>JAWNMY010000012.1:2400000-3000000 GCA_035043505.1 Drosophila setosimentum | reverse complement strand
TAATGGGGCAGTGGGGGAGAGGGGTCGTGTCTTTAAAATTTGAAGCAAACCAAATACTGCTATTGCTCCAACTGGCAATTATATTTATGAATGTACCGAGGGGCATTCTCAGTATTTACTTCAAAGCAATTAAAAGCAAACCAGGAGCAAAAGCAGCAGCCACAGCAGCAGTGATACGAGCACTTTATCATATTTTGTGTTGCAAGTATTTGTGAAGGTTTTTTGACCGGGGGGCAAGCAGCGGCATGGAATCGGGGATAAGAAGGGGGATGGCTGGCAGGGAGCGAACATATGAAAAGCCTTGCATTAAAATGGCCACTCAGGAAAGGAAGTTCGTTTATATTGTGTCAGGATACACTAGTAGCTTTCTGTTTGCGAATGCGAATGCGAATGCGAAATGGAGCTGGCATGGGGAACTCACCCTAGGCACTGTGTACTAGAAAAATGAGTGCTGTACAATAAAGAACGCAGCCTCGTCTGCAGTGCACAAATATCCTCGGGCCATAAAAGAAATACGTTTACTATGTACTAAAAATTGAGTAAATGCTGCCATTACAGGCTGCAGTCAAGCTGACCCAGCCACCCCACCCAGAATCCTCAACCTATGCTGGTGCCTGGCGTACTTGTCTTGTATGTGCTATGCTATTATTTTGAGTGCACAAACACACACACACACACTCACACTCACACACACAGTACACTTGTCTAGCTCAGCAGTAAAAAGACAACTATAGAATGGCACCGGGCTTCAATTGTTTGATAATAAATGTATGTATGTATGTATGTGTGTGTGTTTGTGTGGGTGTGTGAGTCTGATTTGAGGTCGTCAATTGCATAGCTGAACCATCAAGCCTCTGGGCGAAGAAACGGGGTTCAATTAATCGTTTGCTAAAATCAATTATCGCCTTCTATTGCTATTGATATCGATAATCGAACTAACCTCAGTCAACATGCACAATGTGGCATCATGTTAGAAAGCCCCAAAGCACTGCCTCTCACTCCCTCTATTTCACTCTGTGGAAAAGGAATTGAGTCGGAACAGCTGCAGTTCTGGGTGGTTCAATACATTGATAATTAGGTTTTATGCATTAGGTTTTAGACTTAGGCAGACAAACTCCCAACAGTTTCTAGAGGCAACAAATTGTATCATTCTTAAAATTTAAATTTATATTTTAGCATCCCCCAAAACAACGTAGTCACTAAAGTCATTTATGATTATGTTGTAAACAACCGATATGAATAAATATTATATTATTAATATATTCTATTATTTAACTTCACTTAAAATTATTTCCCCTGAATATGTATTTGTTGTTGTTGTTCTTTGGTCTGGGTTTCGAAAAATTACATGCATTAAATAAAACAGTTCATATAATCATTAATCAAATAACTTTTGTAATAAACCGCTATTAAATAATGTTGTTCTTCTTTTTTCTTTGCTTTTTATCTGCAATAGGTTAGTCCACAACATGTTCGCTGCTTCTGGCTCTATTGTAATTTTCAAATGAAATCAACAAAAGCATATTCGAATTTTATTTGCTTTCAATTTGGTTTACTATCTTTGCAGCTTCCCTCGCTGCTGCATAGACAATGCAAAAGCAGATGCATTTTGCCGAGCCATCTAAATTGCTGTTGATTTCTTTTGCCAATTTGCCATTTTGCCATAACACAGCAAATTATTTCTGCCGGCAAGCTGAACCCAGTGCGAAATAGGCTCAGCATATTGCATTGGATTGGAATATGTGAATGTGAATGTGAATGTGATTGTGATTAGCAATGTGCATCACAATCCCGAAAGCTTCTCAAGCTTTAAAAATGCTCTACTCGAATTGAATGAATCGCTTTATGCCCGAAAATCGGCAGAAGTGGCTAATGGCATGGAAGAGCCCCAAAATTCAAGTGGAAACCAACTGAGTAGCCACTTTGGCAACGTTTCGTATGCAAATTGACACATACACACACATATAGACACTTAAGAGACAGTTGTTGAGCTTCAGACACATTTCAGGTAAAAATCACAGCATTTTACAGTAAAGTATTTTTTTTTTTTTTTTATTTGTATTTTTGAAGTGGTTTACCACAGCAATTTGCACTTTTGTATTGTGCGCACAGCTCTCGAGAAACAGAGGCACCATCTCTCCCTCTTTCACTCCCTCTCTCTCTCTCTCTCTCTATCTCTCTCTCTCTGTCGCTATCGCTCTCTTACGAAATTCAAAGTGGTATGCATAAGATTTGTCAATTTTTGTCTTCTTTGCCGCTCGATTCGATATTTAATAATCTTTCAGCTTCTGAATAAAAGTTCTTGTTGCGATTGAGCTTAAGCGAGAAATCCGATTTTTTGGCCACTACCATATTGGCGAGGAATGCTTTTCTCTCGGCGCTTTTTGTCTCACTATGTGAGAGAACATTGTAGTCTGCATCTCTCTCTAGCTCAATATCTGGCATTTGGATTGCAGTGCTCGGCGAATTGATTGTTGCAATGTCATTCACGACATAGTGCCTGGTGGACTTAAGAAATTCCTGAGCTGCACGCACCCGCGTTGTAAATGTTGTATCGCGTTGCTGTTGCGTATGCTGTTTATCGAACTTGTCCAGCTTCGAGTAGATATTGTGTAGATCCAAAAATATTTCGGCAATATCCTCGCCCAGCACTTTGGTGTGATGCACATAACAGTCAAATGACTGCTTCATGGCTTTCACCTCCTCACTCAACCTTTCAAAGCTGTGCATATTAAAGAGTACTTTCGGCACCAATATTTCAGCCAGTGTTTCCAAATCCTCAAATTGGCAGGCTCCTTGCAGCTGTTGCAGCGTCTTCTTCACAATGCGTTCCACTTCAGTGGCTTCCGAATTGTGTTGGCATGGTGAGGTACTAGTCGATTGTTTTGAAGAGCTACTGATTTTAAAAAGCGATTCGATTTGTTTGGGCTCCTCATAATTATCAGTAGGCTCAATGGCATTCTCCGCAAGCGATGTTTTACTGGACTTCTGCGTTGTATTCGCAAACATTTTTCGACAAAAGAACAGACAATTTTGAATAAGTTCTTCTCAAGAGCTTTACTTTAGAAAAATGCTACTATTATAAAGAATTTTGAAAATGAAATTTAATTAAAAGCAAACTGTGTAGTCCTTAAAATGTGAATGAAAGAAAATAGTAGGATTTAAACAAACTTGTCTTTGTTGGCTTGCCTAAAATTAATTTCTAAATATATTTTCATTATGTGGTCGTTCTTTCTATATTTATTTACTATGATTCTTAGTTTTTTAATTTTTGGTAATATTATTATTATTTTGTTTTTTAATTGTTGGCAACACTTGCAGCTGCTTAAAGCAAACTCATTTTTCATCTCATCTTTCATCATGTGAATGTATTTTCAATTAATTACTACACACAAAATTGCATAACTTTCGTTCTTTATTAATGTTAACTTTATTATGGCACCAGAGTTAAAATACTACAGCCAAAAAAACCAACAATATTAAAACAAGTAAGAGTGCTGTAGTCGAGTAAACTCGACTACGATATACCCTTAACCCAGTTATTAAATATATTATATTATTATTGGCAAATTCCCTTTAAAAAGATTTGTACTAAAATGCGAACAAGTCTGCAAGCGCCCTCTGCCGACAAACACAGAATACACTCAGAAACATACACATTTATGCACACAGAAAATGCTGGCGGCTGCTGATAGAAATTAGATCAATATGAGAATATATGTTCGACTATAACTTAGGTGTTTCTATCCGATCTTGACGAAATTTGATAATTTGATCAAGAGTATGCATATGCATATTATGTATTAATAAGAAGATTCTGCCTTTAAAATTGTGGCATTTATTTCTATCGGAAATTTAATTTATCGATAATTGACAAACGAAGGCAGTTATCGATAAAATAACACAAACTTGATCTGCGCCTGGTATACGAGAACCTATATTCCAAATTTGAAGTCTCTAGCTCTTACACGGACGGACGGACAGACGGACATGGCTATATCGACTCGAGTATTGATCCTGATCAAGAATATATATACTTTGTGGGATCGGAGATGCTTCCTTCTGCCTGTTACATACATTTGCACAAAACCATCATACCCTTTTTACCCATTTTTAATGGGTTCAGGGTATAATGAACAAAATTCTCTATATATGAACGTTTTTATTTATTCATTCATTATTTATTTTTTTGGCTTTTGCAAAGAACTTCTAAAGGAATTCGGCTTATTTGCTATGGCCACGAGCGCTAAATCAATTCCGAAAATCCGAGAACAGTGCCACTATTTCCTGCCCGCCATGGCCAAAAACTCATGCAGCCACGAACATATTTCGCAGTATTTTTATGAGGCATGCAAAAATTGCCAACGCACAGTGCTGCTGCTGCTGCTGCTGCTGGTGTTTGCTGCACGAGGGGTGGGCATGAATTGAATGGTCGAATGGTCAGGTCTGATGTTCATGGCATTCCATGCGACGCTGTGCGTTGTCAACAATCACGAACCAATTCTCTATAAATACCAGGCAACGTTAACTCACACACAGCGAGTAGTCGTTGGAGGACCAATTTCAATCCCAATCCCAATCCCAAGCCACTCCCTCACCTCTCTCTTTAACAGCAGCTCCAATATCCCGAAGGATATGCACAAAACTGCCCACGGCCATGTCATGTGCTCAGAGCACTGTGCCCTGGGTTGCTGGTTGCTGGTTGCTGGTTACTGGTTACTGCTTACTGGGTGCCTCACTGCTACTTCCGTTCTGTCGTTTTTCATTACATTTCGCATGTAACTTCCGGTTTGTTAAAGCGACACGCACTGCGCGTCCCAGTTCGATACCTCCTCCCGCCCCCCTCTCTGCTCGTTGTTATGGCTGCTGACATCCGTGCAAACAAACGAAGCATCGAACAAATGCCACTAGTCAGACCAGACTCCAGTTCCACTCTGCCCCACAACACCAACCCACCCACACTCCCATCACTACTCGTGTAGCTCTATTTGTCCACACGTTTAGACTGGAAATGACAAATTCACTGTAGGTGGGCTACCTCTCTCTCTCTCTCTCTCTCTCTCTCTCTCACTACAACCTATTCTCTCTCGTTCTTTTTGGTCTCTTGGCCGCTTTCGGTTTACTCCTCCAACACGTTTGCGACTCAGCAAACACCATCATCAATTTCCGTGGGGAAATCACACAAAATTTTTGCACAAACAAAATGTTTGCTTGGTGCCATAGACGGCAACCGATTTTTGCATGCCACTAACTCCGTAGGATATCCCGGTTTATCTGACCGAATCCTCGCAACGGTTCGGCTATATTCTATCTATGTGGGAAGCCAAGGGTCAACGAATTAGTCAACACTCGCATATCGCATAATGCCATTCATTCGTTATTCGATTTTACTGCTCGTCAGTTACAACTGCTCCTAACTTTATATAGTGATAACTAAACTGAAAGTTGATTTTAAAACTCAATTCGAAAGTTTTTCACTAAAAATGTTCGATTTTAATCCCTGATCTCATAAGCAAATGAGAAAGATAGTATATTGGAGTTTCGATCTAGCCATAACCGACTTCCATTTGGAATATAGAGTCTCGTTTACCAACGCACAAATAAAGTTAATTTAATTTTATCGATAACTGTCCCTATATCGGGATCCAATTGCAATAAAAACAACTGTAGAGCACATTTTCATATATTCATCTTAATGATTCCAATTTTATTACTATTTATGATATTTTAGATGATACCAGCAATGTGTACGCAGCTTATTTCATTTGATATCTTTACGGAGAGGGAAAGTCAAAGAGCGAACCACAATTTGATTATTTCCGTGAATTTATATTGGCAGATTTGGAGGGGAAAAGCGTATGGATAAGAAAATATCACGTAAGAACTTTGATTTCATGATAAGAAAAAAAATCTGAAATAGAAGATTGCTTTTATTTTTAGAATTTATATAAATATGCCGTTGCATGCAACACAACGCGCGAACCTTCTAAAATTAGCACAATTCCAAATAATTTCGCCCCGCATTCCGTAAACTCACCTTATACTTTGTAAAGCTTTTGTTAGCTAATCTCTCAAATTTCTGTTAGAGCTAAGAAAACTAACACAATCTCCCTGCCCGGTCTCTCGCTCTCTCTCTCTCTCTCCCTCTCTCTTCACTCTGGGGCAACAAATTAACGTAAAGGCGACACGAGTGAATACTTGAAGGAGCAACTTGCCTCTGGGGTAGCAGCGGCAGTGGAAGTGGCAGCGGCAGCTTTGTTGGGGCAGTGAATGTAATTACTTTAATGTGACCATTTGCCGGCACTGCTGAGCTGGCCATGGCCCAGATAAAGATAAACTTTTGCAATTACAACGCGGCGCAAGCGAAGCAGAAATACAAAGCGCAGCTGACCAGTAGGTCTGAGTAGGTGGATTGTTGGGTTGTAAAGCGCAGCTCGATAGCATCGAATCAGTTTATTTTTAGTGCATTTTCCTTTTGGTGCCGGCTAATTAGTCCGCACTATAAAGGCACACAGTTAAGAACGTTGAACTTTAAAGTCGCTTCTCATAAAATTATGCTTACTTAAATGAACTCGTGCAGACTTTAAAACGAAAAACTTTCGCACCCTAAAATCGGGAAAGCCAAAAAAAAAATACACAAAATAAAATTCTGTAAAAGAAGAAAAACATATGCAAGAAGGCAACGTAAAGGCCGGAAGGAATCATGTCTCGACTTAGGTGGTCGTGGGCAACACATAAACTTTTGATGACTTTTTGAAAGTTTTACGTTCTGAGGTGGAGCACAAATTACGCGAAGCGCGGGAGGTGTGGCTGCCGTGGCTTTCTATAGTGGCAATAAGAATAACAATAACAACAGCAACGGCAACAACAATGGCGGCGGTGGCATTAAACCGTCAACAAAATGCCGAAGTGGTGCGTCCAAAAGAATTACCCATACACATAACTTAAGGATTCAATCAGAATTTAAGAGTTTCAGAACAAAAACCAGCGAAGAGGTTTTCGCTCTTTGCCTGTGCGGACAAAATGAAGTAGTTCTTAAGAAGCACTTTACGCTTTTTAGGTATACATATTACACAATACTTTTTTACATCTGCTCTCGTTAAAGATATTCCAAGAAATGTTTACCTTGACCAAAGCTAAATCTAATATGAGAATATAAACAACATAGAAAACAATATAAGCAAAATATCTGAAAAGCTTTACATAACGTATGTGATTGTGTGACGTTTCACTAAAATATTTGTATTTGGAGTAAACTTAATTTCTTCACATTTCAAGCTTTCAAACTCAGTTAAATTATACATCAGGTAAGGCATTTTTTGATAAGTAATTGGCTCCTGTAAAAATGGGAAATCTAGACTCAATTTAGTATTTCTTAGGATAAACCTAAATAAATGTTTTATATTCTTGATTTGATACTGTTGAGTCTTGCTACCTTTTCTATCGAAGTCAAGAATGTGCTTGCCATGTTTAAAATAAAAATGACTTATAAAAAAAAATATTTTAAAAGAAGGGTGTCCTTGTGATTTTATGTTGATTTTTCTGACTGCTTAATCAAATTTACAAACAAACTAATTGAAACCAACAAAGCTATATATATCAAAAGTAAACGATAGATTTATATTGTTAATAAATTTATTTGGTCAGTAGAAAAGTGTAAAGTTAATAAGGAGATGAAAAGAAATCAATGTCAGGCTGCACCAAATGCTCTTCCCAGTTGCAGAATAGGGAATTATGGGCTGACCAGAAAGAAATCCCTCTTGGCCATAGCTGAACGCATCATAAACTGTGAGTATCTGAATTTGGAGAAAACTCAATCTATAATCAACCGGAGAAGAGTTAAAGACGGACTTGGAACGTATGCAGCCAGTCTGGACTCGAGCTTGATGCATTTCCTTGAGTCGAGCCGTGAAATTGTACCATCAGAATGTTTTGTAGAAAAGGAACCGGAATCTTCCTGCAAGAGAATAATCGATGATGAAAATAATAATAAATTTAATGCGATTTGTGGCGCAAAGATAAATGTTCAATTGAAAAACTTGCTTAGTAATGAACATGTTGAGCTGATTGGCAGTTGGGAGCTGAAAGATATGATAGAATCGCAAAATAAGCCCACAACACGCCGAGCAAACAGAGTAACTAAGATCAATGAGAGAGCCAGGACATCAATGTATAAAGAAAAGAAGACTTCACAACAGGCTCTGCATGCTAGCAATAGACCTAAAAAGGAGATCAATAATAGTAAGAAACTTTTGTCACCAGTCATGAAACAGCCTTTTCCAAATGAGAACATACTGGAAATTCACTACAAAAAAGAATTCAATGTTCTACAGCAAAAACTATCTGAGCCATCAATTCAAACTGAGACTGAAGCTAGCGATAAGATAAAATTAGAAGCCAAATCTCAATCAAGGTTTGTATGTGAGCATAAGCCGGAAGATAAACTTGAGATCTTAAAGAAGCCAAATTTAGAGATTAAACAGATTAAAAAAATGACTTCCACTAATATGCGAGATTCTAAAACACACCAAAGAATAGAATTAAAGAAATTGAATGGAATGCAGCGCAAGAGCGTACAAGTTAATAATAAAACGACTACAAATAAACTAATAACAAAAACAAATCCAATGGCTTCCAGGCAGCGCAATTATAGCGCAGCAGTTAAGAAGAATGGAGAGCTAGATAAAAGTACGAAATGTTTGAGTCTGGCCCAAAAAGTTGGTAGGGAAACTATGAAGCCTATGGAAAAAATAGTCGAGGACACTAAAAAAAATACCAAAGCGATTGTCCAAACCTGTTCACTGGCCAAAATTAATGTGGCGCAGGTGTATCAGATCAGGCAATATAAGAGATGGAAACAATTCTGTCGGATATATATAAATATGGCAATACAGCAACAGTTGATGACATTGAGAACAACTAAAAATCCATTTGAAAAAGGTAGATTATATTTATTTTATAATATCTTTATTTGTTGCATAAATAATCTCTGCTTCCAGATCAGAAAAATAACATTGTGAGAATTGAATATCAGTCTCGTAAAACTGGTCAGATTTTGTCCAACCCCAAATTCTTTCGGCATATAGATCCGCGAAAAGATATATTCTATTTTGTAATGATTTTAATGTGCATTGCATTGTGTGGCATTGGCGAAGCAGATCCTTATTTTTGGCGATGGGTCTTTCGGAGATTAAAAAGCTTTTGTCATACATATTTGTTCTTATAAATAATAAATTGTGGTTAATAAATTACATTGCTTTATATATATAAATAAATTATAATAATTTTTTTTAAGTTTAATTATTTAAGTATTTTTTTTTATTTAACCTATAAGCCAAAAAATATTACCTTCTATTAGGAAAAAAATTTAAATTCAAAGTACAATCAATAAGGGTTTCTCAGATAAGAATAAAATCGGATTTGTAGTACTTTAAATTGCAACTATAGCTTTATCAATTTCGAATACCATTTGGATTATACCAAATATAGTTGCCTTATTCAGCATTCAGCTTGCAAGTTCATTCAGTATTCCTTTGCAGGGACCCTAGTAAAAAGAATAGAACAAAAACAAGGTGTAACCAACTTTTCAGTTCTTGGCCATAAACCATATTGGGCTCGGAGCAGCTTGATGGTTCAGCTAGGTGGACGCAGGGTATGCTGAATGGAGCTAAACCTTTGCCGCACTTAAGAAGATTAAATACCCATTTCGTTACTTTCCGCACGGTTTTGCTTTCCATTTTGCAATCTGCTCGCGGTTAGCATTTGCATATGTTTGTGTGTGGGTGTGCGTGTGTCTTTCACATGTTCAGTTCTTTTTAGACCGACTTCAAAAAAGCCCACACTTTTTAGAATGTTTTCTTTTTAAGATTTTGGCGGATAAACCGCTAGTTTTACGGAAAAAAAAACTATAAGCGTCTTTAAAATTTTTGTCAGAAATCGACAGCATCGTTAAACTTCTCTGAAAAACGTTTGTAAATTACTTTTATTCAATTAAAAAAAATAATTTAAGTTTCAATTAGAAAAGTGCTGATCATATTTTATTCAATTTTAAAAGGAAATCCAAATTAAAAGTAATTTGAAGACTTCAGGAAACATATACTTGGTTTATTAATTGCCAATGTTTAACGAAAATCTGCAAAATTTCACTTTGTTTCTGAATAACTCATCGCATAATTATGAAACTGTTAAGTTATTCCATTTTATCAGATTATTAATGAATAAGTACATAAGTATTTACCACAATGTTCGTCACCGCATTCGAATTCTCATTTTCTATCGAATATTGCATTCTCTTTGTATCACTTGTGAAGATAGATTTCCGTTGCATTCGCCCAAATGCAAATATCGCTCTAAACATAAATCGAAACATTTTCAATAAATACGCAAAGCGACCACCCTGACGACAACTCACCCCTTGCCCACCCTCGGACTGACATTTTAAGCGAAGTGAAAATCTAAAAAATTGTCAACGAAACTGTGAGACAAGAGAACAATGTGTTTTACTATTTGCAATTGAATTTTGTGCTCTTTATTTGACACATCTCCTCCTATAAAAAAACCCCTCCGCTCTCCTGTTGTCATTTCTTGTAACCCCCCTGGAATTTTATTGGATATTTGTACGAGTTGCAATAGAAGTTGCACAAGTACGGAGCAACAGTGACGGTGGCTGACAAATAACTGCATTCATTTAGCATCATTGCTAAGTAAAAATGTATGTTCATGACTCTAAAATCGTATATACGGAATCAAATTTAATTTTTGTTACTTTATAAAATAATTTTAAGTAAACTTACATGTTTAATATATATACAGACAAATCAAATATAAACTATTTTGACATTAATAATATATAACTAATATCAACAATAAATAATTGTAAAAATACGCTTTCAATAAAGAATAATTAAAGAACGCAGAGTCAGCTTATAAATATTCGCTAATTTTCGTATGTCGTTTGTATACTTTTGCTTAGCAGTGACACAAACCACGAACTGGTTGTTAACCTACTTATGTAAATAACACTTTAACATGGCACTTCAAAAGCTGCTCAAGGTCTTATTTAAATATTCTTTCAGAAATAAACTCCCAGCAATACCTAAATAGAATTTAATAAAAGCTTTATCTAAGCACCCCAAACATTTGTTTAATTGCCAGAAGGATTTTTTGTTTCATATGTCGAATAATATATAATGATATAAATGATTACAATTAATAAGTTCTTAAAGTTGTATTTTACCCGCACAGTTTTCAAACTGTAACGTATTCAGTTTATGCCTTTATACCAATCCACTTAGTTACTTCAACTCTCTCTCTCTCTCGCTCTGTCTGTCTCTCGCTCTCCGTCTCTCTTTATCTCCGCTATTTCTCGCCGACTGTACAGCAAACTCTTATACAAAACCATTTGCCGGCATTTTCTGCTGTCGCTGTCGCTGTCGCTCCAGTTCTGCTTTTGGTTCGTTTGCACTTCGGCAAGTCCTGTCCTACCGCAAGTAAAAACTTGGTCAACATGTCGCTCGCTCTCGCTCTCACTCTCGCTCTCGCTCTCTTTCGGATTGCCTTTGGCGTATTCAGCGCTTAAGCTGCTGTTCTGTTTTACACTCTCTCTCTCTCTCTCTCTCTCTCTCTCTCTCTCGCTCTCTATTTGTTATACACACTCTCTGGCTCTCTATTTTTCAGTGTTTCGTTTTTTTTTTGCTGTGTCAGAACTTTAATGGGCCTCGTTTGTAGTTTCGTTTTGGGGCCAGTCGAGTTTATGTCTTCATCGCTGGGTCGCATTTGAAATTTATTTGCATGCCGGTCAGGCCGGCAGCCAGCTCTATAAATTAAACATAAATCAGTTGCACGGCAAATCATTTGATTTCATTTCGGGGACCCCTTAACTAAGCCCCCTCCCCGCCACCCCATACATACTTGTCCTTTTACCAGGCCTCTCGCAATTACGCAAAAGACGCGACTGTCACGTATTTCCCATGCATGAGCAGCTCGCCCAAATTATTCCTAGCAATAAACAAGAACAATGCGACAATTGCTTTTGAATGGGCGGGCAAACCTGTAAGCTAGTTTAGCTTACCAAAAAAAAAAAGGTTATACAAAATATAAGCACAAGATAACTCACACAGAAATTGATAAGCAAATAGACATTTAATGGACTTGAACGGAATAGTAAAGTACTTTTAATGATTAGCTGCAAATGAGACCCTTTCTCCTTGACATCCACACACACACACACACACACACATACATATGCGTATGTAGGTAGCCAGAGATATGGAAATCGATAAGAAATTGAGCATTTTTAGCCCTCTGGCACGCAGCTCAATAAGCGCGTACTTGCTCGCATTCTGACTGAGAATTCACATCAATATATATATATATATATGCACATATATATATATATGTATATATATATACATACGTATATTTTACGACACATTTTCCACTAAATTTACGGGTTGCCGTGCGAAACTTTAAAAGAATTTCGCGAATAGCTGCTATAACCGGTATGTGAGCAGGGAGCAATGGATGGGGGCGAGGTTGGGATCGAGGGGCAACAAAACGCACGTGTGGTCGTAAAAAATCGTAAAGGGTTGTCTTGTTTGGCGGCCAGGTGTGGTGAGGGGGTTGCGTGGGACTAAGGTAAGTTACGTCAAGTTGAAGCATTTAAAAAAAAAATATTATGATATTCTTAGGGAAGGATTCATGCATAAAAATAAATGTTGCTTTGAGATTAGGTGATTTTTTTTACCTATTTGATTTACCTTATGCATTTGAAACTTGCAGATGGTAAATTAAAAAAATATTTAAAATTTGTTTTTTAAGTACTGTTATTTAATTTGAATATTAAGATTTTTTAAAAATGTCTTGCATTTTTATAATTGATGAATCTTTTAATTATTTATTAGTTACCTAAGTAAGTTGCATGACCTCGCCTTAAACTTTTCTGGACTTATGCAACATCGGTTCTGTCAACCATTTTTTATTAGATAGAAAAAAATCAACAAGCTAATTTACACAATGTCTCCAATATCGTTATATAATAAATAATAAGATCCCTAAATCACTTAAGATCCCTAACACAGTGCACATTTAATAAGGTTCATTTAAATAAAGTTATAGAAATTTTAAGATGCATAAATTGCAACTTTCTCAATTCATATAATAAATTTTATATTGAAACCAATAAAATAACCCAAAAATGAAAATAAATGAATCATCTTCCAAAAGCTACTTAAATTATGTTCATTGTAAAATCACTTAACCCGCATATCATAGATACAATCCCCATATCGAATGATTTACAAGTGTGGGCTCTAAGCATCCTTTTGGTGTGTTTTCTCAATAAGTTAACCTTATGCTGCTGTTTTTGTTGTCCGCTTAGTTTTTGTTTTGACTGTTGTTGTTCTGTTTGTTGTTGTTGTTGTTGTTATTGCTTTTGTTGACGACAGACTAAAATACGCAATAAAATCAAATCATGCTCAAAATTTTATGAATATTCATGACATTAAAAGCTCTTGAATTATTAACGAAAGATTTTCGACTAGCAAATGCGCACTGAAAAGCACTTGACTAGTACACACACGCACACAAGAACACAAAGACAAATACATATACTCAAAAACACACACAGACGCAGAGAGAGAGAGAGAGAGAGAGACAGAGAGGAACACAGCAAAACATAAATATATCCAGACATACATATACACATACACCTCGTTTCCTTTTGAGCAAAACTGTTCAATTATGAATTTTGACAATGTCTGCCTGAAAAAGGTGCAAAATAGGCGAAAACCCAAAGAGGGGAAGTATGTTGAATGTTAACAAACCTTAAGTGGGCTGTGATAAGAGGCCAGAGTTGTCTCTTTTGTATGAATATATGCGTGTGTGTGTGTGTGTGTGTGTTAAAGTGTCATTGAAAAGTGCAGCATGCAAAAGGGCGCAAGTGAAAGTGCAAACAAAGGCGCTGATTAAACGATGGAGATAAGCAAAAGGCAGTGGCAAAAGTGAATGAAAGGGCATGCAAGAGGGCTGCTGATGGTTGCATTGAATGCATGTTAATTGAGGAGCTACGGTAGGCTCGCACTCCCATCAACTCCCACTCAAAAACAAAAAAAAAAAACAAAAGCCAAAAAAGCTGATGTGTCTGGCCAAAAACCTGTGGGCTGGAAACCAGCTTCCGGGCCCGGGCTCTTGTCTGCATTTGAAATGCAGAAGCAGAAATTGGTCGAGATGTCGGGCCAAGCATTGTATTGTCTAAAAACAATGGCCAAGTAAAATATAGTTTTCACAAGACCATCTCAAAATGGGCACAAGTGCCTGCAGCGAGGCTAACTGCTCAACCAGAATCTGCCCTTTATCATCTTGTTGGTTCTTCTTCGTGCTCCTCATTTTCGTAGCCGACGCTGCAAAGTAGCTGAAAATACGAAAAGCAAACAAAGCACCTCAAGTTCAGAACTAAAATGGGAATTGGTGAGCCACAAAAATAAGAAATCGTCTAGACATAAACCTTTTCCGCAAATTTTGTTACATCTTTTAAATCGGGCTTAATGATTTTTATGCACAAATTTGCACATCTCTCAAACTGTCAGAGAATGAATAAATGATAGAAGATAAATCGTTTCACATATATTTATACCCTGAACCCATTAAAAATGGGTGAAAAGGGTATAATGGTTTTGTGCAAATATATGTTACAGGCAGAAGGAAGCATCTCCGACCCCACAAAGTATATATATTCTTGATCAGGATCAATAGTCGAGTCGATATAGCCATGTTCGTCTGTCCGTTCGTCCGTCCGTCCGTCTGTATGAACACGCAGATCTCAGAGACTGTGAGAGCCAGAGAGATTTATTCAAATTTGGAATATAGGTTCTCGTATACAAGGCGCGGATCAAGTTTGCATTATTTTATCGATAATTCCGTTTATCGAGTATCGATATATTTAAATTTCCGATAGCAATAAATGCCATTATTTTTAAGACAGAATCTTCTAATTATTACATGATATGCATATGCATACTATTGATCAACTGCCCAAATTTCGTCAATATCGGACAAGAAACATTCAAGTTATAGTCGAAAATATATTCTCATATTGATCTCATTTCTATCAGCAGCCGCACACATTTTCTGTATGCATAAATATGCGAGCGCATGTGTGAGAAAGAGATGGCATGATAATCAACGTGAGCGTCAATATGTTTTTGTGTGTACTGCGTGTTTCACGTATTTGTCGGCAGAGCTGCTCGCATTTTAGTGCACATCTTTTTAAAGGGGAATTCGCCAATAATAATGGAATATATTTAATAACTGGGTTCAGGGTGTATCGTAGTCGAGTTCACTCGACTACAGCACTCTTACTTGTTTTTAATTAATTTAGGTTAAGAGCTGACAAAGGCAATAAAATCTGATGTAAATCAGTAAATGAGAAATTGCTGAAAAATCACATTTTTTACTTAAATATTTATTTACTTACCTACTTTTAGTTGTTGCTGCTTGAATCAATGTCAGAATGAATTAGTTGTATGTATGTGGCAAAAAAGCAAACCAAATTTCTGTCTATTTTCCTAGAAACATTATTAAATATTTATGTGTTAAGATCTTTTACGTTTCGACCTGTCAACGAATGTTCAGAAATGAACACCATTTCCTAAAAAGGCAACAAAAAATAAATAAAATAAAACGGTAAATTATGGAACAATATTTATTCATGCGAAGTTGTGCTAAAAAAAAAATATCTTTCAATATTATTCATTAAAAATCAATAATAAATGGATATATTAACCTATAACAAAGAAAAAAAAATTGAATAAGTTCATCGGCTGCCGCCTTGGCAACGGCTTCAGAAGATTTAAACTCGGATTGCTTCATTTTCTGCTTCTACGTGCTGGCTGTGTGTGTTGGCTGTTTGCAGTTGGCAGTTGGCACTTGGCTGGTAGAGCAAATTAACACTGATGACTTTCAGATTAACAAGCATGTTGTCAGCCAAGTGAGACCAAGTGTGAAAATGATTAAGACTCGTTATTTTCTGATGTTAATTGCAACTGCAACTTTTGCTGCAATTGTTACTGCAATCGCAAACTATTGCAGTTATGTGAAACTTTCAACTTTACGTGATCTCCAATTTTCAAAAACTTCTCGTTATCGTCTGTTAACCAATGTTTATTTCTAATTGGGATTCACGGTCATGTTGTAAATTAGAGGCAGTCAAGAGAAAAGGGAAAGGCTTCATCAAAAGTTAAATCATTGTGCGGTTCACTGCTCAGTTTGGGGTGAAACAACGACAACAACCACAGCAATAAACAACAATAACAACAACTTCAATCAACTGTTAAAAAAAGTCTGCAATCGAATATTTGAATCTGCAGATGGGGTGAAATTATTTGAGTCTGTCTAGTTATTGCTGTAGGCCCTTTTTTACCTAGAGCCTATTGAAAAACTGAGGAAAATTCATGAGAGACATAATATAATTACCCAAATATGTTTTACGAAAATGTTGAAGTACAAAAAATACAATATTCAGAGTATAAACAAAATGTTAGTACATCCAAAATATCAAAATATTATAGTTATACAAAAATACATAAATAAGGAAACTGCCAATCAAATCAAAAACTGTCTTAATTTTTTTATAGGTTAGTCTATTTTTTATTAAAAGAACTTAAAGTACAGATTATATATATATTTATATATATATTAGATATTCGCTAATTGTAGCTCTCAGACTGCAACTTAAGCAATTAAAGCTGATATTCAATTTTTAACACAGTAAAGAATCATCTCATCCTCGTCGGGGCAATTATCGTGATACTTTCGGCCCTGAATGCTCTCTCAATGATCTTCTTCTTCTAGTTCTATACGAATTCCGAGCTGTTATTTTCCACAGTGTCCTACGATTTGTACTTCTTGCTGTCATTGTGATTGTCATGGCAACTGCGCTGGTAACACTCATATCCCTTGGCTAAATCACAAACAAGCGACCATTGTCGTCGTCATTGTTGTTGTTATAGTTTCAGCCACTTCTGCTGCTGCTGCTGCTGTTGCTGTGGCTGCTCTTATTTTTTCTGGCCCGCTTCCTACGTGATGATGTTAGAATTTCACTTTTGTTTTACTCGCTGCCAGACAATTGCAACATATTGTTGCGCTTGTTTCCCCATATCTATCTCGCACCAATATCCACCCCACCAAACCTCTCTTCCATCCCGACGCCCATTTCCATTTTCGATTGCTTTTTGCTACTGGTGCTTTTGCTGTTGTTTTTGATGTCCATGTTGACAGCGGCCAAATGGAATTCAATTGCCTGAAACATATAAAGACTATGCCATAATTTTGGTAACACATGATGTACAAAAATACACTCATCCACACACATCTATGTACATGTAGGCTGTCGCTTATAATTAGTTGTCCAATGCTAGAAGGTTTCGATTGGTAATGACAGGTTAAACAAGATCTATATATGCTTAATTAAATTCATTGAATTGGTTTCTGCTCAATTATTACAGAATAAAACAATGTATTCATATTATTGCAATTAAATAGATTTGACATTTCGTTTTGTTTACTTTCTAAAGTAAAAAGATGAAAAATTATTGAAATATTCCCTTTATATACGGTATTCAATCACTCATCAATTTTGCGATGAGTAAGTGGAAAACTAACCAGAAACAATGTTAATGGAAGTTTATATTGAAATACATACTAAGTATAGTCGAAATAAATTCGATAATTATAATCGTATTTTAATATAGTAGAATAAAGAATCTCATGGCTGTAAAATATAAATGCAGTATAAAACTATTATTATTTGAACATACTTTAGATTTTTCTGATTGTAAACTGGCATATTTGATTTTCAAATATCTTCCGATTGATTTTATTATAAATGTAGTGTACTCATCTTAATATAAAGGCGTGTTGATGATTATTAAGATACATACATAATTATTTTTAATATAGTAAGGAATAAACCATCTCAAGAAAGAGAAATTTAAACTATAGCATTTTTACTTTTATGTACTTCACATATATGCGAATCTGCCTAAGCTCAAGAGTTTAAAACAAGTTGCAAAATCATTATTATTTGTATTATTTTGATTTATTTATTTTTATTTATTTCTTTGTTGCTGTTACTCGACACATTTATTGCGCATTCCATTTGGCAAAGCTTTAATTTAACGGATGCCTTTGAGGTTCATTTGAAATTTATTAAGAAAGTAATGCACATTGCCAGCGAGTAAGCTCTCCTTCTATCTCTCTCTCTCTCTCTTCCTTTATTTGCTTCTCTGTCTGATACTCTATCACTCTGTGTGTGTGTTTCGCCATAATCTGTCACGTAAATTTGTAACATTTTCTTGCTGAAAATGATGAACAGGCATTAGATTTATTTATTCCACAATATAAATGCACATTGTATATGCCGTTTCCATTATGCCCCATTTCTCCTCCTCCCCCTCCCCCTGCCCCAAAGATAGGATGAAAAATAAAAGCCGCAAGGAACAGCTACACAATAACAACAGTAACAACAACTGTAAACAAACTGTAGGTAGAATGCGAAGAGAAATTGAGAGAGAATCAATTTAATTTTACAATATCCGCTTTATACCTGGGCACAGAAGCAGCGACGTGACCAATTTAGCCAAGTTACAAATATTTTGTTATTTATTTTGTAATGAAATCGACATGCGGACATCCGCCACAACACAGGACGACTGGGACAGCAATAGCAAGGGCAGCTATGTCCTTGTGGTAATCGACGTTTAAGCATAATTAAGTAATAATTTGATTTGTTTTTTTTTATGTCTGTTTGTGGTCTTATGTTCCGCCTCGTTCTATGCAGCTTTTTGAGGGACCCGCTTTGGGTTAAGTTGAGCAAAGAATTTCGTCTCACTGATATGTCCCTTTCGTCGTGCCATCAGGACGACTCAACTTCAGCACTCAGCCTTCAGATATAGCTACAGCAACCAACAACTACAGGCAGAGCCACAGCCTGTCGCCTGTCAAACGAATGGCTTGAGGTAAACCTCAATTCGGGTCAAAGCTCTCGGTTTTTCGGGGCAACGTGATGACAGGCGACGGCGACACATGACATCTGCAACTGACAACGTGATTTGGAAAGTGTGGCATTCTTTTCAGCGCGTTTAAGAAACATTCATTGTCCCAGTTCGCTAACTAGCTGAAGTTTGCCATTCAGCCTGATATTCATATATATTACTTTAATTGAAGCACACACGCCGAAAATATCGAAAAACTCGTTGCTTAATTCGCAGAAAATCAGATCTTGATTTGATATTTATATATATAATTAGGACTTATTTATTGTTTAACTTTTCTATCGCAATATATTTATTTAATGTCGAATATCAGTCGACACACATAAACACAAAAATAAGTTAATTTAATTTAAATTACATGTAATAAAAATTATCTATGGTATTTGTTTTATCCGAAGGCAGATCATCAGTAGAATTAAATGATTTTTCTTAAATAAAATTCACTTATTTTTATTTTCGTGATAATAGACTCTCCGTTCCATTGTTTGATTCCAATAAAGAAGGCCTTCTCATTTAACTAGTAGCTGACCCTCTTCTACCTAATTAAGTATTACGTATAACTGTCACTATCACTATCGTGAAATTCGAGCTTACTTTACTTGTATTACAACCCAATTGAAAGCCAAGCAACCATTGTTTAGTTTCTAATTGCGCAATGCTTTACCGAGTACGTGCCACGCCCCTAAAGTAAGAAGTCGTGTTGCGTACATTTTCCCCAATTGAGAATAGGGATGGCGTTGCCAACTTTGCAGCAAACAATTAAACACTGCAACAAGCATAACATCTGCATATTGTGCTACAAGTGGCACAATGTTGTAAGAACACCAATAGATGGACACGCCCACAAAAGGCGATGCAAATGTCAAGCCAATATTGAATGTTTATAAAATTGAAAAAGCTAGAATTTAAAATTATATTACAATCTGAATTTACATTATTTTTCAAACTCTGAACTAGAGTGGAAGTTGCTGGTAAATAGTTCAACAAACCCTTTTTAGGCGCTTGGACTGCGCATACAAATGATGTGTGAAATGAGTGTTGTCTAGCTAAAAGCATCTTTTGTACAGATAACTACACAAACAGACAGATAGCATACACCAAACAGCTCTAGTTAAAATTGTGCATACCAGAGCACATCAAAAACCGCATTTATCATGCGGAGAGCTAAAAACTTGGTAAACATAAAACACAGACAACGAGGGAAAGTCTTTCAGGTTTCCTGTTTTTCTATTTCAAGTTATAGTTTTTTGTTGTTGTTGCTTTCTTTGTACTTGTACCCTGCTGCACCATGAAAAGTGCTTTGTTGTGTTGTTGATTTTCCTTACAGTTTTCCTTGGCACAGCATTAAAATAAGGCATTGCTTTCCATTCCTCAAATGCATGTTCCATTCGGCAAATAGTTGATAAACAGATTAATTATTATTTTTTCATTGCGTTTGAATGCGCAATAAATTAAAGCGACTGTCAATTGAAATATAACTAAGAAATAATTTTATAAATTAAATTATAAAGGCAATCTATAAAATGATTGTTAACGACATAAACATTTAATTTTTGTAATTTAATTGATTAAAATCCATTCTACAAGACTAATAAAAATTAATTTTTAAATGTAAATGCCTTTAACACAAATAAGCTTTTACACAGAGTGCGCGATTAAACGCTACCCTGCAAAAAGATTTTTGAAATATTCATGATTACTATTGCGAAAAATATACTTATGCTTCAAATATTACATATTGCAGAGTCATATACTACTAAACAATATTATTAATTTAATATATTGCTCAGATTTTTGGAATCTTATGTTTCGCCTATGTTTATTTTTATTTTATTATTTAAGGTATTTTAGCTATCTGGTACTATCTTTAATAATTTACGGATTAATGATACGATTATGAGTACTTTCACTGATTAACATACCATTTTCAGATTTTTGTAATGGACACAAAAAATTCAATTATGGCCTTATTATGGAAACTTACGTCGGTATATCTTCAAAACAGTTTGTACAATGGCACTCAAATAATTAATAATTACTGCACGTTTTTAATTGCAAATTCGCGATAAGAGCAAATTATTGAAAATAAATGTTAAACATTTGCAGACCGATGGAAACGGCGAAACATGTACCCAAAATGATTCAATTAAAGAAACAATTTGCAATCGTATATTTATTTGTAGCTACAACAAGAAATACAACACCAAAAATAACAACAACAAAAAACAACGGCAAGAACAGCAGCAATTACAACTGCAAATAAATTACATTAAAGTACGTAGAAAAACGCACGCGGACAAAAACAAAATGAAATTAAAACAAAACGAAGCGAGTGTCAATTTAAGTTCATCAGTCGTCAGCAGGCAGGACCAACCCAACCAAGAATTGAAATTATTTTCAATAAAAATACAAGTGAAAAGCTGCAGAGCAGGCATGTGCCAACTGAATTCGCAGCCAGCGAAAAACGCATGCCAATAATAATAAAAGCACGTGTTTGTTAAGCCCCACCAAAATACAAGTTAAGGGTCCTTACAACTTTGTGGTAAAGTGGGTAACACTTCGCAAATCAGACATTACCTCCAAGCAGGTTTCTAGCAGGACCAGCGACAAATTTGAACATGCCTTAGGAACAAAGATAAATAAGGATTTCATTGTATGTAAGAAAACTTATCAGGATGACAACTCAATTAGCAGCAAACTAAAAAGAAAGTTTGTTTATATTGATTGATTACCGTTCTAGATTATTTCAAATCGTAAAATTAAGAGAATTGATTTAACAAAAATTGCTAACCATTTCCTTTTTTTAATCCAAAAAAATAGAAAATTTTGCAATTTAAATTCAAATTATTTCTTTTAGCTAAAAGATATTTAATGTGTAACTCACATCCCTCGAACATTCTCGAACCATCGATATCTTATTATCTCTCACTCTCTCTCTCTCTCTCTCTCTCTCTCTCTCTCTCTCTCTTTCTCTCAATTCTATCAATTAAAAAGTAACATTTTTGTTATTTATACACATATGACGAAAATTAAAATTATAACCAGAAAGTAAATGTATGTAAAAATTTTACAAGACGTGAACTTATTAAAGGCTTTAGAAAGTCAACAAAAATACCCCAGCCAAACTAAAATGCTTTTTCTTAATGTGTAAAGTAGTCTCTTGCATCTTCTGTAATCATAGGTAAGGGCATCAAATAATTTACCAAGAAAATTGTAAGTTTTCCAACTCGATGTTGTTGTTATTGTTACAGTTGCACAATTTGCATGTCAATGGGCAACAATTCGTCTCTGGCAGTCAGCACGAACCATTTTTATATGTGGGTGCTGGCTGTATGCTGGACGATCAGTGCCGTTCCGCTTTCTCCATCCCTGACCATCATTCATCGGGATATTTGCATATGTCAGCGTCCCTTTGGCCCCATTGGAAGACAGCAAGGAATAAGGGCGGCAATTTGTTGTTGTCACTTTGCACCTGGCACGCGCGATGCGCGTTTTAAATTCATTTAACCACAAAAATGTTAACCACAAAGCGTTAATGCCACACCCCTTTGCAGCACGTCGCACGTCGCAATGCGTTGCGATGCATTGCTGAATTTAATTACTCAAGTGGCAGGCGAAAAGGCGAACTGCCGAAGTGGATGCTGCTGCTGCTGCTGCTACGTGAAATATACATATATACAATTTATGGCCAACATTCGAGCATATGCATTTTATTGTGGTTCGCTTGCTGGCCACGCACACATTCGAACACGTGCAACATTTGCATAACCAGAGAAACAAATGATAGCAAGTTATTTAAGCACAACGCATTTAAGAGAGTTCACACACATACACACACACACGCACATACACATGCTTACACACAAAAATGTATGTAAGAGGCATTTATTTTAATTCCACTCGTTCGTTGTCAATCTTTGACTTTTAACCAATTAATTAATGAAAATTATATTTAATTGTATTTTATTTGGGAATTCAAAGTTGTATATATTTCTTAATATATTTAATATATATTTTATGCTAATTAATTTATACAATATATTTTGCTTTGCGAAAGCTGATGTAAATGTAAGTTGCATTACTTTTAAGTCACAATAAATATATATTCAGAATTATAATTCAAAGCAAAAATATTATCAAAATTAATTGCAGTTGACTTAATTTGACTTTGCTCATTAGGTAGCCTGTCTGGCGCACTCAGTTTAAATGTTTTCCTGTAAACCACAAAAAAACTACAAAATCTATCAAATGCGCCCAACTTAAACTTAAATTGACTCTCCTGCCTATGCACTAAAGCAGTTTATTCTTTGGTTGTGTCTGACGGTGCCTCCCAGAGGTAAGTTGGAGAACTTTGGGTTTCTCTGCCATGTGCAAAAACCGAGCAGACTCCGACTAAGATATTCGATTTTTCGCACTTGCCAGCTAACTCTTTAAATATGCATTATGCTCCTTTTGAAACATGCTCTGGCAAACACACAAACACACACACATGCACACTGTGTAGTCTTCAGTTTCAGTGCCTAATGGCACTTAAGCTTAGGCTTCTACTGCACAGACACATGTATCAAAAAGTATGCAGTCTGCTTGTTTCTGAAGCAAATACATATGTAAATATATGTTACATGTACACATAATATACATATATATATATGTATATATATGTATAGAGAGAGAGAGAGAGAGAGAAAGTGAGAGATATCCACGTTGCAAAGCAGCGAACGTGATTCGTGGTACACTTCGCATGTTTTCAGGTGCAAATGCAAATTCTTGCAATCTGATTGCGTCTATGGAAGCTTCTTGCATAATTTATATGCACTGTGTGCAACTACAGTTGAGTCAAAAACACACCAAACAGACCACGCAGAATGAATGATATATGTATGCATGCATGGGTATTGAGTTTCTTTTTACAGCTCCAAGCTTTATTGACGAATTAGGTAATGGAATGGGCTTCGAAGTGCTTGATGACAACTTGCTCAATACTTTCAAACTATTGCCTTTGTCGGCAAAAGTCACAAAAATTTGGGTGAGCCAATGTCAGTCTTTTTACAACATAATTATATTATTTTGTCTAGAATCAGAAACAAAACAAACAATTTTAACAGAATATATAACATAAATGCTATAAATATCAACTCTATTTATTTATTGCAGACCGAGAGGAGTCCCCAATATTAAACGATGTGCGTTTAGAATAAAAATGTCAGACGGCTGACATGAAATAAATAAATAAAATGTATTTCAAGTATTAGGGAAACATAAGAACAGTTCACTCAAACCAATCAATTTTTAAATTAAATATTCCTTGTGAAATCAGTTAAGCACTTTGTATTGCATATGCAAAGAGCATTAAGCATCAATAAAATGTGCAAAGTAAAATAGAGCAGAAATTGCAAAAGCATAAGCATAAATACATGCCACCAGAAAGGTTCGTACTGCATAGCCGCGAGCTGCATTAACACAATCCTGTAAATAAGCTTTTATCCGCTTTGGCACACGGACTCCGGCACCGACTCCAACTCCGAATCAAACTCAGATGCATTGTCCAAATCCAGGCAGTGTTTTTTGGTTTTGTTTTTATCATTGTGTGCAGAGGCTTTTGTTTGAGTAGCAACAACGACGCTACAGGCCCTGCCGTACATTGCGTATGCGTAATATATTCCTCTCTCTGCATATGCTTGTGTATGTGTATGCATGGAAGCCTTTTGTGTATGTTAACGGTTGTAATTATTGCGCCAGCTCTCCTCATATGTATGCGGCCTGAGTTGCCTCCGTTTTTCGAACTCTTTGTCTGCGCTAATTAGCACAGTTTGTAGCCTCTGACTTGCTGAAGAAAGCGGCGAACTTGCAACTTGTATTGTTACGGATATGTTGCAGCTGCTTGTCGCAACAACTACATTGTGCAGCAAAAATAGAAACATCTATACACACATAAAGCATATAGTGCATTAGCCTCGGAAATCATGCCAAATGATTACCAGAAAGTGATATATATCAGCATCTTAGATATCTTGTTACAATTAACTCGAAAGTTGAGTTATAAATTCGAACTGTTTTATTTCTTAAAATCTTCGTCTTATATAGCTAACAATGTGTCTTGTCTTATATCTCTTGCAGCAGCACTGCAACGGATCTATGCTCATCCGACGAGTGATGGGTGCAATTTGTAATTATTCATATATTTTATGTAGACCAAAAACAGTTCACAATTTTTAAAAGAGATTTATGAATAGTAATTTAAAATTAACGTTACGAACTAAATTATACAAAACAAGAGTGCTGCAGTCGAGTGAACTCGACTACGATATACCCTGAACCCAGTTATTAAATATATTCTATTATTATTGGCAAATTCCCTTTTAAAAAGATTTGCACTAAAATGCGAGCAGCTCTGCCGACAAATACATGAAACACACAATACACATAAAAACATATTGACGCTCACGTGATTATCATGCCATCTCTTTCTCACACATGCGCTCGCATAATTCTGCATACAGAAAATGCTTGCGGTTGCTGATAGAAATGAGATCAATATGAGAATATATTTTCGACTATAACTTGAGTGTTTCTTATCCGATCTTGACGAAATTTGGGCAGTTGATCAACAATATGCATATGCATATTTAATTTTTCGATATTCTATAAACGAAGGCAGTTACCGAAAAAATAACGCAAACTTGATCTGCGCCTGGTATACGAACCTATATTCCAAATTTGAAGTCTCTAGCTCTTACAGTCTCTGAGATCTGCGTGTTCATACAGACGGACGGACGGACAGACGGACATGGCTATATCGACTCGACTATTGATCCTGATCAGGAATATATATACTTTGTGGGGTCGGAGATGCTTCCTTCTGCCTGTTACATACATTTGCACAAAACTATTATACCCTTTTCATCCATTTTTAATGGGTTTAGGGTATAAAAATGTGTAAGTTGATTATATGGTTGTACATATTCCTTTTTGCTGAGAAATATATATAACCATTGCATTCATGTTAAGCATTTAAGAAGCCGCAGCAGCCGCAGAAGCGGCATTTGAGTACATAATGAACTTATAGATAAGCTCAAAAATATACAGATTGTAAAATTACCCTGGCATGGTTTAAAATGACATCCTGCCGCGTCAGTTCAATAGATACGTGAACATTATTATGATTTATATATATATATATATTTATATATATTATATATACGTATAAAATGTGAAATTTTTAAGAGCGTCTCAGCGTCTAAAATATAAGCATATTGTGAAATAATGGTTTTAAATGTATGTTAGTTTAAAACTAGCTTCAACTACAATAAAGTTGAGTAAATATTTTAATGTCAATTACAAGGAAATTACTATGTATGTACTACGTAGTTGAAAAATACTTCTATGGGTTGTGTTTTATTTATTTTTATTGACTGCTAACAAAATATCATGTGGTTGCTGTGCATTTTTTGGTGTTTTTGTTTTTTTGTATATTCGTATTCGCAATTGTATTCAGTAATGGACATAATATAATTTAGTGCCGCAATCAAGTGGTTGAGCTGGAAATGCTGTCGACTAAATGCTCAAAAGTTGAAATGAGCGCCAGCCAGGACAAACTGATGAAGAGTAACAAACCAACAACTGACAGCACTCAATTTGGTGATTCGAAACTGGAACTCAACTCGGGGCGGGACGAGGGACTTTCCAGCTGAGTCGTAAAGCCAACGCATGCAAATTTCGTATTCACTTTGGCCACAAACACAAAGATACTTGAACGGTAGGGATTGAGAGATGTCCCATAAACAAACATCCACACATCCACAAATACACACACACACACATACATTCATCATCAGCCACATCATCATTTATACATTGTATTTGTCTGTGTTGTTTGTAGCTTTGCTTGTTGTTGATTTTATAGTACATAAAACTGCTGACGTTTGTTGTTTTCAATTTGGGACACTGGAAAACATCAAATGCATGTCTCTATCTTTAGCATGCAACTTTGTTTTGGTTTAGCTTTAGATTAATTGAGTTACCATTTGTCAAAATTAAGTTGTGTTAAATTAACAACTTTGTCGTCAAAGAATTTGTGAAATCTTATTTATTATACTCACGTTGAGGTTATTATAATTTTGTCATAAAGTTTGTGATGCATTGAAGTTATGATATAATTTTGTAAATGATTTATCTTATCTTACTTATGATTACATTCAAATATAAATATTTTTTTATTAAATAATAATAAGGAATATGAGGTTCCTAATCAACATCTTACAAAAAGGTTTTTAAAATTGTAATATTCAAATAAAATTAATTTTGAAAAAAAAAAAATAAGACAAGATTTTTTGACTTGGCACACTTTTTCAACTATAATTATTATCATTATATATTTGATTCTAAAATTGTCTTTTTCGTTTCTCTAAATATTCTTGCATGTCATAAAAATAAATTTTTTCATTATCCACCCATTTCTATAAGTCTTGCGGCACTTCAACCAATGTATAAATAGTTTACTTGTTTTGAAGCTCAAATAGCTCAACTGCATTTATAAATACAACGTTCTCAAATTCGATGCGCAACACTTCATTCGAAATCATTTGATGGGGTAACAGCTAAAATTCTGTGCTCCCCAAGAATGCCCACCTTCTCGCTTTTCTCTCTTCCATTTTCACCTCAATTTCCCACTATCAGTCTCAAAAAGCAAGCACAGCTCATTATGCAGTCTATTTACATTATGCTTAAGCTACTGGTTGCTCCGAATGTCCTGCCATCCCTTCCCCCTCCATGTTGCTGCTGCGCTGCTAAGTGCATTGTAGTGCCACTTGGTGCTGCCCCACCGCCTCCCGGCTTTCCGTGGCTCCTTTCAGAGCATTGCGCACTGAAAATTAAAATTACTTTGGTACGTCAAATAATGTTGCCTGTGGGCGCCAGCCAGGCAACGTTGATGGCACACCGGAGACGATACCACCCAAAAAACACCCAAACACGCCACCAACCACTCGCCCGCATCTGTCGGCAGGAGCCACAGCAACAATTTATAGTGGCTGGTGAATGAAGTGCAGGTAGTTATAAATATTACATGGCCAAAGGAGTAGAAGACGGCAGCAACAACATGCGTCGCAAGAGCACAAAGACGAGAAGCAGGTGGGGGTGTGGCCAAGATAGCTGTGATAATATTTTTAATTATGCCAATGCTAAAAATTTTGTTTCTAGGCAGATAAGCGCCTCGCCCGTCAATCACCATGGAAGCAGACAATTTAGTAACCACTACAAGAAATAATTACAATTAATATTTGTCAGCATTCAAAGGTATTCAATTTGGATAATGAACATTGTTTTAGTTCATTGTATTCGAAACTGTATTATTTAAATTATATATTGCTCCAATTGTCTCATATAGCTTATTTCAATTTGATTTATTTATATGGATATTAACATATATCCATATGCAAGTTTAAGGTTTTCATTACTTCTACACTGGTGCACTTTTTGTTTTTTGATTAACTCCTGGTTCCAATCATCTCATAGGTGTTCAGCCAAGCCTCAGAAGTTATATCTATCTCCAATATATTTTTTTTTGTTACCACATTTTAATTAAGTTCTTCAATCTCTTCTCCTTATGCTTCATTTATACCACTTTAGTTGTAAACACATAGTTCAAAATAGTCAATATCCTGAACTCGTGCCCGTATCAATCTTCAGTTTTTGAATGGCATCTCTATAAGTTGAGTAATTAATTTGTATATTACATTGTAATTGCAATAGATCTTTCAAATTTAACTAATTTAGCAAAAATAAAATGCACGCAAGCTGGGAAAAGGTAAAAAAGTGTCTGTGGCTAATATATCGCCATTGTATGGTGTATATTATTGTATATTTGTTATATGCATTTTGCATAAAGGCTTAATATTGATTCAGTTCAAAGAGCTTTAAGACATTTATTTATGTAATTGTTATTGCGCCTGTGGCGAACTTCCTTCAACCATATCCCTTGTTGCAATTATTCTGCCTTGCACTCGTCGATCGCTTAAATCGTTTTGAAAAACTGGATTTAAAAAGAATTCATAACGAGCAAAAAAATACTTCCGTGCAATATTTTATGGTAATTTTATGCAATAAACGTGGAAATGTTTGTCATCAATTTCCTTAACTCATATTTCATATGCACCATTGGCAGGGTGCGCCCGCTGCCCCCTGCCCCCCTTTCGACCTTGCCCCGATGCCGCACTATACAAATGACAGCAGCGGAGAGTTAAGGGAAGCAGCTCCTATTATTTCAGACACTTCTTTCTTTTTACTTTTTTTTTTTTGCCGCAATCACAATCTCAATGATTATTTTCTTTTTACAGAAAATGAAGTTTTCAAAGGGTGTTCAGCACTGTGGGATCACAGCTCAAAATAAACAGAAAAAGTACAACAAATTTAAATTTTGATCAAACGACAATTGTCTATGTTTTTGCTTAATAATATAAAGTGCGCCTATCCATTTTATATAAATATTTATTTAAAAAAAAAAACCTGGATTTTTAAACGTCGAATTAAACTAAACAAATTTTTGTGACATCTAAATTTTAGTAAATATATCTTGCTAAATCACTTGAGAATGCACTGATCAATGTACATTTATCAAATTCTTTTGTATTTTCAGGATTCTTCTTTAAAAAAAAATGACGCCCATTATACCAAGTTATAGCCTATTTAAGTGTTACTGCGCCAGATCCATGCATTTTTCTTTTAAAAAATGTTAGCGCGCTTCTTTGGTTTTATGCGCGGCTAATGTGATTTCCAGCGCATAAAAGCGATAAATCTATGATGGAGAGAGGGCGTGGGGGATGGAGTAGAAAGGCCTTGGAGTTTTCGTTTTCAGTCAGTGAGCGTACAATTTTTATGTTCCTTCGATGGCCGGGCTAACGAGGCAGTTAAAAGAAAGCAGCACCAATTTCTACAGCCAGTGCAATCGCCTTCCATTAAATGCACATTTTTGTATGCATCGACAGACATTCTGATTTTTAAATAATTTTTGTGGCTGTACATTGCCGTTGTCGTTTTTTGCAAACCCGCTAAAAATTGTTTTGCTAACAAATGTTTTGCATTTATTTTGGGAAAACAGATATTCATTGAAAAAAACAGCAAATGAAGGAGTAGTCCAAACACGCCGCCTCATCCACTAGCCGTTAGACACTTAATTGATTTCAATGACGACCATTCTATTTCGATAAAACCGAATATTCAGATACTAAGTGCTTTTGGGCTTGTCCAAAACTGAATATCGCAGGGATTTCCAACCATAATTTGAATAGATGGGTCCTAACAATTATTTAAAAAACACAATTGGTTGAATCAAAAATAAATATAGAAAAAAAACAACAGAAAAAGCAAACAACACACATAACTAATAATTAATAAATGGTTGTAAATTGTTAAATACTCTCCAATCTAATCCATTATAAATATAATTATAACATTATTTTCATTTGAATATCCTGCCTCAAATTGCAAACCTCATATATAAGTCCTGCTACCCCTTCCAAATTCCAATTCAAAATAAAATGAAATTGGAAGGGCAAAAGCGCAGAGAGATTTGTTTTTCAATTTACACGGAAAGTGAAATTTTTATTTGCAATCCGAATTCCAAAGCAGAATAAAGAGCATTCACAATAGTGTTAGCAGTTTAGAACGTATTTGTTTACAGAATATGTATTTTAAGGTATGTGCAACGAGTGTCAAATTATCTAGTGGTTTGTCAATAAAAAAGCGAGATATTAATATATGCTAGTATGTGAAACTAACTAAACAAGTGCGTGATTTAGATATTATAAACTAAGCGACTATTCAAAGTTTGAACGAATAAGCGGGAAATAAACACAGCCTGTCTGGCATTAGTGGGTTAATTATTTGCATTACTGCAGTTTCTAGTTGCCTTCAGTCTGGTCTTGTTTCTTCTTCTTGCTGGAACATCTGTTGCCTTTATCAAGGTTTCATACGCTGTGGTCCAGTTTGGTTCCCTTTTTAGTTTGGTTCTGCTCTACATGGAACTGTGACAGCACCATAAAATATGCAGACGAATTGCAAATACGATGTGATTCTTGAGCCAGGTTGAGACTGGGCTGATGTCTAACAGTTAGTTAGCTCGGCTCATGTAACTTAGGAGTGGTTGGGTATGACATGACAAGGGCGACAAAAACAACAACAACAACAACAAAAACATAAACAACAGCAACTAAATACAAACATTTATTATTTTTGTTGGCATAGGCCTGAGCAAAAGCAAAGCAAAAGCGTAGCGACTAATTAAACTGATGAGAGACAATGCCTCATGTAAAACACACACACAACCGACAACAACAACAACAACAAAAACAGCAACTATGTAACACTAACTCCTGTCCTGAAACTGGGACATTGTTAGATACAAAACAAGAACAATTCTGAGTTCTGTCTTGTTTAGTTGTTTCTCTTCCTCTTTTTTTTTGCTGCTAAAGCACATTTAAACAATTGAACACACAAACACACTCACACATGCTCAAATGGACGCGACTGGTGGTGTTGGTGTTGGTGGGTTGGTGCTGGGTTTGTGGGCTTGACAGCTGCCTCCTGTGCGAAATGTTGTCATGGCATTTGCACAATTTCCCACAATGAAAAATAAATAGGTGCAGGATTCATTAGGATTACAACATAGCACAACACAGGAACACACACACATACGAAGAAATACACACACACACACACACACAGCAACACACTCGCACACCAAATTCCATGCCCTAAACTGGACAGACGCCATTTTGAGTGATATTTCAGGCAAAGGGCCGGCAGAGGGTTGCTATAGTCTGCAGAGTTAGGTAATCATCAAGTATACATCGAACAGTTGTCGCTGCTGCACTTGCACAACAACGTTTTCATATACTCCCTCAAAACGTTGGCATTTGTACATGTAAATTAGATGCAGGTTGCAGGTTGCTGGTAACTGGTTGCTGGTTACAGATGCACTCTATCGCATCTGAGGATATATATTATGCATTCGTCAGCTGCATTGTCATGCCACTGCTAGGGATTATAAAGTCGGGCCATAAACTTGCATCCATAATATAATTAGATGTAAGCCAAGCGCAACTGCAATACAGCCAAGTACATGAGTAGATAATTGCAATATGCAATAGTAAATAGTAAATAGTAAATATGATAATAATAAAACTCATTTAATATACAGTTAAATATATGAATTTTTATGCTCAAGTCTAACGTATAATAATTTAAATATGTTACTATTAAAACTTGTTATACTTTTTCACTTGGTTTATTTTTTATATTTTAGTAAACTAAAAAAAGCAGCTGAATCAAATTATCAGAGTATCGAAAGGGTGTAATACATGTGGTCAACATGGAAATGCAATTTGTAAATGTTATTGCCAATGTTATGAGTTTCTGTTAGTTTTTTGTATTTGTTTTAGCATTTGTATTTACCACTGATAAATTTCTGTGCTCTATAAATAGTTGCAAATTTGCATTTAGTTGCATTTGACATTTGGCCAATCAGTTTGCATTGGCAACAGTAGTATTCAGATTGTACCTGATTGTGAACAGAAAGTCAGTTTATTAGGTTCAAACATAGGCTGAGTTTGGGGCCAATTCGATAATCAATTCAATGGGTTCGTTTTAATGATTATTCGAATAATTATATGTGAATACTGTGTGTGTATAACCACCTGCAAAATGTGGCACAATTTGGAGCAGCAATTAAATTGCAATGGAAATGCGTAGTTAAACGGAAAGTAAAGGAACTAATTTTTGAATAATACGATACAATTCTAATGTTGAATAATTGCAAACATTTCCAGTTCGTTAGTTTGTTAATATTACCTTATTATCCATTGCATTGCATTGTTGACTGTTAATTTAACTAATTGTAGCTCTGTTTGTGTGTCCAGAAGTTTTAGCCTTTGTCTGATGTTTGCTTCAAAATTTTGGCATATTTTACGCTGCAACGCCTTCTAATTATGACACAGCATATGCTATATGTTTGCACAACAAAAACAACAGCAACTCGCACTCACAATTTTGAGCAAATAGTCGACTTGAATTATGTACGTGCGCAGAGTGCAATGCAAGATAGGAGGGGAGATGGGGAGGGAGAGAGAGTGAGAGTCAGAGAGAGACCGAGATAGACAAAGCCTGTTTACAAAACATTTTGCTAATTTATAAAATGCACTTGCAAAGGAACGTGGCCAGGTTGACATTCACACACACACACACACACACACACACATCCGCATATTTGTAGTCTTTGATACATGGCAAAAGTGAAAAGTAAACAAACAACATGAAAAGTGCCTCCTCAGCTGAATTTTGTCCTCTGCTCTGATATAAAATTGAAAACGACAATGTGCAAAGGCAGCTTGCAGTCTGTTTAATTCCCAGTAAAAATAAATTAACATATTTATTTAGTTGTCAACTTCTTTGTGATTTCTACAATACAAAGAAGAGTTATTAAAAAATATTCCTTTATATGAATATGTTGTGTATAATAAAAAATAAATATACCTATGTTAATGTGAGGAAGAAAATTAAAAATATTAAACTCGAAACAATATTTTCTAATTAAAGGATAAATGAGATTACAAAAAAATATTCATAAGATGTATAAAGCGCAGATTCTAAGGAACATGAATTTAATTTGTAAAGCATATCAGACATTGTGTTTTATCACTATTTTCAAATAATTACGATAACAACAAACGGTCAAAGCTATCTGCCAACCTGCATGGCCCAGATACTTAAGAGTAGTGAGTACTCGACTCTGTTGTGGTATCAGTCATTTATCAATACCAATAAAGTAAAATAGTAAATAATAAAATACAACACTTATAAATGCGTAAGCATTTAATTCCTTTTGGGATTGAAACTCGCAGACGATTGCCAAACTATTCATAATAAGTTTCCGAATATCAGAAAAGCATTCATAATAAGTCCCAGGTTGATAAAAAAAAAACCGTTTCAGAATTATGCTTTCAGATTACCACAATAAATTATACAGCCGACAAATAAACTTTACACTGAGCAATATTACTTAATACTATTTAATATTATAATATATACTGAGCTGGTCTGCTGCTTAGTTCACATATCGTGAATATACCTTATAATTCTACGGCAAACATAACTCATTTTGGAAAATCGATTTATCCTTGATGTCCTGCTGGCGACGCGTCGACGTCGACGTTGGCGTCGCTGCAGTTTATGATTTTATTGTTTACGCTGCTTTCAGCCATAAATATTTGTAAAGTGCTTGTTAAAAACAAAAGATGGTACTGCAAAAGAAGAGGGGTTGGGGAAAGAAATGGAGACAGAGTATAAGCTGGTGTTGATAATGGTCAGCAGCAGCTACAGAGTATGTAAGGGGATTGAGGAGGTTCAGACGAACATTGAGCTTTGTTCGGTTCGCTGTTTCATGTTGTTGTTGCTGGCTGGCTGGTTGGCCTGAAACTTAACTTTTAGTTTGCATGTTGCGCCATTAATGGAGCTGAAATAAATTGAAGTGTGCTTGGCTCTTGGGGCACACAACCCTCAAGCCCTTCATTTCGCGCCACAATCAGCCCAAAATCAACAACCGCAGAACAGCAAAAGCAACAAACACAAAGCGCAGCCAAACAAGCGACCAAATCCATAATTGCCAACAAACGGCAATCAAAATTGTATTGACGATTCGGAACGATCGCACCCGCTAACTCCCCCACCTGTCCGCCTATCCCCGCCTATCCCCGCATATTCCCTTGTTCGCCATGTTTCCGGCGGCAAAACGCATTAAGTAGTCATAAAATATTGGCTCACCAAGCCGGTAGCGTGGCTCGCTGGCGCCCTCTGTCGTCGGCACCTTCAGTGCGCGGTGCTATAAAATTTAATTTATTTGTCCCTAATAATTTCCCATGGCAACTGTTTATTCAGTGGCCGTCTCCTTGCTCCAAGATACGGCAATCAATATCAGCACACAAATGGGTGTATTAGCGACTTTGAAGACTCTACTTCAATATTGGGTTATCTGAAATTGTCGTTGTATATTATAGATGTTATGATTATCCGCAGTGCCATGTAAAAGTGATATAAAATCATTAGATACAAATCATTTTCGATAATTAAATTTTCATTTCTGTACTTTTGATCCTATTAAAATAATATTAAATTATCATAATATTAAAATAATATTATTATTTTTATGTTTGGAAACTTTTCAAAGAAAACAAAATAGTAACTAAGGCAGACAAGCTAGAATTTTCTTCAGGTAATAATTTATAATTATTTTCTCTATATAATATATATATATATTAGTTATATATTATTAATATATATATGTATTATTATTTGAATGGAATAGAAGAAGCCTGCTGAGAACTTGAGAACCTTATACCTATAATATAATTTTTGGTAATAGAAATATACTTCAATATAATTTTCTAAGTAGCCGCTAGTCCATCATGTTTGTGTTGCTCACTTCTTGTTGTTGCATTGAGCTACTGTTTGCATGTGAACATCAAAGTGGCAACAAAAAGACGTTCCACACACCCAAAACACCAACCCACTTAGGCACAACATAACTTGATTTGGCTTGCGTGCTATTTTGAATTGTTCTATAACATCTAGTGGGCCAAGTGGGGCAAGTGGAACAAGTGGCACAGAAGACCAAGCCTAGGTTCCATTACCAGTACCAGTCCGAATCATAATCAATGGCAGTGTATGCCAGGGTTGTCTGTGCAAGCAGGGAGACAGCCAGGGAGAGGGGAGCTCGTAAAGTTGGGTCCACTTAAGCGCAATTGTTTGCCATAAAACTCAACTGGGGTCTCCTCTAACTGTGAGCTATGTGAATGTATGTCTGCGAGTATGCATGTGCGTGTGTGTCTGTGTGGGTGTGGGTGTGGGTGTTTTTATGTATCTGTGTCTGTGTCTGTTTCTGTTTCTGTTTCTGTGCTGGGCAAATATTGAACGCAACTGAGACATCATAAACAATTAGATCGTCGCTACAAATTGAAACTAAATGCAGTTAATTATTGATAGCCTCAAAGGCTCAAGTCTGCTGCAGTTTTCCTTCCCACTCCGCTGATGTTTTTGTTTTTACTCCTTTCAATTTTCCTATCGTTATTTTTTGTTATTGCATACCAATTTTTTGCTTTCGTGGAAACTGGGCGCTGTTCATTATTTGGCAATGGTCGCACAACAAGTGAGGATTCCAGACAACAATTGACTTATCATTTGACTTTGTGCGGTTGGGTTAACGCGTAATTCCCCGTTGAATTGTGCCACAAGCGCTCGCTGGACAACAACAAAACCGGACAATGGCAAATTCCACGCAATCGGCTTATGCTGACATTGCTGCCTCCTGCTGCCTCAAAGTGCGACAAGCCTGACGACTGTCAACCAAACAAAAACAACAACAATGGGCATCGAAATCTGACCACAAGCAAAAGCAAAACAATGATGCGCTTAGAAAAAAAAAACAATAAAACAAACTCAACAATTGTTACAATGCCAACGACAACAAAGTCGACGGTTTAGGCGTGGCCCTGCCATAAAGTCCCCGCCCCGTAAATAATAGCAATTAAAAGTGTTTTCCCCATTGTTGACTCTCAATAAAAATGCCAATTTATGATTTCAGTCTTTGCTCTTCACAAATTGACAATGCCAGCAATTATTCCAAGCCCTAAAGAAGTCCATGCGACTTTATTTGTAGACACATTTGAAGCAAGTGTAAGTGCCTTATCTTTTTCATATCAGCACAATATTTTTGTCCTTTTTTTTTCAAATAAGACATTTGTGTGCATAAAATGTGAAGTCAGACTAAGAAATTATTTTTCACATGAAAATGCCACGAATTGTGTAAATTTCAGTGGGCTTTAAATACAAAAATTTTGTTCAACTCTTTTATTGAAGTCTTTTTGTTAACTCTGATAAAAAGAAACCCACGAAATTTACATGAGTTTCCACAGTCATTGAAAGTCTGCTTCTGGCATTGACTGTTTGTTGTCTCGTCTGGATTCGACTGGAGTCGAGTTCTAATTGAAGCCTTTCACGGGTAGAGAGCGCTTAGAACAAGCTGAGATAAAAATTCAATTAAGACCCCGAACAACACCTTTGTCAACTAATTACATGTCCCGGCGACGGTCGACGAAAGGCCAAAGCAATTCCTAAGGTGGCATTTCAGCTTTTAATTGAAAAAAGCGAGGCGCATTGAGTGACAAAGGTGTGATTTATTATTTGGATTGCTTTTTGGGTTTTCCATTACTTTCGCTCTTCTCTCTCGATCCCTCTCTCCCTCTCCCACACTATTCTTTTTCGACTCTCCAACATTTTTGTATTTGCACTTCATTTCGGGCCGTTACTTTTTCAATTGTCTACAAAGTTTTGATTCTTTTTTTTTCTTTGGTTTAAGCAATTGGCATTTAAATTAAGCCCAAATTTGGTTGAATGCTTAAAGCAAATTTCAATTCCAGCATCGTTAAGCAAACGGCAAAAGGGTTCGAAGTGGGCCAAGTGGGTTACTAATTAATTGTGCTGCATAGGCTTTAAGGTCAATTGATTTTAGCTCTTTGGAAGTCTCAGGTAACAAATGTATTTTCCATAAAAGTTTAATCTACTCAGTGTAAAGCTGTGAATTTAGATCTAGTGCCTAGGATGGAAGCATATTCATTACGTTCCCGTTTCATAGTCTATAAAAACTTATTAACACATTTAATTTAAGTAATGTGAAATCATTTTAATAGTCACGTAAATTTTTTAAGAAGAAAAATAATTATGTCAATTGGCCATCGCTAATTGAAAATGCAATCATAATTGTGGGTAGGGGCTATTGAGTAGTAAATCAAATTCATTTATTGAGCAGCTGTCGAGCCATTGAGACACCTATTTTAATATGGATGGCTACATTTAACAATTTAATTAATAATTGTGTTCGCGACATGAACAAGTCGAAGCCAATTTGACGCAAGCTCATCGGACTTCCTTTGGCTTGCTGCAAGATTGATCAAAGTGTTCCCTAACGCCAGCGATTTCAATTTAGATTAATGTCGAATATGCTCGACAACTTTAAAAATCATTTCCGCCTTGTATTGAAAACTTGTTCCGCTCATTTTCCGTACTCGTTAATTAGATTTCTGCAATTTATGCACACCGGAATTGATTTAATTTATTTTAGATTGAAACTGAATTGAAATTCGCGGCACAGGTAATTTAATTTCCAATTCTAAAAAATTACAGAATACATTTGAATAATGTTTTTTTTTCATAAATAATTAGTGAAGTGTCTATTTACAATAATATTATTAATACAATGTTATTGATGTCGCTTGCGTTATATTTAGAAATGTTGTCCTCTGATTTGCTTTTATTCTACTTTTTTGTTTGAAGAAAAGTTCAAAGCTCACGTTTTCTAGGAAGGTATAAAAACAAATATCTAATTCCTCATAAAAATGTATAACGCAAAAATTAATTTGTAAATGCTTATTTACTAAACGTCAAGAATGTCAATTTGTAACATAAATTGAAATTTCCTGTTAAATGACTGGTGATCATTTTCGTCAGTTTCCTTTGCTTTTCCGGAATAAAGTTAAGAATTAATTTTGCATAAATTCATTCCATTCAGTTGAGCATCTTGAGTAGAATTTATGCCACAGTTTGCTTGTCAACAAGCTGCTTAGAAACGTGCCGATAAACGTGGCAACTCAGTGATAAACTCAAGCATTCGCCCATACACATGTAGATATTTGTAATGTATATATTCACCCCAAGTGCCAGCTACCTGCTCATAAATTATAACATACTTGGCTTGCCTTTTGGCAAACCTTAATTGCTTTTGAGTTTCTAATAGTCTTATAAAACAAACACGGTAAATTATCATGCGAGATTTCCTGTGTGGCAAAAGGTAACCCAAGTGTGCATGTATGCATATATAAGTGTATGGGTGTGCGTGTGTGTTTCCAAGGTAAAATTCTTATCAAACATTTGCCTTGCCAATTTGCCAAGCATCTTTATCTGTATGTTGCCCTAACAGCAAAATGTATAAATTAGCTACTGTCAACAGCTTAGCACTTCATATATATACGGCAATCCTTAAAAAAAAATTAAATATGCTTACATAAATATTGTTATACATATATATATATATATATGTATGTATTTAAAATAGAAAAAATTGAATACATCAATTATTTTATGTAATGCATTTAAATTACTTAACTTATTAATTAATTGAGTGAAGCAACTAAAACTATTTGAGTGTCTGTGCAATACTTTATTATTATTGCTATTATATTATTTCGAGGAACATTTAACATTATTAGCTGCTGTTCTCTGCTTGCATGATTATTCAAGTTCTGTTCCGATCTCAACTCAACTCATTCCAAATCGATTCGTATGTGCTCGCATAGATTTTCTGTACGTGTATAGATTATTGCCATTGGAAACTTTTGTTGCCTTACACATAATTAGTTAACAAGTCGCATGAGCTCTTGAAAAGTAAGCAGTTTAAGTAACCTGCCCAGGTATACTTGTACAGCAGATTGACCAGGAGCTGGGGACTGTGTAGTAAAAGCCAAGTCAAGTGCATAGAACGGGAGTAACTCTCTTATTCTCTTACCACTCAGTCGGCTTTGGCCACTTGTGTTCTTTACTTGTTGTCTCTACCGTGTGTATGCATGTGTGTGTGTGTGTGTGTGTTAGTGTGTATTTGTGTGCTATATAAGGACAATTCATGCAGCTAATGATGTATTCATTTGGCATGTGAGCACACTCGACAGCCCTCAGTCTTTCCAGCCATTTCAATTGCGAGCAAATGAACCTTCAACCTCGACGACTGTCAGAGCGTGCGATGGTTTAGTGCACTGCAAGTGCCCCCAACAGGATTCTACTTATGAGCAAATAATGCGATTTGTTTAATGAGCTCAACAACACGCACACGCACACACACAGACATACACAAAGACACACACACAGATACACACACACCCACACGCAGTCACACAGACACATGCAAGCATTTAAATGGTCAGTGTGTGTTGCTGTCTAGTAAAAAGTATGCAATGTGGTCAGCGACTGGGTCGAGAGAGTTAACCTTGAACTGTGAGCGGGGATTTTAATTCAGTTAATATTAACAAGTCTCCCTGGCTGAATGTTACACAAGTGGCAGCCACGTGGCTGGTTCTGCTCTGTGCCGCAGCTCACTCCCAGGAGCACTATAAATAACCCTTTCGATAACAAACATTGCGATGTGTTGATAATAAAGGCTTGATTTATTTCTATGCTATGTTGTGATTTATGGACTTTAATGGCATCGTCGCACAGCCAAACGACAAAGGACTAAAGACGGGTGGCGACAGCAGCGGGTGTGGAATGCAGAAAGGGCCGCTGGGTGCGGGAGGGAGGGGGAAGTATCAAACGAGAAGCACGAAGTGTCGGATGCAATTCAACGTTTCACGTCAAGCCGATTAAATATTAAAAACTTTTTGAAATGAAGAAGATGAGCAGCGAGTTTGGAGTTACTTTAATTGATAGTAATTGTGCAGAAAATAAAAAAATCAAAATCACATTATATACACATTTAAAAACAAACTTTAAATAAACCAATTTAATTTAAGCCTCAATTGAAAATATAACTGCCGGATACACACATCAGTTAAGTAAGTTTGAGATAAATTAATGGAATTGTTGTAGTATAATTCAGAGCAGTCTTGGAATTTATGCTTTATACTCCATAAATTAAGTCCGACATTTTGATGGTAATTTTCGTGAACTGCTCCACAAAGCAGCTCTCAAGCTTCTCCAAACTTCCTGTTTTGAGCAATTAAAACGCCTGTGTACAGTTCCAAAATAGGGGAGGTGATTTCGGGACGACAGACTCCAGACTGCCCCAACCACATTTCTGGGCAACACACATTAACTACAAATTACATTCACATTAGTGTTTCTGCATTTCCTGCTCCTTGTTTCTCGCCACATCTTGTTCTTTATTTTTTCGAGTTTCTCTTTAAAAAAAAAAGAAGAGGAGAAACCCAAAAAGAATAATAAAAAGGAAACTGGAACCACACACCTAATAAATCAAAGCGGCCTCCCTGGCGCCTCCCTGGAGTATGCTTGTTAAATGCTCGTAATAAATTAGCTGCCGCTCGGCAGACCGCTCTGACTAGCCCCTCCCCTCCCGTCCTCTCCTCAGTAGCCAATGATTATTGGCTAAGCTGATGGCTCTGGCTTGGCCAGCTTTGAACCCAATCGAAGGCACCTTCCCCCACTGCCCACAAGCACAATTTCCGCCAGACTCATTCATTTTGCCAAGTCGTGAATTTGCTTGCAATTTTTCGATTCCTTTATTTTTAATGAAGTCAGCGCTAAAAATTTTCGCTGTGTGAGCGCGTTTTATAAGGGGGAAAATATACAGAGGCGGAGAGTGCGAGGGGGTTGGGGTTGAGGTTGGCTGGCTAAAACTTTCGCGTATTTGGCTTACGATTTTTCGCAATTCATTTTTAATTTCGCTTTGTGGCAACTTTCCACTGCTAATTCGAATGCTGTTCCATTTTTTAGAGGCAACTAAATGAGCTGTTGGATGTGTTATTTATTTAATTTTTTTTTCACGGTATATAATTTTTCCACTACTTGGCACACTTTGGTTTCAGCATATTTGATTAGCAGCTCATGCCATCAAGTATTCTCCATCAGAATTTATAAAATCCCTAACATAAGCCTCAGACAACATTTGGCAAAAGAATTTGTTAAATTAATATTAAAATTGCCATTTATTAGTTACTATTTTGGTTTATGAACATTTGCTTATAAATGCTGACAACGTTTAAATTGAATTAATGATTTACTTGGAATCATCAGCTAACATAAGAAAATGTATTTTCACAAAACAATGCAATGCAAGCTGGTTAAACTGTTATTCAATTTGAATGTTAAATATATATCTTGAGTATATTTCTTAATAATTCTTAACGGATGCTTTGAAATAAAGCCCAATCGAGTTTTAAATCGAATTGTGAGCCGGTAATTCAATTTGCTTCGTTGCACAAACTGAACAAACATTTTTTTCCGATGCATACACATCCAGTACACGAAACTGAAGCTGCCAGTGATGCGGGCGCTTAACTGTTGCATAATTGTTGCGTGTCACATGCACTAACGAAGCATCCACTGTGAGAAGCAGAATGCCAAGCAGAAGCCAATGCAACTTGCACCACCTCAATGCTAATTAGAACGCCGGAGAGGAAGAAGGCCGTCATACGCAGAGCTAGTCAAATTTGTAGCCTTAAAGCACACCTGATGACAGGCTGCCTTAAAATGGCTGCAATGGGGCACCATGCAACTTTCAAAAGGGCAAAAGGCAACTGGCAACTAGGACCGCTGTAAATAAGCATCAAGCGTCTGCATCTCTTGCCTCGGCTGCAACGAGGCAGTGAAAAATTCAACGTTAACATCTTAAACATAGATACCAGTAAACTTACTTGTATATTACTGTGAGTATGTGTGTGTGTGTGTATTTGCTTAACTGTCACGCTAATTTCAACGGCAAGCAAAAAGTCACACGCAGCGCCATGCCACTTTGCAACGCGTGCCAGCAAAAATTAAATTCTTCAACGCAAAAAAGTATATATATGCAGTATAAATATATAGCTAGTAGGTATAAGTTTTCTTTGGTCGAGAGTGCTCGACTATTATATACCTGTGCACCGCGCCCTAAAGCACTTGCTTAGCCTTCACCTTCAGGATCTATAAAAGAAACGGCAATAGCAAATAGAATAAAATACAGACCATAGAGAAAAATCTTTGGAAATCCCCATTCTTGTATCACTCTCCCACTCTCTTTAAAATATATTCGTCTAGTTGAGTTTTTTCTGGGTTTAACCCAGAATCAATCTGTTAAATACACTTATTAGCATTTTGTAATTTAATACATATATTTTATATTCTATTTCATATTTAAAATTTGCAATATGACTATAATTATTTAATTTAAACTTTTTCAATTTCAATTAAAATTGTACAAATTAATTTTTCATAACTTAGTGAAACAGTCAACATTATTCAGATAAATCCGTATAAGCGACTTCGATTTTAAGAATTTGTGTATTTTAACTAAATTAATAGCATTAATAGGCAAGCTAAAAAAAAATCTTACAAATTGAACAAGCTAATCAGTGGGCATGTATTTAAGAACATACATAAAACTAAAAGTAATTAATAATATGAATTTATGAAATATATCATATTCAAAGTAATAAATATTTTTGAATATCTAAACAAAGAATTAAAACAAAGCTAATTTTCAGAACTCGACTGAAATAAAAGTGTAAAACTTATAGACTTTTCATGCTGTTAAATATGAATTTAACTTTTACAAAAATATATACTTGAATTTTAGAATAGTTAAAAGTGCCTAGCTTCATTTCTCACATCCATTCTCCATTTTGTAAGTGCGTTTTCTATGGGGTAAAAAAAAGGTCAAGCTGTGAAACGTACTTATTATTCATATGCCAAAAAAAAAAAGAAAAGCAAAATGAAATAAAAAGTGTTGCATGTGGCTAAAAAGCTAAACAAAATTTTTAATAAATGCAGCGAAGCATCGTCTGCTGGCCAACTCCATGCAACTTGCTAGTCGGCTACTGCCTCATCTCTGCTCTGTGCCCCCCACTCCACTTGACCACTTTTGGTCTTTTGGTCTCTTTTGCAGTTGCATGTGGCACGCGTTGCCTTTTTGGTTCCTGCGCCTTGGTAGCCGTTGACACAACTGTTGCCCCGGACAGAGTCGACAGCTGCAGGCGGACCGGGACGGGAGACGGACATGCCGACGGAAACGGAGTTGGAATACGGAGGTGGTCCCGGCCCGGTGGCAAAATGAAAAATCACAGCGCCGTGCCAGAAACTGCTCAGCTTGCCCATAACTATACGAAGCGAATATTTTTATTGTGCGGCTGCTGCTGCTGCTGCTTCTTCTGCTTGGTGTCTCTCCGTGTGTGTGTGTGTGTGTGTGTGTTTGTGGGAAAGACATATTCATTCATTCATTCAGTTCGTAGTTGCAACACATTTTTATGTGTCCTTTTTATGCGCAAAGTGTGAATGCGAATATTCTGTTGCTGTTACTCTTCTTGTTGTATTATTATGTTATATTATTTATATTCTTCTTTTTTATATTTTTCATTTCTATTTTTTTCACCATTTTCATTTCCTATTTGCACATTTTTCACTTCTGTCCGTTGGCTTTTGATGCGTTCCGTTTGTGTTTTGTGCAGTTAAAAGATTTATAAATATGAATATTATACATTGTGGCATGAAATATGCAAATTTCAGAAATGGCCAAAGGAAATAGAAATGGTCAAAGCGGAACTAGCACCTCCTCTGCTGTTGCAATTCGCTTTCCCTCTCTCCCCTGGCCCAAGCATGCCGGCCACTAGCTGGTCTCAGTATCTTCCAAAACGATTTTTCTAGTTTTTTTTATGTTTATTTTGAATGCTCTTGATGCACGCAGATGCATTTAATGACCGGCAATAGCAAAGGACATGGCGTCTGCAAACTGGCTGCAACAAATGCAGTAAATGGTCCGTTGGAAGCATTAAATCGGGAACTTCAAACACCCTAAAATTCTATGCTTAACTGTACAGTTCAGAATGCTAAGAATGAATATAAAATATAATATTGAAATATATAATTTTTTTTTTATATTTATCTTACAGTTGTTTATCCCAGAATATATTAAAGATAAGATTAATTTGATAGATATTTTTTATTATTGAATTTATCAAACATCATATAGTATTTTAATGGGTTATTCTCTTCTAAAGGCTTCATTATTTAATATATATTGTATTGCATTGTTATATATATTTGAAAAATAAACAATAATTATTTTTTGTTGTTTTATTTGGTAAAACTTTCGTACTTATCCCTCAAGAAATCGTAGAGTATACAAATGGCACCCTTACAGCCGCTTCAAAAGTTAACTGCTAAATAATTAATTGATGTTTATATTTTTTTTATTCTGTGTGCATGTCGTAATTTTTTTTCCATTTCATTTCTTTCCACATTTAAAATTGCCTGCTATAAATCAGGCCGTTTTAATGCAAATGTTGTTGCAATTTTATGGCTTAAATTAGCTATTGTGCGAGCGGCCATTGGCAATTAATATTTATTAACAGGCGGCGCATGATTAATGTGCCATATTAAAATTAGTTATAGAAAAACAAACCCAACATACGAGAAAGAGAGATAAAAGGAAACGAATGACAGTTACAATTAAATTATTTAAAGTTGGCATAAAAAATTTTAATTAATGCCACAATGCCAGCAATTATTCTAAGTCAAGAGGGGAGCGAAGCAAGGGGTTAGGAATGTGGTATAGCCGCAACATTAAAATCAATTACATTACGAAAATATTTAAAATAATTTAATGGCAGTACTCTTTCTCCCACTCGATGACAGCTGTTGTATTCAATTTGTTTGCGCAATCGGAGTTAATTAATAATTCAATAAATTGCATACAAGCCACTTAAAATTAGTTGCACAGAATTGTCAGCGTCATTGTATTTATAATGAAATAGAAATCACATAAATTATAAAGTGTGTCAACATCATACCAAGTACAAGGTATTACCGCGAAACATAATTGAAAAATGAATAATAAAATACACGGCATAGATTTAGTAAAAGTTTGTGCTGCAAAGCTGATTTTATTCTTAGGCTATTTTCTGATGAAAATGCGTGTTCTCCATTTATGATATATAAGATTGATTTCATTTCCAACTATCTAAGCCAATATAAATAAAAATTTAAAAATTATAGATATGAACTTTGAAAAATATTCTACCAAAGACAAATTGTAAAACTGAAACATATCAAAATGGTTTCCCAGCCAATTGAAAGGTCATAAAAAGAGCACACATAATAGTTGACACACACCTTACAAACTTAACTGGATATGTGATGAACAATCGGAAACTTGCTGACTTCTAGTATAAGTGTTCTGTGCATTCGAAAGCATAGCTATAAGGTTCCAGCTAAATCATCATTTGCTCTAAATGAATCCTCAAATGCGGTCATAAATTTTGTGCAAGTAGTCGTATTCAAACTTCTCAACAAGATTCGTGGCCCGTTTTACGATTCTCAGTTTTATTTGCCACACGTTGCCATTCCACATCGCATTCTCATTCTCATTCGTATTCGTATTCCTATTCGTATTCGCTTTGTCAATCATCTCATCAGCGTCATCAGCTGCCTGCCAAGTGGAGATACTCAAAAACTTTGATGGATTTATATGCCTCTCTGCTTGGGGAGGATTATGTTAATAGCCAAGCTGGAATTAGCCTGCAAAGGATTTCTCTGCGTGTGCTGCATTAAAATTTATCGACTGACAGTCTATATGACTGCTGCGTATGTAAATTGATTGTGGCTCATGAACAAAGCCGCCGGCTCGAGTAACGCGCACATCTCTCGTAAAGTTTGTCTTTGCACAATTATGACTTTTAGCAGGCAACTGAGTGGCCTCATCTGGCCAACGGGTTTTTACGGTTTTACGACAGCGACATAAACCCAAAGTGGCCACAATGCAACCGTAAATTTTGCGACTTCATATCAAATTAGAGCAGCTCTCTGGGTTCACCAAATATGTTAAATATGTTCTCCATTTCAGCCGCTTGAATGCATCGCTCGACTTAAGCACAGTTTGGATGCACATAAGAATGAGTGCAAGTATATAATTAAATATTTAATTTTCAGCATACTACATTTCTTTTATGAATTTTATAGAAAAATAATGCACTTTTAAATAAATCAAAATCATTGAAATTGTATTCTCAATGCACAACTTTGGCAAGTCATCTATCGGTGAATTGAATGCAAGCAGAGAATTCATTTAAGTTTCCACAAGAGTTTAAAGTTTATTTTATTTGAATTAATTTTTGTGTTTTTAAATCAGTTATCTGTACATTTCCCCCTAAAAAAAAGGGGCATCCATTCAATTGTTAAAACTTGTAGCTTAATGCTGTAATTAAGGTAATCCCATGCACTGTTTACTGGTAACCACACAGATGAGCTGCTCATTTATTCTCACTCTCTTTCGTTCTCTCTCTCTCTCTATCTATCGTTCTCTCTCTTTGTTTGTATATTTCTCCCAGTGATTTTAATGCAATTAGCTGCCTGCGGATTTGACCGCTTACAGCTTATTGTAGCATACTTTTCAGCTCAGCGAGTAGCGAATATTTTGAGTTTTGCATATTTCAATAACAGACGGAAAACTTGACTTGGTATGCATTGTGCAGTCTATATAGTGGATGCAGTTTTTGTGGCTATTGATGTTGTAGTTGTTGTTGTTGTTGGAGTGCTGTTGCTGTTAACTGCCGTTGTTAGCTGCTGCCTGCATAGAATTGTGAGAGATGCGTGCTGGCCAGGCCATGACGCCAGCGGCAGTCAATTTGCTTGTTTACAATGCCACACACTCATACACATGCGGCACATGCACACATTCACACACACACACACATACACTATGACAAATCGCAAACAATTACAACAGCGCGACGTTGTCTTTCAGTTGTTGCTTTTTCGGCGCAATAAATACAATTTGCATGACAAAATAGCAAACAACTGCAACTTTTGAGTATGTGTGTGTGTGTGTGTGTGTGTGTGTTTGTGTGTGTGTGTGTGTGCATGTGTGTGTGTTTTTGTGTGCTGCTGTGCTTGTGAACGTCTGCAGGTTCACTCAAACAAAACTACACACAAAAACAATCAACTGCCAGTGCAGTCCACACAACAGCAACAACAACAACAGCAGCGGCAGAAACAATAACAACAACATTAGTTAGGCTTTATCCTGAGCTGCCACTTTTGCTCTGCCTCTTCTCCATCCGGCTGCTGCTGCTGCTTCTGCTCCGGCTTTTCTGTGGAACAACTTATGAATATTCAATTTAACATAAAAGATTTTGTTGTTATTTTGATTTCTTTTCGTTTCGTCTCCTGCTCTCTCTCTCTCTCTCTCTCTCTATATCTCTCTCTATTTATATCTCTCTCGCATGTCGTCTGTCGCCTTCCTTTTCACTCAGTAAACTTCATGGGCAAAATGAACTCATGCATGCTATGAAATGTGAAAAATATTAGATAGCCTTGCAGGCGAACTGGTCAGCGAAGCATCGACGTAACAACAGCAGTAGCATACACTGGAAACAATTTAGGACACAATTCATAATAAGTGCATTTACCACACAACCAGTAGCTGACTGAAGGTTAAGAACACAACGGCTTAAATAAATATTTGAACCCCTCGGTTTGGGAGGTTATTTTAATTCTTTTTCCAAATTGAATATACAAAAGAAAAAGCCGAAATAAAAAAAAATTATTAATGGTAAGAATATGTTGTTTAGATTTTTATAATTTTTTTAGACCACTTTAAGAATGGTCTTTTCAAATAATAGGCAGTAAAGAGCATAATTCTGTTAAATTCTGAAGTTAAAGATATTAGAATCAAGCTCACGCCTAGATCGGTACTGGAAATAATGCAAATAAAGAATATATAATATATATCAAAGTCTATTTTCACATGTTTCTATTAAAACACATCATTTTAAATTGAATTTACAGACACTAAATTAGACAATATGCATGAAAAGCAGTTAACCAAAATTTTAAAAATAATTTTATCAAATTCCGCATGAGAGGAATATCGAAGACAAACGATTCGCAAACAGAAATATCTCCTATAATTGTTCACAAACTAGTCAAGATCGATATTTTTAGCCAGATGGGTGTTGTCAGTGTGCAGCTTCGACATATTCATGTTAACCAAAGATTTCACCAGATCCTCCATGCTGATTACCAGCGGAGTATCGTCCACAAACTGCTCCTCAATGGCGTTGCCTTCCATGACCAGAAGGTTGCGCATATATTGCCGCATGCGGTAGATGCTGGCATGACGGCACAGCTCTCTTAGATCTGAACCTGAATAGCCAGGTGTAAGATTGGCCAGCCGCTTGAGATCGACAGCCGGATGCATTTGCTCCTGTTGCAGGATCACCTGAAGTATGGCCAGTCTCTGGTTCTCCAGCGGTAGTCCGATGTGAAACTGAGCTGGCATCCTTCGCAATATGGCCTTATCCAGATCTTGTGGCCGATTTGTTGCGCCTAGCACCAGCACCGAGCAGCTGTTGCTGCTATTTAGCCCATCCCACAGCATCATGAACTGTGTCTTCATCATAGCTGTCGCCTCATGATCTACAGAGGTGCGCACGCGCAAAAACGACTCGATCTCATCGATGAAAATAATGCAGGGCTGCAGCTTGCGGGCCAAGGTAAAGACAGCAGTGGAGAGCTTCTGTGATTCGCCGTACCACTTGTCCGCCAACAGTGCCACATCCAGATTGATGAAACGCATACTCGCCTCCTTGGCAATCGCCTTGGCAATCAGCGTCTTTCCACATCCAGGCGGTCCATAGAGCAGGACGCCTTTCGGTGGTCGCCACAGCTGTGAGCGCTGAAAGAGATCCCTGTGACGCACAGGCAGCACCACAGATTCCCTCAGCTCCTGTATGACCCCATCCAGCCCGGCAATATCTGACCAACTGACATCTATGTCCATTGGCGCTACCAGTTGCGAAGCTATCATTAGCTCATAGCAATTGAAGTCGCTTAATTTTAATTTGCGGCCCTTGTCCGTCGTCGCATTAAGCTTCTTCATCTGCAGCTTTGCCACCTCTTTGGCCTCCTTTTTGGCCTTAGTCGTCGGATCTATGGAGCTGATCAACCATTTGGCACAGCAGTAGGTCACGATCGCAGCGATGCCAAACCTCACCAGCTGCATCACAATTTGGCTGGTAGACCTTTGAGGCCCTTCCATAATCAATCTAGGTTTTTATAAAACACGTTCAATAATTTTCCCAAAATCTTAACAACCTGTCAGCCAAGTAAATACAATCAATTTATTGCTCTGCAAAATATGTCATTAGAAAATGGAACGAATATGTGTGTGATCTTAAAGAAACTTTATTTATATATGAATCAATAAATCGTGGACTGTTTTCAGAAAAAATCATTGAAGAAACTAAGAACTTAAATATATCAAATACAGTTACAAAGTGAATTATTTAACAATAAAAATGGAAGTACAATTAGGATTTAAAATAAAATAAAAAACATTATATATATAATGAATTACAATTTAGAAATTTTTTGAACATCTTTTATTAAAAATATAATCCATTTCGTTTTTATAAAATTGATTTTTTTTGCTTTAAGTAATAAACTTAAGCTTACAGACTACAAATTATTTGTGAATATCAATAAGGCCAGTAATGCATTTGTCTCAGTGCATTTTTTTCAGTACAGTTTTGCCCAGGCTGCGCTTAATTTCTGTTTAACTTTTCCTGTTTGCTCTAGCCTAGATAAGGCAAAAAATGTTTTTCTAGTTTACCATCTTTTAGCGGAAGTCAATGTTACAAAAGATAAACTTGTCCAGCCATCTGCTGCTGCTTCTGTCTTCTAACTTCTGCCTTCTAGTTGCTGCGCGCGTGTTGAATGCGTGCCGGACCCAACATGAGGGGGATGAGGGGCAAACCGTTCAGGAGCACAAGTATTAACTAAACACTGCAGCAATTTATCTTACTCTCACCCCAGCAACCCCACCTCTAAGCCAAATACCGCTTTTGTCCAGCTAAGCTCGCGTAGGTCAGTTTTGCTTTAAAGTTTGTTAAGTCACATCTTACATTCCCCCATCCACGATGCACCCCTGCTTGAGCGGAAGTATCTGCGAACTGTTGTTTTGCGCTTCCTTCCGCATTACAAAAGAATTACTGAACACAAAATGTCTGGCCAAAGTTGGCCAAGATGAAATGCTAAATATTCGCTGGGTCAGCGGCGACTTGGCCAGGTGCCACACAGCCATTATTAGCGTGTCAAAAATACAGAAAACAAATACAAAAAATATAAAAACAATTCAATATGAAACAATATAAAGACTTAGTAAGTCGGTCCGCTTATTAAAAATATTCTTAAGTTTAATTTGTACGTTTCACGTTAAATCCGGCTTTAGCCGTGTGTATGAAAAAATTATATTTTGCGTAACTGATTAGAGTAAGTAAAGAAATAAAATGGATTTCCCAAACAAAATTGCGCATCATGCTGGAAGAATTTGTAAATCTTAAGAAAAATATCATTAGCAAAGAGTTATAATTTCAAGCTGAGATCCATAAAATCAGAAATGTGTTTGACCTCTGAGTGAAAAGTCAATTAATAAATAATCGAAGTAATATATCATTCATTATTTATTATTATAGATAGCAAACCTAACAAATATAAAAGTGGAACATTAATTCAAGAAAGCGTATTAAAAGCAATCAGAGCGAAGTATTTTTAAAACAAAGAATATTTTCTAATGTGAGGCCAGTTTATTATATTATTATCTTTTCACTTTTATTTATCATTTCATTTCTCAAGATTAAACATTTCTCTAAGCATTTAAATGAGCATGATTTAAATGTGCTCCCGGAAATATCAAAGCCAATTGATTGAAATCAATTTATAATAAGAAAGTGTATAAATGAAACTAACATAAATAATAACAGTATAAATTATAGTTTCAGAGACTTGCATATCTGAGAGTATTTTAATACTCCGCTGGTAATCCTTGTTCACTATTTGTAATTTTTACAAACTTAAATTCCATACTCTTGAATTTCTGTGAGGATATTTTATTTTATAACTAGTCTACTGCTGATCCTTGTTCATAAAAACCATCTCTGCCAAGATTTTCGCTAACGACCATGTTTCCTTAACTACCGCCAGCTTAGCAGTGAGTGCTTGTTGGGGCCCTGTTCCTTGTTTGACGAATTCGGTACTCTTTCAATGCAAATTTTTCGGGTGCCTTATTTAAGCTCGTTATCGTCTGACTTCTATGCGTCGTCAGCTACTATTCAAGACTTCATAAAAATCACTTCAACTGTGCAATATTTCATGATTTTGCGTCAATCTTTTGAGAGCCGCCCAACGTCATGCAGAATATCTTGCTTCCTGGACTCCTTATTCCTCTCACCACACCCCTCACCAACAGCGACTCTTTCTTTGTGAACATCGAGTTCGCTAGCTCGTTCTACTGAGCACACGAAAATCTAATTATATGTTTTGTTGCTGCTATCGCTGTTTCTGTTTGCTGAAGTCGCTTTCACTCACCAACTTTTGTCACGGATACAAAATGACAAAACAACAAAAGTTTAGTCAAAATACAAAACAGAAAAAGGGCGAGCTGAAGATGTGATTCACTTGAATATATATTATTTATATTAAAAAAATAAATAAATAAATTAATTAGTTGAGTTGAGTAGTTGCAGATTAAATTTTGGAAATAAAAAATTTAATATATTAAACAGTAGTAAATATATAAGGGCTGTGTTACTAAATGGTAGGAATGCATATATTTGAAGGGTTAACTATACATCAATATAAAATATAATATTTTATAAATTTAAGCTATAAATTTGTGTGGCGCAGTTTTAATACGGATTACATTTTGAATTTTAAATAACCAATAATAAACAATTACATTTTTGAGTAATTCATAAGCTTTCATTTGTTATACAAGTCTCATCAGATACTTTTATAAATGATTGGTCAGCCATAAATCAAAATAATATGCTCTATTAATTAAATTTATTTTTGGTATTGATAAAATATTGAATTTTAAACAAATAATTGAGGCAAGAAAAAGTCATCACCTTTCAATTCGACTTCAGCAGATCTACATTATTATAAAAATCTCTTTTTCGCATTTTCAATCTTAATTAAATTTGTTAAATTTAAGAAAACTAATTAGAAATCATGATGAGTTTTGTCTAAGAGCATTCCACAAAAGTCTGTTGACAGTTGTTTGAGTCGCGCATAAGAGAGCAGCATGAAAATCACACTTTTTCATAAAAATATATTTTCCCACTTATACACCCCACTCTAACTTCCCATGCCCTTTCCAGTTGTTCCGTTTCGCGTTCGTTTTCATAGTTATTGCCTGGCTTACTTTCCACTTTCTGTCAGCGGCATCACAAAATATGCGAATATCTATGTAAAATTCACCACCCCCCAAAAACGGCGAACAACTTTTGTTGGCAAAAAAAGTGGCATGAGCAGTGAAAAGGTGTGCCAGCATAAAACGCACAGATAGCTGCAAAAACTTTGCACCATTGCAGTTACACACTCAAACACCCCCTCTCTCCCCACACCAATTCCCACCGTCTCATCACATTTATTTACCACTTGCCGCCACTGCTGCGGTGGTTGTTTATTGTTGCTCAAAAGTTAGGAATGTAATTTTTTGTACCACAACTAAAATTACAATATTAAATATAACTTGGATTTTCAATTACACAGTAGTGGAATTGTAAATGAGTACCAAAAAAAAAATAATAAAAAACATAGTGATACCTAGTGTTTTGACGTAGACCGCATAATTTAGAGTTTGCAAACCATAATAGTTAAAAATATAAAATATTATAATATGTAATAATTCAGTTGTGTTGATTAAATGTTGTCATGGGAGCAACCAAAAAACTGCCAACTTTTCTGTACTTGGTCTGATTGGGTTTTCTCCAATCTATGCTACAAATGTAGAACCAATTAAATAACCACACCAAATTGATGCATATTTTCTTGTTTTTAATTTAAAATTGAAAAGGATTAATATTTCAATATTATTTTATATATTTAGTTAATAATAAAAATATCATTTGCAATGAAATCTTAATTATATTTAGTTTATAAATGTCCAAAGGCAAATACAAATCGATTTTTTCTAGTATACAGGATTACTTTTAATTCGCCAGTTATTATAAATTGTTTTCAAGAATAATATATGGGCAAAATTACTTAAATAAACATTTGTCACATCTAAGAACCATATCTAAAGAAGAGGAAACCATATAATATTATTATTTTGAATGAAAATGATTTATTGCTATTTATTTTGTAATATAAACAACGAAACGCTTAAATTTTTGTTTTATAAGTTAAAATACTAAGTTTACTCTAAGGTTACGGATCTGTGATTGAAAAATATACACTTCCTCGCCTATAATAATGTTTCAATTTCTGATGAGTGGTCATTTGATTGCAAGCCATCGGTGTGACTGCTATCTTGCATTCGAGTCATGATCTTTTTGTAGAGCGCATCCACATGCGGCGCCAGATATACATCCAGACGGATATGATTCTCTATGCCATGAAGTAGCTGAACACAGGTATCAAATTTGTTACCGATGAACTTAACCAAAATGCCCCACATGTCCGGCGATAGATCAAAGAAGGGCTTAAGCGTCTCTGAATTAAGGCAGCCAAGCTGCAGCATCTCCAGATCCAGAGTGGCCAAACCGCAAAGGACTGCATAGTATGCGACATCCTGTGGCGCCACAATCTTATCGTAGTAATAACCCTCAAAAGGCGTCAGGAGAAAACATTCCGCTGCCGCCTTATAAACCTTGAGACCCATGTTGGCCAGACCTGCAGCACAGCTGAGCTGGGCGGGCACCGCCCCCATAAGATTCGGGAAGCCAAACGCATACTGCTTGGCCTCCTCGATGTAGCTGAGCACATGCCACCAATTGGCCATGTAAATGGAAACACGTATCAAATTGCGAAACATGTGAATCACATTATCGCTGCTAGTGCAATAGGGCCTGGCCCGGGCATAGAACTTGATGGCCAGCTGGAAGTTGCCACTCTTCACGTGGTAGTCGCCAATCTCTTCGAGGATGCGTCGCACATAAGCGCTGCCCGAATTGGATTTCTTGAAATTGAGCTCGGCATCGAGTTCCTGCAGCAACAGTGTTGCCTCCATTGTGTTATCCTCCACCCAGTAGGCATCGTAGAGATGCGCTTTCGATTTTGGTTTCGGTCCCGATGTTGACGCACTCCCTGCCGCACTCGACTCCGGTGTGGCCACGGTGCGTTTCCTTTCCGTACAGAGTTTACGGTACAGTTCCTCATACATCTTCACATTGTACGTCTTCTTTACATGATTGATGGCCAGCTCCAGAGCCTCCACACGCAGCTCGGGACACACCTGAGCGATGAACCTGAGCCGCATCAGACGCGCAATATCTGTATAGCGTTTAGCATAGCTGATAAGAACGATTTGCGGACTTTTCACTATTGGACATTGTCCAGCATTCAATGGAACACTGCTACTCGCCTCATCCTCCGACTCTTCATTCTCCTCCTCCTCCTTCTCCACCGCCTCCGCCTCAGTGACCACCTGGCAAACGGAACCAGAAATCATATATACTCTGTCAAAATGTTCTGTCGCTTATGCGTATGGCTTGCCTAAAAATACAAATAAAACAATGAGTTAGATGCCAAACATTTCATAGCTAAGCAGATCGACAAATTAATGTAAGTTTTTTTCGTAAAAACATGTTTATACGCGAATAGATCAAGAGAAGAAAAATAAATAGAAAATTCTTTATATCCTTGAAATCATTAATCTGAATCTGAATCTGAACTCTACTTGCACTGAGAGTTACAATTGATGCGGCGATAATATTGTACCACTAATCTTTCGGTTTTTATATTCCATTTAACTTTGTAAAAGAGAAAAGACAAAAAAAACAAACTGATTAGCTGAACCTCGAATTTATAATAAATATCAGAAAATTGAATCAATATATCGAACACATTCAATTTTTGGACTTAAGGGTACTTATTTCCATGGCAAAGAGTTTTTTATACAAAAAGAAAAACCAGTAAGAGTGCTGTAGTCGAGTGAACTCGACTACGATATACCCTGAACCCAGTTATTAAATATATTCTATTATTATTGTCAAATTCCCCTCTAAAAAATTTGCACAAAATGCGAGCAGCTCTGCAAGCGCCCTCTGCCGACAAACACGAGAATACACACAAAAACATATTGACGCTCGCGTCGATTATCATGCCATCTCTTTCTCACACATGCGCTCGCATATTTATGCACACAGAAAATGCTTGCGGCTGCTGATAGAAATGATATCAATATGAGAATATATTTTCGACTATAACTTGGGTGTTTCATATCCGATCTTGATGAAATACATATGCATATTATGTATTAATTAGAATTGTGGCATTTATTGCTATCGGAAATTTAGTGTATTGATATTCGATAAAAGGAGGCAGTTATCGATAAAATAACGCAAACTTGATCTGCGCCTGGTATACGAGAGCCTATATTCCAAATTTATTCATACAGACGGACGGACGGATGGACGGACATGGCTATGTGCACTCGACTGTTGATCCTGATCAAGAATATATATACTTTGTGGGGTCGGAGATGCTTCCTTCTGCCTGTTACATACATTTGCACAAAACCATTATACCCTTTTTACCCATTTTTAATGGGTTCAGGGTATAAAAAACCGGATATTCAAATGATTCAATATGCTGCCATTTAACGCATGTCAAGCATGTAAGTTAGGCAATCTTACCGACAGGTGGCGTGACAAGCTGCAACTGCAGGTGTAGCTCAAGACTTGAAATGATCTGAGCTCATGTTGAAGAAAATTCTCATGTATTTGCAGATGCGCAGAACAACCAAATTCCATTACACAGATACAAATCAAATTGCCAAATGGCATTTGGAACGAGGAGGCATAGAATGGTAGGAGAATGGAAGTTTGGTTTCGTACTCCAGTTGGCTGGATGTATGCAAAAATCAAATTACCCAAGCTTGAAAAATCGCAGACATCAGAGACACATAAATCAGAGGCGGTAACTTCAAAAGGCCAAAGCGAAACCAATGGAATTGTTACCGCTATTTAACGGTTTATTGATGCGTCGCTTTAGCTGAATTTATTGGCTTGGTCGTTGGCCATTTTTATGCTAGCCAACACCTGCCCATGACCCAAACCACACCACATCGCACCCAGCCCAGACAACAACTGTGAAATGGAAATGCAAAGTATAAAGCTTAGGAACGTGCAAAATGCTTGAAATTGATTTGACTTGGTATTTGGCTGAGCATGCCCAAGTAGCCCATTTCTCAAACAGAAAAATGCTCGACGAGGTGTTGATAAGGCTGCTAGCCATCAAAGAATAATATAGAAAAAATAAAGAAAATAAAACGTAGTCAAAAAGATAAAAGGAAAACATCAACAAAAGCCAACAATTGCAATCAATTTACTTTTAATGATGAATGATGCTATCGATATTATTATAAAGATATTCAATATTATAATTTTCATTGGCAGGCGATCTTTACAAATTGGCAGCGCTTAAATATAAATACTAAATATCAACGATTATATATTATTTATTGCTTATATTAATGAAAGAATTTTACACAGACATAACTTCCAGTTTCAGATGTATACTTTGTGAGTATTAAGCAACCCATCATTTATTTTAGGCTGAGAATTAAATTTTGCATGTATCCCAATTTGGTACCTATTAAATTAGTAATAATCACGATAGCAGTTGCCAACTTGGTCAACAAATGCATTTCAAACTTTAGCAAGACATAATTCGTTAGCAAGGCAAGCAGACTAAATTAACAGAGACTGGTGGCATGGCAACAATGAATAGACAGAGACGCCGCCGACAGCAATCAAAGTCACAAAATTTTTGTAATTGGCATGTAAAAGCCCAGTAGCTGAGGGGAGTTCAGCAAGTGATTGAGGGAATTTTGGGGTCGAGCACTCGCGCTGTTTACTCTCTGGCATCGCTTTCAGTTTGGCGCATTCGACGCGTGCAAATTTCTAATTTCATTAAATAGTGCATTGTGGGATTGATGGAGCTGAGGGTGGATTGTAACTTTGCCCAGACGTTGACAGACAAAAATCGACAATAGACGTCAACACACGATAGCTGGGAGGCGTTACGGGGGCGTGGTCCACTCCGCAGCTGACAGCTTTGGCAATCAAAATGCGCCGATCAAAGTAGAAAAATCGATTTTAATTGCAATCTAGCGTCGCTTAACACTCGATTGTCGGTCGGGGGAGGGTATTGTGGGGGCGTGGCATGGTCTGTCCTGCCTTTAGAGCAGTGTGCGTGGCAACTGATTTTTGGCAACGTCATCGCAACACACACGTCACCGACAAAAAAGCACCCATCGAGATATTGAATCAAAATTTTGGATGCCGCAGCCCAGATTCGCATTGGATGATGTCCCGACCAGACGTTGTCGATGTTTTGACTTATGTGTCGCCATTTGTAGCGTCACTTGCCACTTGTCACTCCCCACACACACACACACATACACACGCACACACACGCACACACACAAATACTCACACACTCGCACGACATATTCAAAGCCATTAAAACTATGTGACAATCGTCGCTCAAAGGCATTTCAATCCGGCTGACAAATTTACAAGAACCCAATTTCGATACGCTTACCCATATACAAATTGACAGCCAAAAAAGCTGAACATCAGACTGGTCATTAATTATCGCCTATATGACTGGAAAATAATGAGAGCATCATCATATACTAAAAGCATAAATATCGATTTTTGCAAAATTCCCATATCTGGCTTTAAAATATTATATTCACTTTGTCAATGTTGATTATATTTAAATATTTTTGCTGACCGTGCCAAAAAGGCATAGTGAAAAGAAACGCTTTCAGAGATTAACATAATTTATATGTCGAGACAGTTTGGCAGTTAATAATATGTAGAGTTAGTTAGAATATGTAGACTAGTTTCATTTTGTTACTCAAATTTAATTATGAGACTGCAGATTTATATATTTTACTGTTATTCATGTATTTTATTTATATTCCTTGAGATGCGTTGTAAGCTTATATTTTATTTATTTACTATATTTATATACAAAGCATTCCTTTAAGAGCTTTACTACTTGCAACATTTTGATGTAAGTTTAGATAATTTGTTTTGTTTTACATTTTGTTGCCCAATCTGAAATGCCATTTTATGTTTAAATATATATTTTCAAATTTGAAATCAAATTATGTATTTATATTTATTCATTTAAAAGCATATCCCCAAACACACCCAACCTTTCCGCCTGTTCTAATTAACCTTCCCCGGGTAATGCGGATCTCTGCCCGGTAGGACATATATATTTGCGCTGCTCGTGGGAACAAACATGAAGAGTTCAAGAAATATAAAAATACCGCAAGATTTCCCCGCGAAGAAGGTAGCAAGACAGATAAAGGATAGAGGTCTGGACGGCTCCAAGGGATCCAAGGGATGCATGTTCTGAGATCCTACGACATAGTAACCCTCAACCCAACAAAGAGTCTAGCATTCGTGCAGCAGCTGGGGTTGATGAAAAAACTATAGAGTCAGAAGGGGCACACAATATGTGGCAGGTCGCTGTGCACATATAATAATAATAATTTATATATTCAGTTTCGCTTGATAGAAATCTGTTGCAGAGTAATTGCAATTAGTTATTTATGTATCATGCACTTTTGCCCTTTTTTGTAGTCCATTGTTGTCCTTGCACTTGACTTGACGCACTGACGCAAAGGACTTTACGTCCGTTTGTTTGTGTGGCACTTGAAAATTGCCTGCAAAAAACTGTCTGACTGTGCCACTATGCGTCTGTCCGCCCGACTGGCTGTCGTTCTACTCATAATTGTGATCAACAAAATGAGCAACAGTTTGCGCTACAATGTGTGCCATTTAATTATTTTTCAATTTAATTTCCCGCTTTGGCCACAGGAAATTAACAGAAATAGACGAGGAGAAAGCAGTAAGCAGAAAGCAGACGCTTCCATCACTCTGCCTTTTGACGTTGTCCTTAAGCAGGACAATGCTGCTGCTGGTGCTTCTGCAATGCGTCAACGTGCCACGCCCCCTTTCACACTGCTGCACTGCCTTTCGTTGTTTTTCTAATTAGGTTTGGTTTTTGCGTTTAATGTCAGTTGCGGCCAGTTGTGGCTCTGGGGTTAGGTATATTTTTTACCGGCTTGCTCGCCCACTTTCCCTCCTTTTCTTAGCATTTCTTTTCCGCCTTAACAAGTTCTTTGTTATGTCAGCAGAAGAAATTTTTTCGCCAGATATTTTCTTCCTCAAGGCTACACACAAGTTGTTCTTTTGTGAGAAGCTGCAAACTCTTTTGCATATTTCCAACTTATTGCAATCATTTTTCCAGATGATCTAAGTAAATTTAATTGCACTTTCTACAATGGTAAATTTTAGTAAATTGCACATCAAACCCATATATTTTCACTCAGTCTTTTTTATTTGTATAATAGTTATTCGAGAATTAACTTGCATCATATTTAAAACTATGTAGTCTTAAAACGAATCACTAAAATACAGCAATCTAAAATGTGAAAATATTATTTGAATGTGCTAAAATGTCTTTCGCAAATTCTGCCAGTCATCTCCCAAGTTTCCCCCTATATGTGACCTTGCTGCAGAGCCTAATTAACTACTAATCAAATACGAAATAAATATCAATAAATGCAAATAATTAATAAGAAATAAATGGTGCAAATGCCTCGAAGGCACTGCCCGAAACAAGTCATTCAACTGTCTAGTTATATATATATAGATGTTTGTTTTCAACACAATTTATTGTTGACTGCACCTGAGGCATTTGGACACACTCAGACTCAGGCCGAGACCCAGATCCAACCAACCAAACTCAGTTCCAAACTCAGTTCCAAACGCAGTCCAAAGATACACATATAGAAATTTGACTGCCTCGGGTGAAATTGGATCAAATTGCATGCGCATTTTATGCCTTTTGAAAATGTTGTTGCCTTTGGTCTCCAAAACATGCCAACTGTTTGGTGGATGATGTTGTTGTTGTTGTTGTTGTTGTTGTTGGACATGTGCGAGTGTAAATTCTGTATAATTTGTATGGCAAACAAAAGTAGAGGGAGCGAGCATTTCAGTTTGATTCTGGGCCCAGTTTGGTTTGTTTGGCAATGCTGTTGACCATTTGGCTCATATAAATAAAACATGTAAACCGATTGGCAAATATTTGACATCAGCGCTTTAAGCGCCCACAGCCAGGAAATACATAAATGTTCATACTTTAAGCGAGGGAGCGGGGTCGAGTGCGGAGAGGAGGGAGCGGTGAGAGGTGTGAGGTGGGAGGTGGGCAAGTCGAGCTAACTGTAGTAAACCAAAGCAGGCAAAACCAAGCCCAGCCAACAACAAGAACTATCGCCAACGTCGAGCGGCAAAGTTCAAATTCAATTACCTTTCAAATATTTGCATTTTGCGACACAAAGTTCCGTCATAATGTGCACAATGGCTGCCACTCGAATGCCACTTGAAAAGCCAACGGATGGACGGGTGAAAGGGGCGGGGTAGTCGACTATAAAGAACGAACCGACAACGGAAGGAGCACTCAAAACAGTTGCCGCTAATGTCGTTCTGCACGTCCAGGACGTCGTCCTTCTGCTGCTGCTACAGTTGCTATTGCTGCTGCTGCTACAGTTGCTGCTGCTGCTGCAGTTACAACAACAAGAGGAGCAACAATGACGTTAACTTTTGCCGCCTACTGCCGTCCCCTTTCAAAACAATTACAAAACAAAGGCCAGCGACAGCGAGGGTAACGAGGTGTAGGGGCAATTTGTGTGTGTGTGTGTGTGTCGAGCGTATAAAAATACCAAATAAGCCAATTTCGAAACAGCCACCAAACACTAACCACCCACAACCCACGGCGCACCACCCAGCCTTGCAAGCAAGCAAAACAAAGCAACCAAAGGTTCGGGAATTTTTTCAATGCCAGCTCATAGAGAGTGTATCTAGAGCATATCAACTTTGTGGCATATGTGAAACCCAAACTCAATCGAATGCTGCAAATAATTTACGATTGACAGACTGACTAGGCATTAGTTGAAGTCGTGACTATCGCAGACTTATTTGGAGAAAACAAGAGATAGTGAAAGTGATGAGCTAAGCGAGTGAAGAGAGAGAAAGGAAGCGAAAGAGAAAGGATAAAAGACAGAGAACAATTGCGGGGATAGAGAACTGCACTGATAGTGAATCAAACAGTGAGAGAGAGAAAGAGAGCATCCCAGAGAAATAAGCAGAGCGAGTGTCATCATGACATGAAGGAATGAGAATAACGACAAGAGTGGGAAAGAGTGTCAAACCTGATCCACTTTGATAGAGAGCCAGCTGTCAATATTAATATTATAAATAAGAAATGCACATCAATAAATTATGATTGTCAATAATTCAAGTAATTAATCATTCAGAAAAGTTAGAATATCACTATCAAGTAAAATACCAATTAAAATGTGACTTATACTGACAAATTCCATGGACAATAATCAACTACAACATGGAGCCAGTTTTAAAAATACACAACAAAATATATAGTAAGAAAGACAGCTGTATTTTGATAAATATAAATTTTCATGGGATCAAGTAAGTAGTAATGCCAGTCAAATTCAACACAGTCTGCCTTGTAAAGAAAATGTAGAAAATCACAGACAAATCATTTATAATTTTAATAGTAAATTGCTTTTGCAATTTATATTGACCTTAAAATAATAAAGATATTTGTAGTGCGATTTATAAGTCGCCGTGTTTGCAGGCTCCAATATAGTTTTATTGTTTTAGTCCTTTTATTTATATATATATATATATGTATATACTCTTTTTTCATTTGTAGTGTTGGTTTGACTGCCGCTGAAAGTTTTACATGGTCTGGGTGGCTGTCGCACGTAACTTTGTGACTCTGTGAAACTATGTGCAACGTTGTTGGAGGACCAGTTTAATTTTGTTTTCTCTAGCTACTGGGCTACTTCTCCTGCTCTTTCTACATCTCTTTCTCTCTTTACATCGCCCATACTTTCCTTTTCTTTTCTCTCTCTCTCTCTTTATAGTAGTCAAATATGTGGGCGCATGTGTCTCGTTTGGTTTGTTGTAGTTGCAACAAAGTGCATTGAAAATGATTTCCTTTGCCTATTAAAATTGTGTTGAGCTTTATTGAAAATGAGACAGAAATGGCCAAACAGTTGACTGCTCAACTCTTGCGTCCTTGGCCAGTACACGCACCTTGCCCTACCCAATGCTTCGCACACGCACACGTCTTGCAAATTTACCAATTCTCTGTGGGGCATGTGGCATGTTTTATGCATGCAGACACAGCAGCAACCACGACGATAAATCCAGTTCGAATCCCTAGTTGCCAGCTTATTTGCATTCTGAACTCTTCTGTTCTATATACCCTTGTATAGAATACTATATGCTTCTTTGACTATATTCGAAATTTGGATGAAGTTAGTATATGTGTATCCTCGAAATCGGCTTACTATATACATACAGCTGGCATAGAAACTATCGGTTGAAAGATGAGATTTTGTTTAACAACTATTTTGTTTACTAAAATATTAGAACTGAGTGTTGTATGTAGTATGCTTCATACACTTTTACAAAACAGAAACGGTAAGCTTTCAACTGCCACATACACTCAGTATAAAGAAATTCAAAATCTTAAAAGATAAATTTAATTAGAGTTATGCTCTTGTTTTAGAAACACACAACTTTCAGTTCAGTGGAAAAATATCCAAGATATCTTAGCAATATGAAAATTAATTATTGAGAAACAACCAACGCTGGACTACTAAATCAACTAAGTTGGAAAAAAGGCAGATATACTTCTCTCTGCCAGGGTATCTGAAGTAAGTAACGTTAGCTTTAGCCTATTCCCGGATTATTTTTATTGCACACATCAAATGAGCGCGTGCTGAGAACATATTTGGATGGGAGATGGTGGAGCTTTAAGAGTATGTAAGCGAAGTTGGGGTTGAATTGTGGAGGCGAGCATTGCAAATGACAGTGAAGAGTGCGCTGTAACCAAATGTGTGTTGAGCAACTGCGTCAGACGACTTGTTCAAAGATGAGTGAATGCAGATCCGCATGCGGAAATATATTTAGCACACACACCCCACCCCAAACATATGTATGTGTGTAATATTGTCGTGTATAAATAGTAAATTTATAAGGGTGTACAGAAACTGGCAATGAAGTCATATAAAATGCATAGAATTTTCCCAATTATTCCGTGCATTTAAAGGCAAATTTATGTTATGCATATTGCTGTCTAAAGCAAAAATGCAACGAAAGAGCAAAGCAGAAGACAACAAATATTCCAACATTCCTAACTTTATGCGAATGAGTCTCTTTCAAATCGCAACTCCTATTCAATATCGTCTTTCATAACTAAATAAAATACTTAAAACATTTTACTGAACTTCTACTTAGTGTGCTCTGTGTAAAGCGAAATCAGCTCGACAACTTTTCATTAAATAAAAACCCTATTGAGGGAACTGAAAGGTCAACATAAGTTCAACTGTCCTTGTACGTAGGTCCAAAACTTAATTAATTTAGATGAATAACTGAAATTAAATGCAACTGGAGGTTCTCTCTTACTAAATAGCTTATACACTCAGAAATAAACTTTTACTTTCAGCGCCAAGCATATGTCTAAAACAGAAGATTGTGTCATTCTCAAACCAGCATATCTATTTTCTTAAGGATACATTTTTCTTAAATTTAATAAAGGTATAACTTTCAGTATGCTTTTTTAAATGTGTACACAGTACTCAAATATTTCTTGTTACTTATATTATTACTGACCTACAGTAATTTAAGACTTTACAAAAGTAAGAATACTTTCTAGTTTTCAAGGCTATTTTTTATAACCTGAACTTATTCAAATTGGGTAAAAAGGGTATAATGGTTTTGAGCAAATGTATGTAACAGGCAGAAGAAAGCATTTCCGACCCCACAAAGTATACATATTCTTGATCAGGATCAATAGTCGAGTCGATATAGCCATGTCCGTCTGTCCGTCCGTCCGTCTGTATGAACACGCAGATCTCAGACACTGTAAGAGCTAGACACTTCAAATTTGGAATATAGGTTCTCGTATACCAGGCGCAGACCAAGTTTGCGTTATTTTGTCGATAACTGCCTCCGTTTATCAAATATCGATATATTAAATTTCCGATAGCAATTACACACAATTCTAATTAATACATAATATGCATATGTATTTCGTCAAGATCGGATAAGAAACACCCAAGTTATAGTCGAAAATATATTCTCATATTGATATCATTTCTATCAGCAGCCGCAAACATTTTTTGTATGCATAATTATGTGAGCGCATGTGTCAGAAAGAGATGGCATTATAATCGACGCGAGACTCAATATGTTTTAGTGTGTATTGCGTGTTTCACGTATTTGTCGGCAGAGGGCGCTTGCAAAGCTGTTCGCATTTTAGTGCAAATCTATCTAAAGGGGAATTTGCCAATAATAATAGAATATATTTAATAACTGGGTTCAGGGTATATCGTAGTCGAGTTCACTCGATTACAGCACTCTTACTGGTTTTTATTTAAGATTTCTATATTGTATATATTGCTTCAATTGTCCGATTTGGGAGACGAGAAATAACTTCTAATGTATTTTAAGGCTGGCAGCAGTGTATCTGCTAGTCGGTCAATTTCGACCACAGCACACGTTTGAAGTAATGCAACTTGTGAGTTTGATACCTCCACATAAACGTTCCAATTACAAGCAGAGCTACTTTGTTGCAATATGAGCAATTAGACTTCACTAATAATGTCCTCAATCCGCAAAAACATTCATTTGTTTTGAACAGCTTTAACTACATTTCGCCAATGCTTGTTTTGGAGCTATGCTGCAGCTGTTGCAGTTACTGTTGCTGTTCCAGTTTCTCTCTGTCTGGTGATTTTGAGCTTTGCTAAATGAAAAGCAAATAAATGCGCTGTTTTAGTGGAGTTGCATTGCAAGTAGCGCATCATTTGTTATACTGGCTCGTAAATTTGAGTCAAATATATTGCGCATACGCACTGTGATGCACAAAAGAACTAAACAAATATTCTAGTTGCAGTTGTTGTCATTGCTATAGACGAGTTTGCTTTTGGGTCAAGTCGGGTCAGTATAGAGCAAGCTGCAGTTGAACTTGCCTTGACATATTGCTTAAAACACCCAAACTAACGAAAACCAAAGCCGCACAACAATTGTCTTTGCCATCAGTTTGTCATGTATGCATGTATGTGTATGTGAGTATGAGTGTGTGTGTGTGTTTGTGTGTTAATGTATGTTTGTCAAAAGCATGCAAGTCATTCAACTCGAATTTATTTATTGTGCAACTGCTGTGCTTGCGGTTGTACAACAACACGTGCAAGAGCCAAGACACATTCATCTATTTAATTAATAACAAAAACTGCGCAAATGACACAGAGAACACACTTCTTATATGACCAGGATTTAATACCCTCGCAAATACATTTTGCAAAACTAATCGCTTGCTAAATGGTAGGCATTTCAGCAACTTGCAATTCCTTATTCGATTTTTAAATTGATTATTTGTATTAGTGATATTTTAAATTAGAATCAAAATCTGAATTTGCAATATTTAAATTTGATATTATTACCCAGTTATTTCAACCAGATCAGAGCATTCAATATGTGCAGATGAAATTAGGAGCCTTAAGATTTTTACAATGTCCTATTGCAGATACTTAAACATATAATAACTTTTATTCATTTTTAATCTCAAATAAAAGATTTGATGCCAATTCATGATCAGTGTCATTTTTGAGTTCGTTTTAAACCTTGCTTTGAATATTCAAATTTAACAACTTCAATTTAAATCAATTTATATATCAAATGTGATTAAAATAATGATTAAAAATTGTAAAACCATTCATTCATTAAAACTTGTAATATATAAAAATGATGTAAGAAGCATAATGATATTATTATCAACGCACGGTTAAGCTATTATATTAGCATAATATTAACAATTTTAATAAATTTATATAAATCAAAATATGTCGCTAACACTGAATATGAACATTTTGGAGCTGAGTGAGATGCCCTGAGGGAAGGTTTTCATGCTGTTTGTTAGTCAGGCAATTGTCTGGCATAAGTTTAGTAGCAGCTTTACATAAATTAACTTTATGTATTCATTAAAAATAATGAAAGCAAGTAAAAGAGTTTGGTGTACGATTGCACATGAGATGAAGCCAACTGAAATTTATGTGAAATTTAATATCAGGCCGTGCGTGCAACATACATAAGTGCAGTTTGGACACATGTATGCACATATGTGTATGCATGTATGTATGTGTGCAACGAGTGCGTTGGCTGGCAGGCGTTCACAACATGACGTACAAAATTCGAAAAATGCATCTGCCAACTCTGGGCAGGGGGAGTCGCTGCTGCATTCGCAGGACAATGGAAGCTGTCACTTACAATGAAGCCGTATTCGCTTGCAAGCAATTGTCAGAGATTGGAGATGGAATAACTTGGGAGTAGTCTCGCCTAGTGACATGTGCAGTCTGTATGCTGGGCAAAGCCTGGCAAACAATAAAGGATAACATTTACACAAGCCTCTCACTCTCACTCACACTCACACGCACGTATACACTAACCAGAAAGGGTCATCAAATCCTTTAGTCAAGTTTGCTTTTGTTCTCGTCATCGTCAACGAACAATCTCCCTCCATCTCTCTCTCTCTTTCTTTCTCAATGTATATATATATATCTCTATCAGTATTCCACTCTCCCTCCGGCGTCTGCCATTGTCTTTATGCTGGTTTAATCTGTGTCGAAAGGCGTGAGTTATTACAAACCAACCACGCCCACAACCGCCCCCTGGCGACACCAAAAGCTGCACACATGTCCGCCTTACTTAAAACTTGCCCCATTGTCTAGCCGCATCGTCTGTACAGAGACTCTACAGCGAGAGAGGACAGACACAGAGATGGAGAAAGGGAGAGAAATGCCGGGGTGGTGCTTGGCGTCAAATAGAACTCGACCAAGTCAAAGGTTTATCTTTTGTCAACGGCTTTTGTGTAGCTGGCATAATCAGCTTTCTCTTTGATCGAGATGTCTATTCAAGATTCTGATGAACTACTTGCAAAGGTTTTGCGAGTCAATTAGTGCCACATGCTGGCAGCTGCTTGGATTAATTCTAGATGATGCTGATACAAAAACCAGAAGATTAACAAATGGAAAATATCTTTTATCTACTGATTAAAACACCGGCATAAATTGTATTAATACAATGTGTCGACACTTCTTATTTGTCATTAAATACATAAATGTTGCTAATAATCAATTGAACAAAATTTAAGGAGCTTATTTTTATAAAAAATTAGGCTTTTGCAATTATGACGTAATGACGCAGCATAATATTATTATGTAAGCTATGCTTATTGCATATTATTAATTAATTTACTTTACTTTCAGCTAAGCTTTATAAACAAAATTTTTAAAGATACCAAGCTTAATAAATTGATATAAAAAGAAAGACGCATATTTAAATTATTTTTAAATTATTTTTAAAGGATTAACACATGTGTTTAATCATTCTAAATATTTTACACTTAAAATGAGCACTTGTGTAGTAATTTTATGAAAAATATAATTTGGATGCAATATTTTTGTATAATTTTTTCTTAGTATTGAGTTCGATTGAAAGTTAACCAATCCACCTGTAAACTGAAATCGGGTTAAATTATTTTCTTTTAAGCTTTGAGATGCTTTCCATTTATTTCTTGCCATACATCAAATAGCATTCACATTTTAGCTTACACCAATTTCGATAGAGGTTATAATATTAAAAGAAGGAATTAAAAACACCCGAATTGATAAAATCACATCACACAATATATATATTCTATGTATATGCTCTGCTTGTGAGAATCTCTGTCCTTAATAATTGGCATGCGGAATCCGCAGCCGCTCAAAGCCATTGGACATGCAATTTAATTGTTGCATGGATTTTATCTTTTCATTTTCTTTTTGGTTGGTATTTGGGTTGTAAAAACTCTAATGAATTAATGAGCTCGTTCGCACTCGAATTGCAATTGCGTCGATGGTCTCGCACACTGTCGAACCGCCTCCTCCACACTGTCTGGCCTTTATTTTACTTACAATTAGCGCCATCGATTGTTTAATGGCAGTTGATTGTAATAAGCCAATTTCGAAAGTCTGCATTTGAATTCAAAATGCGAAATAAGTTCATTAGCGAAACGGTGACGCCTGCAGTGGCGCCCCCTGGCGGCGGCCACCAATAGTTAGTATGTGTGTGTGTGTGCCTAGCCGGAAGTCCCAGCTGCTCTTCGCTCGTTGTGTGTGTGTGTGTGAGTGTGTGTGCATATGTATGTGTGTGCTCCCTTCTACCCGCTGCCCAGAAGCATAAAGGACAAGCACTCGATTTCCAATTGCAATGTTTGGCTGTCTGTCTGTCCATCTGTCGCTCCGGCTGTCTGTCTCTCCGTCCGTCCGTTTGTATAATTTGAGTTTATGCAACTTTTATGCTTATTAATACTTTTATAACCTGCCCAGCGGAAGGGCGCTCCGCCAGCAGGTAATTGCCAATTTGGTTTGAATTTCAATTGGCCAATTTGGGCTTGTTTTTGGGCCATGAGAACTTTTTAATACTTGAAATTGTTAAGCATCGAGTTGTCTGATAATCTATGAGCCATTTATTAGTATTAATTGCACATGTTAAATTGAGAGGCAAACAACTCTGTATATATATCAATAAGTTGTCAGTTCAGTTTGAGTTCAATTTTAATGGTATTCTAAAGAAAAGCAACACAATTATTGGCTTGCTATATACATATATATATATATATATATGATGTTGTAAATTGTAAATAGCAATTAAATTAGTTTAAAATTGGTGACTTTACAAATGTATAAATGTGTGAAGAACAGTGTTACTGACGAAGCAATAAACTCAGAATATAATAATATAATTCTAACTAGTTTCAGTGTACGAAGCCTCATAATAATAATATTAAATGAAATATTCATCTTTATTATATAAAATACAGATAATTATCTCTCTAATCTATGGTTTAGTTACTTTAACTGTATAAAATATATCAAAATATATACATATAATAAATAAATAACATAAAGATGTTTGATTAAGCAACTATTTTACCATCTTTTCCAAATTTATAATCTATTATTTTCGTTTACCTCCATTACCATAAAACATATAAATAAATAAATTAATTTGAAAAAAAAAATGTTGAGCAGCAATAACAAAAAAAAGTTACAATCAAAAAACGGATTGTGCTTTTTTCCCACAAATCTTGACAATATTTGCTTTTACTGATATTAAACTGATTCAACCATAAAGTATAAGTAAAGAATGCAATTATGCTTTCATATTTTTCAAATTAGCAAATGGTGGTCGCTCATCTCGAATTGAATTTCATTGTTGTGTTTAAATTTCAGTGCGCTTTTTAAGCTGACAAGCTGACATAACTCAATGCTTTCTCTTAAGTGCAACCAGGCACATAACTAAGGACTCTTCCACTTGTATGGAGACATGGTTTAAAGATAACAACAAACAGTGCTAAAGGGTAATGGGCGGCTCTCTCCCAATCTATCCCCCATCTCTTTCTTTCTCTCTCTCTCTCTCTCTCTCTCTCTCTCTCTCTCTCTCTCTCTGTCTCTCTCTCTCTCTGTCTCTCTCGCTTCTGGTCAGTGAGTCGTCTATTGCAGATGCAGCTGCAGCAGCTGGATTTTTATTATCCCAACATATAAACCCATTTTAGTTGATATTTGTTAAGTGGATGCCTGGGTCAGTTAGCCACTCCCATACGCCCATACGCCCACGTTTGACCGCCGGATGCCACTAAGCAAGAGTAGAAAATAAAATTGCATCTAACTAAAGAGAAAATAACCGTGAAGTTGTATGTTTTGCAGTTCACTGCATTTTGGTTATTGTAGCAACATTTCTTTCATATTCCCTGACCACGCCCCAGTCCTCTACCCCTATCCGTAGCAGCCAATTGTTGGTTTTGTTGCTACTGTTGCTGTTTTTGTGTTTGTGCATGGGTTGTAAAAATGTTTTGAAGTACGGCTAGCCTGGCATATAACCAAATGGATGAGCCGCCTGCTGCTGGGCAGCAGTGACCCCTCCAATCAGCCCCCTTGCCGCCGTGACTCTTTGTTGGTGCCTCTGTGCCACGTCCGCATCGCGCTCAAGTAGCACCATTCAGTTTTTGTATGTGAAATGTTGTTGCTTTATAGACCAGGTCCACAAATTCAGTCAGATATTCAGTCGACCAGTTTGTCTCTTTTACAACGACCACCTGACTGTCTCCCTCCCTCTCTCTCTCTCTCGCTCTCTATATCCCTCTCTCTCTCTCTCTCTCTCTCTCTCTCTCTCTCTCCCCAATTTCTCTCACCTTGGTCTATATCTCTCCTAACATCGACACTCCTGTTCACTAATGCTTCACAGATTTTCGTAAAATCACTTAATAAATGAAAGCTAAAATATAGTTAGGAATAGAGAGTTATAATTATGAATATATAAATACAGACTCTCGTTTCATTGACTTAGTAATTACTTTATGATACTGAATAACAATTAAGTTTTAATATTCTTAGAATTTATATAAAAGTCAAGCGAAATATTTATACAAATTTGGACAAGACTTAGAAATATGAAATATTTGTATATCTACATAAAATCTATAACAATTTGATTCTTTTAATAATCCTTGGGAAACTGGGAATATTCAAAAATAAATACTACTTGACAAAGGTTGTTACAAATACTTCATATTTAAAAATACTAAAAACTTATATAATTTTATTCAATTAAAACATTTGATGAATACTTTTTTCATTTGATATTTAAAAATTAATAATTTTTAAATAATTTAAGAGTAGTTATTATTATATATATATATATTTTTTATTTTTTTAAATTTATTTATTTTTCTTTTAAATTTGCCAATTAAATTTTATTTTTAATTTAATTGAATTTATTCTTTAATTTTGTATATTTCTGTGTCATTTTCCGACATTAAAAAAATGATTTATTATTATTTTTTATTGATAAACCAAAGCTATAAGCCATTGCAATCTGAACAATTAAAAAACATATTGATATTGGCTATAGCGATGTATCACTGTACTTCGATAGTAGCACAGCTGCAACAATTGTGTGACAAAATTTAATGACACTTAACGTCTGCCATGAACAAAACTTATCTATGTGCAGATAGTTTTCCATGTATTTTCTAAACTGCTGCAACTAAAGGGAAATGGCCAAATGGGAAAAGGCAAAAGGCAAAAAAGGGAATGGGGCCAACAGCAGTGGCAACGGATGCAGCTGGCTTTTGGTGGAGTGCGGGCGCTGAAGCATGGGCTGACAATTGAGGGCAGAGTTGGAAAATGTTTCCAAGTTAAATGAAGCGCATCAAACGTCAGTCGATAAATTTAAAAGCCAAAGCTATTGACTCGCAAAAAATAAAAGCAAATAATGCCGGCCAAAAAGGTCAGACGACGACAAACGAACGACAGAGGGCGCCACACACTGCCTGCAAGGCCAATTCGAAATTCGTATGCATGTGTGCAAGAAGATGTGACATTTCTGCTGACAGCACAAAAGCAGCGACGCCAAAGGCAACGGCGACGGTGACGATGCGTCCAAGAAAAGTCGACTTGTTGACAGCGCCCTCTATGGTGCAGCCGTCACATAAAAACCAAGTGCAAGAGCGGAAGCAGAGAGCTCTCTGATTGGCTACTTAACTCTTTGACAACTTGTCTGAGCTGCAGAGAGCAGCAGTTGCTCTCGATATGTGGACGACTCCCTCCCCCCTTAGCCAACCACCCTTTCTTCAGGCTCATATGCAAGCAGCTGCAAAGTTGGTCGGCAAAAACTTTGTCATTTGCATGCGACCAAAGTTTAATAGAAATTCAATTTCTATTATTTTTTCTTACTTTTTTTAGTTTTTAGTCCGCATATGTAGCATGTTTGCATTGAAACAATAAATTTGTTCAGAGGGTGTCCGTGTCCAGTTTGGATTGCTTTGACCTGGCCCTAAGTGGCGTCGAGGCGTGCAAAAGTTACGAATTTTTATTATTAGCTTCTGCCGCCAGTCGAAAGTTGAAACTCGTCTGTAAAGTTTGCGTTTGCAGCATGAAAATCGTATGGAAAAAAAATGTATTTTTTTTTGTAGGGTTTTTCATTGAATACAATAGAGCGATACTTGTCACATATCTAATTTTTGCTTTTAATTAAAGTACTCTTTTGAGAAGCGTGATTTTCAATAATTTTAATATCATCCAGATCAGTTTAGGAATTGTTTCGGTATAATAACGTTTTTTAATCTTTCTTCATATATGTAAGTATTAAACAGAGATTGCTCTAAGGCAGACAAGAGGTAAACTCTCATTTACAGCCGATAGAGCAGACTTCCTTACTGTTTGTAGATCTATGCCAATCTAAGGAAACTTTCTCTCATATACAGTGTCTCAGAGTTTATTTCGAGCAGTGTCTAGCAAAAATATTAATTGCCTGCCATAAACTAATTACACATTATTTTTCAAAAATTCCAAAGACCGATGGCAGGTACATATATTAACCACCAAAATGAATATATGACCACAATAAACTGGGGTTTCCCCACCTGCTAGGTCGGGTTATGTAAAAAAGTACCTCAATTTGTGGTCAAAGCTTATTTCGAACTGTTACATTATGAACACCGGATTTTATGCGTCAGGTTGATTATTTTTGGTATAAATAGACCAATTCTTCGTAGTTAGTTTAGTTATATCCGGCATCTCGGGTGCAACCAGCCATCAAGGACTATGGACAAACGGACTACTATTGATCAACGGAATCTCATCCTGGAACACTTCCAAATGGGATATTCACATCGCCGACTGGCGACAGTCCAATACTGAACTGAATCCCAAATACTTAAAGACAACAGTCCAGCACAGAGGAGGAAGTGACGTGGTATGGCCATCTATCTCGGCAGCCGGCGTCGGAAAATTGGTGTTTATTGAAACAACAATGGACAAGAATGTGTAGCTCAATATATTAAAGGAAAAGTGCCGCGAAGCTAGAAATTCGACGTACTTTCCGGTTCTACCACGACAATGACCTCAAGCATTAGTCCGGATTAGTATAGTCCTGGCTTATGTGGAACTGCCCCCACATGATAATTTCACCGGCTCCGTCTCCAGATTTAAATGTTATTGAAAATTTGTGGGCTCTGTTCGAAAATAACACAGCATATCCAGCAAACAGGATCTCAAAAGTGGTCTGCTGGATGAGTGGAGCAAAATCAGTCCAGAAACTACCCGGAAGCTGGTATCTTCCATGAATAATAAGTTAAGGGAATTTGTTGAGGCTAAAGGATATCATACTAAGTATTAACATCCTTATTTAAGTTTTTATACGCCAAATTTGTTACTTTTTTAAGACTGGTCCAAATAAGCTTTGACATTTATTTTGAATATGCTTTTAGTTTTTAACTAATTTTAATTAATAATTAATATTTATTTTACTGGAAGTAGTCGATAAGTAATGGGTAAAAAGGGTATAATGGTTTTGTGCAAATGTACAGGCAGAAGGAAGCATCTCCGACCCCACAAAGTATATATATTCTTGATCAGGATCAATAGTCGAGTCGATATAGCCATGTCCGTCTGTCCGTCCGTCCGTCCGTCCGTCCGTCCGTCCGTCTGTATGAACACGTAATATAGGTTCTCGTATATCAGGCGCAGAACAAATTTGCGTTATTTTTTCGATAACTGCCTTCGATAAATTAAATTTCCGATAGCAATAAATGCCACAATTTTAAAGGCAGAATCTAATTCATACATATTATGCATATGCATATTGTTGATCAACTGTCCAAATTTTATCAACATCGGTAAAGAAACAGACAAGTTATAGTCGAAAATATATTCTCATATTGATCTTATTCTTACCAGCCGCAAGCATTTTCTGTATGCATAAATATGCGAGAGCATGTGGGAGAAAGAGATGGCATGATAATCTACGCAATCGTCAATATGTTTTTGTGTGTCGGCAGAGGGCGCTTGCAGAGCTGCTCGCATTTTAGTGCAAATCTTCTTAAAGGGAAATTTGCCAATAATAATAGAATATATTTAATAACTTGGTTCAGGGTATATCGTAGTCGAGTTCACTCGACTACAGCACTCTTACTTATTATTATTAGTTATTGTTGTTGATCAGCCTTAACAAACTTTGACTTTGATAGCACCCTCCTAATTTAAATTTGTTGTTTTTCCTTATCTGCTTCCTTTTTTTCTACTGAAACTGATTCCCCTATAAGCATTTGACTGCTCATTATGTTGTTGTTAGTGTTGTTGTTAGTGTTGTTGTTAGCGTTGGCAAACAAGTTGCATATAAATTGCACTCATTGACGCCAGCGAATCTACATGGAAAATATTTTGTAGTTACTACATAAATTTCATATTTCATATTTTGCAACCGCCCACTTCGCCGCTTTGGGGCACGTTAAGTGCTTGCATTCCACATCAACCCATACAACGGCAGCAACAACAACAAGTAGTCAAAGTCGTTCTTAGAGTTGTGTTTGTTGTTGCTGTGCCAAATGACTTGCCGTGGCAGTTGTTGGTTGGCATTTTTGATGAGCCAGCTGCACGTAGCACTCGTCTAGGTGCCCCAGCTCAGGTAGCTCTGAAGAAGTCGGGGACTTTATTAAAATTATATATTTGCATGTTTTTTGCAATTTGAGCGAGGCACGCAGTCAGCAATGAGGACAGCAAATATTGCAATTGCATATGCATTTATAAATAATAATAATAATAATATACAACGCAATTTTGTCAACTTGCATTTTGCAACTTCAACTTGCAACGTGAAACTTAATGCTCGCATTTTGCCCGATCTGATGAGCGGCCACTGACTGATGGTGGTGTGGAGTGACTTCCTTTGCTGTGTCTCATTAACAAGGATCGCACATTGGCTGTATTAGTTTCGATCCATGCATCCGACTAGGCTGAACTATTAACGCAATCGGCATTATAGATAGCAATATCAATCCAAATATATAATTTACAATTTTAATAATTTAGAAATGTATATAATTAATTCAAGTGTCACTTAAAAAGTAAAGAGAAATGTTATAATAAATTTTTGGAAATAAAATTAAAAGAATCTTTGCATTTGCAGCCTGCCTTAATTGCAAAAAAAAAATACTTTCATAATGTTTATTATTATTTATTGGATAAATATCTGTTAAATATTAAAATTTTTTATTTATTAATTTTTAATATTTCATATAACAGTGATTAATAAATAATAAAAAGAAAATATTTTAATATCTGTTTGGAATTTAAAAAAAATTCACAAATTAATGTTTTTGTAGTTAAATATTATTTATTGCTTAAATTTTGTATTAATTACATATACCGCATTTTTACAATTGTTTATTACTTTTCTTATATAAAATATTTCAGTTAAGAATCATCGCCAGTATTTATAAGAGCCACAATATGTAATATTCCAAATTCGAAACAGAAAATAATCGGTGAAATAGCATTAAAAATATTATGCCGTGAATATATTCTAAGATTAAGTTCGCCTATACTAGAAGTAAGTACCGTGAATCAAATTTCTTGTCTGCTTATCTCTCATCTCATTATTAAAAACCACATTGTTGACTTGTGATCTTAATTTGGCATTAAATATAAATATCACCAGACATATTTATTCATTTCTCAATAACAGATTCTGAGATGAGCATTCGCAAGTTTGTTTTGTTTTTTTTTTTTTTTTGGAATGAATTTTGTATCTGTGTGTGGGCTAAAACCCGTTCTACGTTTTAAACATTTGCTGTCAAAGTGTTAAATTGAAAGTCCTCTTCACCTGTGCATTTTTCAGGCCAGCTCCAAGTGCTGCAAGCTTAGACGAATTCGCAGAGCCACAAATAAGCCGAGCAGAAAATGCCCGCACAGAGGGAGGGAGTAGGAGAAGGTGAAAGAGGCGGGTGGGAAATGTGAGACAGCTGAGTAGATTTCGGAGGCAGCAGGCTGAACATGTTGAGTGTGCAAGTGTGTATGCGAATGTGTGTGTATGTGTGTGTGTGTGTGTGTGGTAAATTAAATTGAAAGGCATTGCAGGAAATGCGAGCATAATATTTGCGCCTTGTTAGTTTGTCAACGCTTGGCTGACTCTGAATGATGAGGACGCGTAGAATAGGGATTGGGGTAGCTTTAGTTGATGGCCTGATGTTGAAACATTTAATGACATTTAACAGGCGGCGCAGCATAATTAAAATTCTAAATATATAAATAAATATAAAGGATTAAAGAAAGGAAACGCATGAGAGTGCGAGAGTGCGAGAGTGCTCTACATACCGCAAAGCAGTTGGCATTTGCCACAGCAAAAGTTGCCAAGATTATGGAGACGGGGCAGGAGGAGGGGATAGGTTAAACTACCAGTGGGAAGAGAGAAATAGCGCAACTGCGTCGACTGCCAGAATCACGCTTAAGCTCACGATTTATGTGAGATTCTTTAAGCGAAATCCAAGTCAATTAGTTTCCTAATTCGTTTTGCGAAAAGGAATTTATCGATTTTATCTGCAGACGTGCAGAAAGTAGTTAAGAGCAGTTTTTCCAACGACTTTCATCGTTTTCCTTTTCGTTTCCTTTATTTTCTTTTTGTTTTGTGTTTGTGTGTATGTGCTGATAATGATTCCCGCTGTGCTGTGTGTGTGTGTTTGCTGCTTAACAAGGAAAACTGTGCGTTTTATGTGCAGCAGTCTCTGTGGGTAGCATTGGGACAATAAACAAGCCGCATTGCTCATACGCCATGTGAACACTGGTAAACTGGGCGAGCGTTAGACTAAGCGTTAGCAAATTAAATTAGAGTGCAATTGTTTTGCCAGTCGATTTAAATGTTCAAATAAACCAGGCAACAACTAATATACTGTGTACAAATTCCTCAAATTACGCAAAGATTCCAATGATTTTCTCTAATACATTTTCTAATATCTTTTGTATGTGGCTAATGGGAGTTATTTTTGCTCAAATTTCTACGAACTTAAGCTTCAACTTAAACTAGACACTCGTAAAATCTATTTCGTAGCCAACAACTCAATAGCAATCAGATCGGATAGTTTTTGTTTTATTAAGGCAATTAAATTAATTTATTATTATTAATAATTAATTGTAAATACATCATTTTGTATTATATTTAAAGCGTATATAAACAATGTTGTCAATTATGATTTATAGATTTTTAATTTTTTTGATTTACAATTCACCACTTTTGCAAATATATCAACTATATCTGCGACTTTATCAATCTATTTTGATCTAACTCATTTTGCTGCCTTTTTAGGTTGACCACGTTGCCTTAACTCATATTTTGCGAATCATGAAATATGAGATTTTTCCCTTTATATTTTTTTTCATCAAATTCTTGTGTATCTACTATTTTTACAATATTATTGTACAGTAGATCGATTTGATTTGAACTAAACATATTTATCTGCCTCTGTTTTTTTAGTCAATAGATAAAAATAGTCATATATATATACCTATATATTTACAATCCCGTCAAAGCTGCAGCCTTTTTTGTTTGGGCACTCAAAAATGTTGTAGACAAACATAAATCGGTTTAAAATGAAAAACTTTCGTTATTACAGCGACTTTTATTTACATTTGTAACGGGTCTAGGGGTGATTGAGGGGGCGTTAGTTGGATGCTTGGGTGGTTGAATGGGTGGGTGTTGGTAGTGTTTGGGTCTGGGTTTGCGCCGTCGATCGTTGGACGACTCAATTTGCGGCCTCCAAGGCGTCGACTTAAAGAATTTTTAATTGCTTCAAAAACAAGTTGAATGCTGTTTTATTTATATTTCCGGCGACCGCCGAGGCGACGCCATAGACAAATTCCATTAAACTTTTGGCTTCTAAACTGTGTCAAAGTTGGGCGTAGGCAATGCGAATTGAGATGGGGTAAGGCACTGGATAGAGGAAGGGGGCGATGCAACGCTTCCTGGTCGCTGGCTATGGATAATTCACTGGTGGCAACCGCCAGAGAGACGAGCTCACAAAACTTTTTGCGCAAAGCAAACTCAACTGAATGAAATGAAAATGCCACAGAGGCAACCAATACTCCAGTAGAGCAAAGAGAGAGAGAGAGAGAGAGAACGACAGATATACGGCACACAAGAGAGCGACAGAGAGAGAGGTAGAGATATTGAGAGGACGAAGCTATAGGGAGCGTCGCTTGGTGAGCAATCAATTTCTGTTGACGTTGACAACAAGGCAAAAGTCCGGCCAAAGTTAAGGCCAAAAGACAAGACGCAATGCTCCTCAATGTAGTGGAGGAGGTGTAACTTTATTTGTGCGGGTTGAGGGGTAGGGAGCACCAACAAATCAAAGTCGACATCGTCTTTTTAAGACGCCTGTCGAAGTGTGCCTGGAACACGCCCACTTTAGCCGCGTAAACGCCTTAAGTCGACGACTACGACGTTGACTGAGACTGCGACTGCGACTGCGACTGCTGCGGTTGAAGTGTATTTAAAAGTTTGATTAGTTTTTAATGTTTGTGAGGCAAGTTCTTAAGTTTTTCTCTCTCTCCCCCTCTCTGTGTGTCCCTGTCCGTCTCTGTCTGTCAATGCCGTTCTCTGTAATTTTTAGTTTGTGTTCAGCTTTAATGATAACATCGTAAATATGTAACTATATATATATATAATGTTTAGCAAATGCCCGATTTAGCGCCCTCTGGCAATATGTATGCATATTTATGCAAAAGTAAACTAATCACAAGCATATTGCATAAAATAACAATTTCATAAATTGAAACAAAATGTCTAGACTCATTAAGCCACCAAAAATGTATGCAATAAAATTATGCAAATTACCCGCTAACAGCAGCAGCAGCAGCAGCAGCAGTAACAATGTGTTGTCCAAATAATATATCATATTTGGCATTTTTGCTGTAGCTGTTTTTATTATTGATGTTGTTGTTATTTTTGCTGTGCGCCTTTGCCCAAAACTGTCTCTTTATCTAGTTAGCTCAGTCTGCTTACGGAATTCATTTATTCGTCATTGGATTTTCATTTAATATGAATGCTTTAGATTTCCAATTTGGTTTTCATTGTCTATGTTATTGGTGCTGTTGTGATTGGAGCTTAAGCTCACAGAAATTCAAACGTCAGTAAGCAATTTGATGATTTTGTAATCAAATAATAATAATATAATAATAATAATAATAACCACAAGAAATTAATTAACATTCCTTAAATTTAAATATTGGGACACAATTTACAAACTGTATTTCAAGCGAGTACTGATAATAAAGATATATTAAATAGTTTAATTATTTATAAGCAATTAAAATTAATTCCTAACGCTAAGTTTCATTTACAACTGTTAGTTGGGGCTTGTGATTCTTATGTGATCTGCATATATAATTTAAAAATAATTAAGTTATTAAAAAGTTTACAAAATATGTTAAGCATACAAATAATTATTATGCTGAATTATACTTGTATACTCAGAAAAATATAAAAATGGCCCTAAAATTATTAAGATTTTCTTTAAAAAAAATTTCAAAATATATTTAAAAAAGAAATGCCCTACATTTCGTTTAATATGTGCCAAGTCTTATAAAGTTTTTATGCAAACCAATCTTATTCCAATGACAAATATTAAAGTAACATTGAATCTGCAACATTCACATCACTTTGCTAAATTACATCTCAAACAAAAATGAGTTTTCTCGGAGAGATGTTCAGCATTTTTTTTAAGACTTTCAACAGATTGTCAGAGAAATGTTTTGATAATAATTACAAGTTAACTAAAAGCGACTTCGGCATCGTTAAGAGGGCCCTTCTCTTCTGCGTCTGCCGCATTTGTTCAGCTTTCCTAACCGCACTCGTCAACAACAATAATAAAAAGCAGTCGGCAAATGCAGCCATAAATTATGAATATGAAAGGCAAGGTGTCTACGTGTAAGTGTCCCTATGTGAGGCATCCCCCAACCACTTCTCCACTTTGGGTGCCTCCCTGGGGTCCAATAACGCAAAGAGGCCGCACAAGGCCTCAGGCAATGCAGGGTTAATAGAAACTCCTTACGTGTAAGTCTGTGTGTGTGTGTGTGTGTGTGTGTGTATGTGTGTGTGCAAAAGTTATAAACATTTATGGCAGCTACTTAAAAATGTCAAGCGAAAAAATTATGATAATGATACGTGACATTTGAAAGCAATAACAATTTAGTTAGCACGCACTTTTTGATTACACAAAAAATACTCGACCAGGTTTTATTTATGAGTTGGCAACATAAAATTGAAAAATTGCCTCAAATACATATACATATATATATATGTATGTCTATGTGCGTGAGTATTTGAGAATGTGGCACTCAAGTGAAAATACTTACATGGGTGTAATAACAATAATCATAAAGCACGCATCATAGAATGGCAAATGGCAACCACAATCAAAACTGGCAGGAAGTCAAATCGACTTTATAATACTCTTCAAATGACAAAAGTAGTTAAGCGTAATGTTAGTTTTGGAAAATGGAATACAATTTCTAATGTGCATCATGATAATATTATATAATATATATTAATTGTAATAAATAATTCATTAATTAATAATTGTAGCCATCCTTATTATTATGTTTATTTTTAATTTTTTTATAAATTGGAACTATGTCATTTTGTGAGATTTATTTAATTAATATGGGCTTACAAAATTAAAAATTACAAATTATATTTGTAAATTAGAAAACTAAAAGTCAATTATTAAAATACAGTTTAAAGTGAAAAAATAATTTAAACAATGGATAAAATGTAAAACAGTTCAACATTTTTACAATATATAACCTAAATTAGTTTCATACAATAATATACTAAATATAATAATTTCATGTTTTGCTTCATATAGAATTAATTAATTTCTTTTATTATTTATTTAATGTAAAAAAAATATTACAAACTAAATTATATAAAATTAAAAGTGTATAATTGAATGGAAACTTAAAATGAAAGCTTTTAATAATAAATAATATAAAGTAAATGACAAATCTGTTACGTCCATAATATTTCAATTAAACTTAAATATACATTAGCATTAACTAAATATAGACTTAATCAGGAACCTTTGAAATCAAAATACACTCGAATTAGATACTGCTTTCAGATTCTAAAGTCAAGAATGTTACCTAACTTTAATGGAATATATTTGGTTAGTAAATAATTTGGGTCGTTTTAAAAATGTATACTAAGTCTGATCCCTACATTTACCAAAAATTATGAAATTAACAAGGGTCCAAAAAAAAGGGGGCAGCCGTCCTTCAAGTGGTCAGGCTGCCGGATAGACAGGCGGGCCGACTGGTGGGCAGAAGGGCATGAGGCAACCAGCAGCAACAACAACAAAGCACACATCCTGCATGTCAACTGAATAATTTGTTGCATGCACAAAAGGCATGCACTCACATCCGGTTTCCTGTCATTCTTTTCACCACACATACACACACACACACACACACACAAAGTGAAAGAGTAGCGGGTGGGTGCAGCGAGTTACACAGCGAGAGACAAAGAAAAACAAAGTGAGAGAAATAGAGAGAGACAGAGGGAGAGAGAGAGAGAGAGAGGGATTGAGTGAGATGAAGAGAGACTGGCCATCCTGCAATTTGTGTTTATGCTGTTGTTGCTGTTGTTGTCTTTATGGCGTGTTTGGTATTTGTTGCAACTTTTGTTTTGAATTCCTGTGGCCTTGTCACACGCTCCATGCGCTTGCAGTTAAATTTATGTTTTAACGCACGCAAACACACACAAAAACACTCACACATACTAACTCTTAACGAACAATGAATGCGAAAAAGTGTTGCATACAACGCAAAACACTGCTAGTTCCGCTCCCCTTCTCTCTGGGAGCGTGTCAAAAGATGTAGACCGGGAGCGGGAGAGAATTGGTGGTGGTGCAGTTCCAGGTTTAGCGGGAGGGGGTGGTGTGGAGGTGGGGTCGGTTATGTTGTGCTGTGACGTCCAACTGCCAGCAGCACATCTCTTGTAAAGCAGCGTATAATCCACTGATTGCTCCCAAGGTTCAGCTTTCAACAATGAAGGACACTCCGACGGAGTCGCAGTACACACAGAGCGGGAGCTTGAACTGCTGGAAAGAGAGGGGGAGGCGTTTGCTGTCAGGTCAACGGATGTGATGCTCTTTTCAGGGCATTGCTGTGGGCATATAAGTTTACTTGAAAGCCTTAATAGAGAGTCGAAATAATAAAAATACACTAAAAACAATGTACTTTTCTTATTCTTAAGTTTTGAAACTAAATCGAGAGATAAAGTCTAAAATAATAATAAATAGTAATACCTACAATATAGTATGATATTTCCAGTTATCATAAAGTTAAACTCTTGTCTACATTTCACTTTTTTCAAATTAAATTATATTCAAAAGCTTCAAATACTATATATTAATAATTAGAAATAAACAAAAAAGCCAATGTAAGAATTCTGTGTATTAAGAATATTAAGAAATTGTACTAAGAAGTAAAACCCTGTATTGTATTATTCTGAGTAATAGAGTGAGTCTCCGTTGTCGCCAAATGATTGGCATTGGGGCATTTTTTTTTTTTTTTTTTTTTTGACTGTATTTGCCATGTGTGTGTGTAGTGTTTCTCTTCTCTTTTTGTATGCCTTTGCTCCTCAGCTACTTTGCAGGTGCAGTCGCAGATGCAGCACCAGCAATACCCAGCCAGGCGCAGTCTGTAGTTGTGTCGCTAGAGAAACTTGGCATTAATTTTGCATATGAATAGGGTTTGGACAACTGGTTTTATCCTATTCTGCCCCCACACACATATAAATGTGCATTTGGAGTAGCTGCTACAAAGATCGCATCCACAGCGACATATTTATTGCATGCAATAGAATTTCCAACCCATCGCCCATGTCCTGGCATCCGTTAGCTCTCTGTTAGAGTCACCCTCAACAACTCTGTCTGTCCGCAGAGAGATTAGACGAGGAGGTCCTGCAAGCGTCGAGATGACGGCATCAATTTTCACATTAATTTCGTCTAAAGCATCGGCCATGCCCAATTAGCTGAACCCGTCGGCTCATTAGCAACACGAGCCAAGCACACAGCACGGTAATTGAAGTGCGGCCCAGAGACACACAGGTGAAGTCCATAAAAGCATTAGAGAGCTGGTTGCGTACTTCACCGAACCAAAAAAAAGAAAAGGGTTTCAATTTGCATGTCATCAGCGAGGAGCAATGCTCTTCTGTTCGCCGTAGTTTGTAGCATAAGGGGATGTCGTTCACTTTCTTATATTTGAAATAGAAGACTCAAAACTGAGGCTATTTTTTTTTTGAATGGTCACCCGTAGGACCAGAAGGATATTCAAGTCATAAATATATATAGATTAGTGATTTAATTTCATGAAAGTACGCATTTCTTTCTAGTTAGGCTGTATACATTTACATGTATAAAACAAAATAAAATAAGAAAATGTAATTAATTTTATATGAATATCAAAATAAGCACAGAATATTAATTAAATTAATGGGCACAGAATATTCGACATAAAGATTTTCAAAAGCAAAGCAATCATATTTTGGAATCACTTCATTAATTTTACATTTTAATATGTGTTTGTGCCTGATAATCTTAATCTACGGCTACAACAACATCTATCCGAAGTTCGTGATGTCTAGTCTAGAATTTCGTGTTGTATCCATTTAAGAACTGTATTTTAATTTATTTTTTACACACAGTGGCAATATTTCCATAAACAGCTGGCAGTTTGACTGACACAGAACTCTGGCAAGCCTGTCCCCGGTAGTTACAAGAGCTCTTCTGTAAACGCCTAAGCAAAAATGTCTGGCAACCACTTACCTCAAAAATTTTAATGTCAACCTGCTTAAAACAATTATAATTACAAAATGGGGTAACACAATTTTCTGTCTATGATATGTTACAATTATCTTGCATTATGTTGCTAAATTTTATAAATAGATAAAAGCATAAGAGTTAATAATCCGTACATGTTGATTCGTGCAGGGTATACGAGAGTTTATATTCCAAATATGTAGCTCCTATAGAATATATATATATATAGAAAGACGCACATGCATATAGACCAGTCTGCTGATCCTGATTGAGAGATACATATACACCCTATGTGGTCGGAGATTCTGTCCTCCTTTTGCAAAAAGCCATTATACCCATTATACCCAGTCTTAATGGGTTTAGGTTTTAAACATGGAATGGATCAAGCTAAATGCTAATATAAGCAAACAGCCTAAAAGTATGCAATAAATGTGTCCGCAGTCTGATTGGGCAAATCGGCAGTAAATTTTCTAATCGTTCCCTGGCATTTGTCATACGACCGGTGTTCATTAGGCAACCTGAACTAAATCAGCCGAGTTGCCAGGTAAGCGCAAAATTTTCAAATGATATACAACTTGTGACCAGAAGTGTGTGCGTGTGTGTGTGTTTTTGTGTATGTAAAAGTTGCCAACGCTGCAACAGCTCATTGTCGAGTGTAGTTGTTGTTGTTGCATTTGCTGCATTTAAGTAAAATGAATTGGCTGCAATTTATTTTTGTTGCTTATCATATAAATTGCACTCGCCTGCAAGTCATTATTTGGCACATTTGCGCTCAATGGCTGCACATTGTTCTCCGCCCACAATAAAGTTGCGGCGAGAGGGCGTGCCACCATGTGTGTGTGTTTGTATGTGTACAAGAATGTGTGCGTGACGAACCGGAAGCCCACAGATACGCCGGCAAAAACAATAGCAACAAAATCAACAACGACAACAACAATTTGGCCAAGAGATGCTTGCAGGTGGCCTTTGCACTTGGCTGCATTTTGAGGCAACTGATGGAAAGAACCAAGGCACTACTAAAAGTGGCAAGGGCATAGACTGCGAAATGGCCATTTGGGATATACCCGAAAGAAACTGCCACTTAAGCAGTTGCTGCTTCTCTCTTATTTACCACTGGCAATGTACGGCAGAAATAAATTTCCGGTTTTTCTTTACTCGACCGATTTTTGCCAGCGCACAGAAAAGGAAAATGTGTACTCTACTCGAGTACTACGTGCATATATATATTTATATATATATGTATCTATATATCCATATCTATATTTATATATACATTTTTTTTTAGTTTGAGCTATCGATACAAGGGATTACAAGTAATACAGGACTACAGTTAATCCCAGCTTAAATCGCTTAAGACTCAATACAATGCAAGTTTTTTCATCCCGAAAGCAAAACACTTCAAATCAGATTTGTTTGCTTTACCATATAGTTTATGCATTTGGAATTCATTTTAAAAAAAACATTTCTTAACTACCCTGGCTATAAATGACAATTGAATTCATAAACAAATTAAAAATGGAAGAGTTCCTAAAATTCCAAATCAGAATTATTTTATGATACGTTTTAGTTAAGCTGTAACTTTAGCTTTATGTGCGCAACTTCCATATATCGGAAACAAGTCACCTCTGATAAGGAAACATTTCAGCTCTAGAAATGCAATAGTACCTGCAACTCTTATCACATGCATTCAAACACAGTTACCCTCAAGTGCATAGCTCATTTACATGCATAGCTTCGTTGGGGTTGCTTTCCAGGTAGCGATTTCGCAACGCTAACCAAAACTAACCGAAACTCTCGTGGAATGCAAACAAAGGGTAACAAATCGACTGGAAAAGTGTGCAGAAATATTTTACGAATGCAATTGCAATTAAGTTGTCCGATTATTGGGTCAGATAGCGTAGACATTTAGGAATTGGGCATTAAACGAAAACGAAATCGAAAAACAAAAACCACCCAAACAAAGCGCCAAGCAGCGATTGCATATACATATATACATATATATATATATATATATATATATACATATATATACAGACACACATCACTTATCAGCTGGGATTTAACCTTGACCAATAGAAATTTCGAAATATGTGGAACTGAATTCATCGACTATAGAAGACTTTACTGTGGTCTCCACTTCTGCTTGATTTTCTTATGACAGTATAATGATTTTTAATATTATTAATTCTAAGATGAAGTGAATATTTATAGACTGCACTGTGTGCCTATATGTGTATATATAAGTATAAATTTTAATATACATATACATATATATAAGAACCAATACAATTTACAGAAGATGACAAATAAACTTCAATGTCATACCAAATTAATAATATAAATAGTTTGATTTACACATAGCCGTTAATAACCGCTGATAAGCATAAAAAAAACAAAAAACACAGCTCTCAGCAGCGTATATAAGACAGCCGAGTTCTTCTACAAGATTCAGAGAATCTAAAACGATTGTCAGTCAAGATGAATTTTAAGTACTGCGTAAGTTTACAGAACAAAGCTGGAAAGCCTTAAGTCACACACATCTCTCCTCAACTCAACAGTTCCTGTTGCTATCACTGCTGTTTGCCGCTGCGAATTCGATCCCCGTAGGAAATACAACCTTAGCGGGAAGTTCATGCTCGCCCTGGTGTGCCGGACAGCCCCCACCGCCTCCCGGTGCTGTCAACTAAGTTCTGATGTGGATACTGTAATCAGCTTCCCCTTCCTACAAGATGGATATATGTTGGCATTCGTTTACTATCGCAATTATTGCGGGCCATTTGCGAAAACAATTAAACTTCCATAAAGTATACAAATAAGCATCTTCTGCATACATAAGAAATTGTCTACTTTCAGTAATTAGTATTGTTTTTAATGTGCAACAAACTCTCTCACACACACACGCACACAAGTCGCGCGAGATTTTATTGTCTGGCAATCTCTCTCTCTCACTCTCTCTCTCTTTCTCTTTGTGTGTCTGTCTGCCTATCTCCATTTGTGCTTGACTTAAAAGCTCCAGCATACAACTTACATTGTGTACATACAGAACGGATTCAGTAATGAGAGGTCGTTCACTAGTTAGCTGCTGGGTATATTTAATTTTAACTTCAATTTAACTTAGTTGCTGTCTAAAATACATTCTGAAATTAAAATTGATTAACACACTTACAGCAGCCGCTCAAGCGAACGCAAGAACAACAATATGGTTTCCGTCTGGTTAGTGCAGCTCCCAAGTGAGAGAGTGTTTTTTTTTTTTTTTTTTGTAGAGGAACAAGTCCTTGCTCAACATCAAAGTCGTGGAGAAAAGAGAGTAACAGCCCAGCAGCAAACTACCCAGCAGCGAAATAGTGAATAACCGAATGCATTCTGTATGCGCACAATGGAATTCATTATTTAGTAATGATCTTGAATGCACAATTGTATGCTGGGGCTTCTAAGTCAAGCACAAACTTGTCCTAGCGAAAGCATAGCACACTTGCCTATATACAATACAATATACAATGACTATATTTTGAAAATATAAACTACGCGTTTTCCCGTAATGCAACTCCATTACAAAAGTCTGTCTTGGTGTATAGAGTCGTATTGTATTCCGTTTACAATCCCTCATACAAGGCATGAAAGCCTGATAGGCAACACATACTTTCTGCATTACAAGGTAATGGAGCATGTAAAGTGGCCGCTTTACCGCCGGGACCATGCTTATGGAAAAGTAATATGGATTGTAGTATAGATTCGAAGCGACACCACCTACGAATCGAATTCGTAATGGGGTCTTTTCCCTGCTTGTGGGCAAGAACAAAACAATTATTTGCCAATTAATAAAAAGACGTGAAGTTTTGATTAAACAGTATTTAATGCATTTATTAATACCGTCTTGGAACATGTGAAGTTCTGATTGTCTTTATGCAGCACCGCTCTTAATGGTGATGTGGATTGTGATGAGGATTGTGATGAGGATTGTGATGCGGATTGTGATGGGGATTGTGATGGGGATTGTGATGATTGCTGCTACCACCACGATTACCACCGCCACCACCGCCTCCACCACGGGCACGTCCAAATCCGTTACCAAATTGTGGCAATGCAAAAGCAGCCGCAAACAGCGCAAATAATATGATCTGTCAAAATCAACAGGAATTAATTTTTAAATAATATACAATTTGTATCTCACAGAGGCTCTCGGTACTGCAGAACAAAAATACTCACAAGCAATTTCATATCGAGTGCTCTTTCAACTATGAACTCAAATCCGCTGAGCACTCGGCTTTTAAAGCAGAAAATCGGTACTGCTGGAGGTACTGCAGGAGGCACAAGAATGCTCATAAACATAAATTACCCAGACACATCCATAAAAACCCAAGAGGATCGTATTTAAGTGAATTTGAGGGACGACTTATCTGCGACGACATATGTCAAACACATATGTATGCATTTGTATATCATTTTTGTCTTTTACCTGCGTCTGCCTACAACTTTCTGGGAAATAGGCGAGAGGATATAGGATGGATTGGCTTATGTACTGATATGCTCTAATGGCCTTTGTCGGGTTTACATAGCTGTACATAAGTGTGTAGTTAGACAAAAGTCAACATATGCTTACACTTATAATCTTGGTATTTTTTTTAGAGTATTGTGGATTAGAGACATATGTTATCTCTATTTATTTTCTTACACAAAACATAAAACGATTAAAAAACGAAATGAACAATTGTATAGAGTGAACGTAGAATGTTGTCTTGGTTGGATGTTGGAGAGATAGAGCCTGACAACAAAAAGAGACAACTTCGACATCATAAGGTTTAAACATTCTTAATCAGCAATATTAGCGGAGTCTGCTTTGATTATATGTGTTTCACACAGTTTCAGAATCTGTATTTTATAAAACTTTAAATAATTTCTTTTTTTGCCACATAGCAGCAATCGGTTAAAAGAAGTGTTTTAAGTTCGTGGCTCTCATACGGTATAACCATATATGTAACAAATCACACGATAATATCACGAACTCCAGACTTAAAAAAGTATGTCTTCTTTGGCGTGTCTAAGTTATGAAATTTATCAGTCTCTGGCCAGGGTGCACATGGCCAGATAGTAATGCTCGATCGAAAAAAAATAGAACCAGTTGTTTAGAAATTTAAATCAAAACTTATTTATGTATAAAAACATATAGCTTCACTATTATACATTACATAGCCGCATGGGACTGGAAAAAAAATAGTCTCTTAAAAGAAGAACATGAAAGGGTTGTTTAATTTTCGACATTCTTTCGTCGAATCGTTTCTATGACAACTATATAATATAATGGAGCAATGTTGATGGTTTTTGTATGTAATTTGTGTATTTTGTTTAACATACACAATTTCATGATAACCCCGAACGCGTCACTGAACCCTAAGCTTTATTTCATATGCCAGATAATAAAATCGCACTCACTTTGTGTGTGTGTGTGTGTTTGTGTGTGGGTTAGTTGTACAAAAAAAAAAAACAATACTAAAAATTAAAAGTTGACAATCAAAATGATCACTTTAGGAGAAAAATTAATTTAGCAAACGTCTCAAAATAGTCATCAGTGGAATTACGATCCAAGTTGCTTTATATCTCTTACTTCTTCAAGTTACAACTGCACTCCAACATTATGTGTTTACACACGCATACATATATAAAAATATATAAGTCGAAGATCAGATTTATCGCAGTTTTCTACTCGCAACCAAGCAACTCCGCAGATTGTCTCTAGCAACTTCAGCAATATAAAGAATAATTCAAATTGTTTAGGTAAGGATCAAAGACTTCTTATGTTTATTGATTTAAATTGGCTAATAGTGGCCACGGCCACCTTGGCTGCCATGTCCATGCTGGTTAAGTCCAGCCTGGCCATGTCCATGCTGGTTAAATCCAGTCTGGCCATGTCCACCATGGTTAAGTCCAGCCTGGCCATGTCCACCCTGGCCAAATCCACGCTGACCATGTCCACCCTGGCCAAATCCACTCTGGCCATGTCCACCTTGGCCAAATCCACTCTGGCCATGTCCAGCTTGGCCATGTCCTTGCTGGGCATTATATCCTCCATGAGCCAATGCAATGGCAATCAGAGCGAATAATACGATCTGTAAAGCGAATAAATATTACTGGAAATGAGTCTTACATTTAATTTGGCGAACTCTGGAGGAAACTTACCAACACTTTCATTTTGATTTAAGTATTTTACTGTAGCACTTCCAAATAAGTTCTAATTGTACAGCATCCGTTCAGGTCCCTTTTTATACCCAGCAAGTCACAGATAAGCAGCTCAAAAATATTTGATTTCGAAATACCACAACAAACAACGGAAAAAACAAAAATTAATTCGAAATCAAATGTAGACGATTGTGTGCAAAGTATTCTTATCATACACTTGCTTTTTATATTTACATATATTTTTAATATAGCACGAGGGTACTTTACCCGTACCATTAAATGTGTACCGCTCTATAAATTATTATTTCTTAGGAAGCACAAATAAGAAACTAATTATAATATTTACACTCAATAATCTGTTAGTGCTTAAGGTCACTTACATTATTATTTGGATAAACAAAAATTCAGAAACGAAAGATTGTGTCTTTCTAAATTTAGGGGTATTTCTTTTCTTAATTTCAGAATTTCTCATATCATGCTTATTCTATTAATAAGCATTATTGTTATTAAATTTCATTTTTACAAACATTTTAAGATGCATATAAGCTAAGAAAATGTAAATTGAAAATATATATATGTGTATATCTATATATACAGCTGCCGAGATAGCAAATTTCATTAGCATTTTCTAAATATTAGAAAGAATTTTTTCAATAAGTGAGGGTTTTGCATTTGTATTTTAGAAAATATTTTCAATTATTTTGAAATTTATTTTTGACAATTCGAGGAAAAAAGCCTATCTCAGTTGAATGATATTTTTCGTATATTTAGACATTATTTCTAAAAATGAGAAAAACTTTAGGGGTGATATTTTTCCAAGTGTAGGAACACACAATAACAACTTTTAATAGGCTTTGAAATAAAATTGAATTACAAATTAGACTATTAAAAGAAAATCATTGAGTAAAGGGTGTTCAATATTTGACAAGACGAAGTTAGCAGTTTCCTTTTAAATTTGATTTGCTTATCTTCTCTTGCCAAATGTCGTAACTCTTGATTTATTGGCTTGGCTATTGCATGAATTAACAAAACTGTAGACTACTTGAACAAAAAACAAATGTTTCAATTTACATTTAACCTTAAACTTGAACTCAAACTGAATTTGTTGATATACGTTTCCCGGTGGGGGGAATTTGTATGTGTTTTAATAAATATTCAGAATAATCACTGAACTAACTAGAGCAATGGCGATTGCAAACCTATATGTAAAGCAAGTGAATATGGCATAGAGTCTAAAGAGCTCGACTATGATGACCCTGATCCCAAATCTGTTCCATGTTTGGGTGTATACATGTATGTGTGTAAATGTATTCAGAAAATGCTTGCACTTTCTGCTGAGTAATTTAGTAAACATAAAAATACGATATTTTTACAGATTATGTATATTAAGTCATTTAAGGATTAAATACTATCCTAATTGAATAATGTATCTTTACATTTAGCTATATAGATAGACAAGTTTAGATATATCTTGTAGTAGCCATTAATAATAACAGTTTTTTTTTTTAGTACAAATCTTGGTCCACCCTAAATAAGTTGTTGGTACTTAGGCGGCCGCTCAAGCGAAGAGATAGGCAGATAACCGAACGGAACAGAACCACTCAAAACGCAACATGAGATCGCTCAATAAAGAAGCGCTCAGTAAGAAGCTTTTTAACATGCGTAAGGCTCAAACTGATGTCTTTGCTGCGGTCAAATGGCCAAGGTTAAAAGTTGGAAGAAAAAAAGTCGTATCGCTTGCCATTTGCCGGTAAATAAAAAATAAAACACGGATTGCAACTATAGGTTTTACATATGCCTAGTGCCGTATATTCTATATTTATATGCTATAGTGAAAGTGCGGTTGAGTTTTGTTCTCATGTTGTATGTTGGTGCAATTGGTGAAAGAAAAGTGTTCAATCAAACCAATCCAATCCGTTTATAGGCAATATCTTTGTGAAAGAGGATAGACCAGTATCGCCAACTCTTCTGGCAAGCTGTGGCTGATAATTTACACCGAGGGAATGATATAACCCGACAAGGTTGTAGTTATTTGGCGTTATTCCCTTGAGTCGGCGTCGGAAGTCAGTGGGACAAAGTGACGAAGGAGTGGGTTAACCCTAAAGAGCAACTTCATCCCACAGATTCCGATTGAGAGGATGTGACCTATTGTCTAGGAGACAATAAATAGTTTGTGCAATCAAATAATTCCGAGTTTATTATCAGCAAGTATACATGTGACCTTTAAAGTTACTTACGCGCCTACTTATAAACACACATATTTATTTTTGGGCTGAAATGCTTATCAGCTTCATAAAGTTTGAGGAGATCGTAAAATCTCTGATAAGTTCAGCACTATTTAAGAAGCTCAGCCTGTACTTGACAAAATGCTCTAAATTATTTTGAGTGACTCGCTTAATCACCAGCAGTGTGAAAAGTAATCGTTAAAGTTTTTTTTATTCATATTAATATGTACATTGTCGTACAAATTTATAAATATCTTATTGCAAAAAGAAGTAGTTTGATGCGCTAATAATTAAGTAATACACTGGCTGATATTAAACTAAGTTATATATATATATATATATATGAGTGTTCCTAATAATAATAAATAATATTCCCAATAGCTTCATCTCTACGTCGACGAACATTGGGCCCAATGATCGCACCGACTGCAGAAAAACAACCAACGTAACGTGAGTAAATCACTGGCTATAATGTAGGTACATAAATACATAGATAAGCCTCTAATATAAGTAATATTTCTGAAGTTGAATTTGGCGTGAAGCCGTATATGAATACTGAAATAATAATGGAGTTTAAAATGAATTAACAAAAAAAAAAACATTATTGAATAAGAATTAAAAGAAAGAAAAAAAATGCACTTATAGATTATAGTTCGAATAGATAATAGAACGTAGAATTAAGAACAACGTTCATACTCTACCGACTTAAGTTAAGGAAGAATATATAATTTGAAACGAATTTAAAATGAAGTGCTAAGGAGTAGTATTTGTCTGTCGAGTATCCATGCTAAGTTTTTATAGAATGTGGTAGGATTTCAAGAGTCCGTCCAAGGGATAATGTAATAAATTAATGTCATTATCATGGAATGGGGGGTAGAGAAGAGGGACAACTACCATCCATGTTCCTACTAACAGGACTAGTGACTCAGGGTAGTTTATAGGACGTGTCGGCGTCTCCAATAATAGAGTATTGAACTTCAGTTACACAAGTTGTTACTTATTTTGTAAACGCGCACTATTTAAATGTGGCAGAGGACATCTGTATTGCTTAAGTGGGAAAGAACCCCGACAATCCGGCGAGCTAGGACGAGCATAGAAAGAGTGCGCATCTCGAACTCAACAATACACCGGTCGCTTAGATTGGAAATTCCACCCGCCAATCACTAGTAAAGACCACATAAGTTATCCTAAAAAAATAGCTTCTACATAAAATGAAATAATGCCATGGTACACTACAATCTTCAAATATATGATGAAAAAACAAGTAAGAGTGCTGTAGTCGAGTGAACTCGACTACGATATACCCTGAACCCAGTTATTAAATATATTCTATTATTATTTGCAAATTCCCCTTTAAAAAGATTTACACTAACACGTGAAACACGCAATCGTAGGTAGCGGGGCTCCTGCCATCCCCTTGAACCCATTAAAAATGGGTACAAAGGATATAATGGTTTTGTGCAAATGTATGTAACAGGCAGAAGAAAGCATCTCCGACCCCACAAAGTATATATATTCTTGATCAGGATCAATAGTCGAGTCGATATAGCCATGTCCGTCTGTCCGTCCGTCCGTCTGTATGAACACGCAGATCTCAGGAACTGTAAGAGCTAAAGACTTCAAATTTGGAATATAGGTTCTCGTATACCAGGCGCAGTACAAGTTTTCGTTATTTTTTCGATAACTGCCTTCGTTTGTCAATTATCGATAAATTAAATTTCCGATATCAATAAATGCCACAATTTTAATGGCAGAATCTTCTAATTAATTAATAATATGCATATGCATACTGTTGATCAAATGCCTAAATTTCGTCAAGATCGGATAAGAAACACCCAAGTTATAGTCGAATATATATTCTCAGATTGATCTCATTTCTATCAGCAGCCGCAAGCATTTTCTGTGTGCATAAATATGCGAGCGCATGTGTGAGAAAGGGATGGCATGAGCCCCGCTACTTACGATTGCGTGTTTCACGTGTTATTGTAAATCTTTCTAAAGGGGAATTTGCATAATAATAGAATATATTTAATAACTGGGTTCAGGGTATATCGTAGTCGAGTTTACTCGACTACAGCACTCTTACTTGTTTTAATTTAATGTTGAAGGAAATCAAAGGAATAATTATTGCCCTTTAATTTGTTAGGTTCATCGACCCACTTTAATGTCTCCATCTCCCCATTTCGCACTCCTCTCTCAGACCTCATATTCCACATTCAAATTATTCGCGTACTCACTGCAGAAGTCGACAGACTCGTAAGCTGTACTAGATTGATGAGCGGACTTATGGAATTGCTCGATTTTGACTATTGCAAACCCCGGCCATAATGCTAGTGGTAAATGGTAGTAAGAGTAATAAAAGAGAAGAGCTTTCGAATAATTTCACACAGCTGATGCGTTTGCATAAATCCTTTCAAGTCATTGTGGCGGAGTAGTGTGTGGGGTTTGTGGGGTGTCCTGACTGTGCCACAAGCTGTGCGAGCTAATTAAAAGCGTTGCCACTTAAAATGTAAGAAAATGTTACACAGTTTTGTAAAGGATTTAGCATTTGTAGCAGTACAATCCGCATTCGCAGTTCGCATTTGTCAGTGTAGCGACAGCGAGTTGAGTTTTTAATGCTAACGATTTGTTTTCTTGTTGTGGCCTGATTTGCTTTGCGGGTTTAGATGAATGCATAAAATATTGAAATTAATGGTTTACAGAGTGGACCTTGTGGCAAAATGTACTCTGAGTATTTTGTTTCAAAGTAGTAGATAGTAAATACTTTGACTACATTGATGGAATAATAACAATCTCGAAGTTCTCTCGCCACGGGAATTCGAATACCATTTTTCGCACAAATGAGAGATGAGGTGTTGCATTGCCTCACAGTGGTCTCAATATACATGCTCAGAGTAGGCTCAGCCTACCACACGTCCCCGATCGATATGGAAACATGGAGAGGAATAGTTGAGATTTCTAAGGGAACTGCATAGTCAGTCCGGCTTACAAATTGTGGAAAGGAAATTAATGTTCAATATGTATTGATTATATTTGATCTTGGCTACTTTTTTATATACCTAAATGTATATCTGTGGTTCATACTCTCTCTATGTACAAATCCGAATATTTTTTATGAATAGGCACTCACTTAGTAGCTCTTGTTAGGTGCTGCTGCTGCTGCTGCTGCTGCTTGTGGCAGGCGCCAACGACAGGATATTATGATGCAACAATAAACTTTTTAACGCTGCCGGCAATAAAGTAATTAAAATATTTTAAGGCAGCTCCAAAGTCAAACAAAGTTGAACACCAGACTGAGACAGACATTCGCATAAGCACTTAGAATGGCCAAGAAGTGGAGGCAGAGAGTGAGTGCTCCTCACTGATGAGCAAATAAGCTCAACAACTTATGCTCCTAACATGCAGAGTGTGGTATAAAGATAAAGTATTTAAAAGTGAATTTAATTAGAAATTAACAACAACGAAAATACAAATTAAATAACACGAAAACTGTGAGTAAAAATAATAAATATACCCGATGGCTACAATAGCATCAGATATTTGCGAGCAGTCAACTCGGGAGAAAAATGAACTTGAACCAAAACAACAACTTTCTCGTTCTAATTGGCTCCCATCGCGAAGAGCTGAGAAACATTGCTAGTGTCTATAAAAAAAGTTCATTAATGAAAGTTTACTAGAAATTACAAACAATACAATTTATTAATAATAATTGGTTTAAAATGAAACGAGTAAAATTGAATAAATGTTAATAATATTGAATTAATTCTTATTCTTTGAAAATCATAGTGTATCATAGAAGATTTTTGATGTCTGTCATTTTGATTTCATAAGATAGAAATTCAAAACGCATTGCAAAGATATTTTTGGAAAACATTTTCTGAATTTCCTAGTCGAACAACAAACCACAAACAACAAACATAACAAATACATTCCAGCTTAGAATTATTCGATTTTGATTAGAACTAATCGATGGGCCATCGAGATTTCTGCTGCGATGGCTGTCAAACACACAATCTCCATGGACGACGATTTCACTGTTTGCGTTGCGTGAACTATGACCTGTGCCTTGAGTGCTACGACCATAATGTGGAGACATTGAATCATCGCTTCGAGCATCCCATGCAGCTCCTCCACGACCATCAGCTGGCCGATCTACTGCCCAATGGCGAACTGTTCGAGCTGATGCACTTGCCCAATTGCTATACGTGCCCCTACTGCGGCATCTTTGGCCATACGGCCAAGGAGCTGATCGATCATGTGGTAACCATGCATCGCCAGGACGATGGACATGTCGTCTGTCCCATGTGCGCCGGCCTGCCCGGCATTCAGCTGGTCGCCATACGCAATCTGGCCCGCCACCTGCTCCTCAATCACATTGAGCATGCGAATCTGCTAGATCCTCATACGCCGCCGCTGCGTCATGCGTTGGCGCGACTCGTCCGACGCTGTCGACGACAACAGCCACTTCCGCCATCGTCATCGAGTGACGCGTATCAGATGGCCAACTTCGCAATACCCACCACCGCCAACCATATAACCTATCAGCTGTCCGAGTTGCGGCGCCTACGTCCAGAGTCAAACAGTTATCCGGAGGCGGATCGACGCTTACGGCCGACCACCACGCTGGCTATCACCAGTGCCGATGCTGAAGCTGACCCAGAAGCGTCTCAGTTGGCTCTGGAAAACTCGGATGCAGATCGCTATCTGTTGCAGCAGTGGATGACGGAGCAGCATGCGAAACTGCAGCAAGCTGATCTGCGGAACAACAGTCAACGACACCAACATGCCCTCTTCGTCGAGCACCTGCTGCTCTCCATGCTGTGCGAGGAGCAGCTGCAGCTGCCTGCCGAACCTGAAACCTCATTAATAGAGCTGCACGAAACAGAAGATACTCCGCTCGATGGAAGGCACGAGGATGTGATCTCCCTCTTGTCCTGCAAGTATATTCCTTCGCAAATAATGATGCTAATGTCGTTGCCATGGATCAGGCCATGGTCAACCCAGAGCAAAATGCGCTACATTGAGATGCAGGGCGTCACACTGGATGAGAGCGAAGTGACTGCTGGCGATAAACTGCAGGACATCGACTAAGCCGCTGCCAGAATTATTTATAATTTCTAATGGTAAAGAAAAATGCATATCATTCCCAAAATGTATTCCTTTAAATAGTTAAGTGTAGTTTTACAAAATATGCATATAAAAATTTAATTGTGAAAATATTCCAATCGACTGCTTTATAGAATACCTGTGGATCTTATAAATCTCTGATTTGATTTATCCAAATCCAAATGGACAATTCCTCAATAAATTATTTTGTGATATCTGATTGTTTTTTGTGATTATATATAAATGACTGATTTTTTTTAACGATTAAGCCACAACAATGTCTTTTCTTAATTTATAGATTTTTAGCTTAACGCCGGGGATAAAAACTGATGAGAATAAGATATTAGTTGAAAATGCATTTCTGCTTTATATTTGTTTTTAATGGACTAAGTTGCTGTTTCTGCTGTTAAAGCTCTCTCGTTGTCAGACTTCTTTTTTTTCCATTCTGAAAATTAATATTTTACATTTTACACATTACTTTTCCACATTTTGCAGCTCAGCCTGCAAATATGTATTTTGTGCCTTAATTTCTTTCGGACTGACTTACAGAATAATTTCTTCCGGTTATGCAGTTTGCCCACTGGATTTACCTGAACAATTAACCCAAGAAAGCACAACATTTTAACGGAATCCATTTGTAAAAGCAGGCGATCAAAACTGTGAATTTCCTGCTCGGAGTTCCTGCGGTATTTATATATGTTTTTATAACTTTTCAATAGTTTCGACGAGTTATGGAGAAATATATATATACATTTATTTATTAAAAAAAGTGTTGGTTATGAATTGGCGATACATGTCTCTTACCAGTTTTGGAATGTAGCGCAATTATATAGGAAATATTTTTCAAATTAGATTAGCATATATAAATACAAAAACTATTGGGTTAAGCTCGTTCCATTTTCATGCTGGCTCTGAATCGACTCTTATGCTCTGCTCTGGAGGTAGACGAGTATATTGGCTCTGTGCAATATCCGTAAGACTTGAGTAAAACCTGGAGAATAGGTACATTCGCTGAGGGAAGAAGGGATCGGAAACATTGATAAGTGGAAATCGATATAACTATATACCTGCCACGATTTCAAAGCCAGTGTCGACAAATTTTCAGCGTGGATTGCTAATTTTGCTAAATTTCGCTTTGTTGTACAGCTAGAGTCACCGAATTTATTAGCTCCGTCCATGACAGTCTGCCCCAATTTTTGGGCATGACCAGTTGGCATTATCAGAGTATTACTCAGTCGGTTAGGCCCAACTGCAACGTTCTCACTTGTTAGCCATTGCCTTTTCTTACCAGTTTCACTATGCGGCGGCTGCTGCTGCGTTGGTGTTGGTAATTATTTTATGGAGTGTTGCAGACTGCCTTCTAGTCTCCAGTATCCAGTTCCGTTAGCACCAGTTACCCCAACCCCTCCTTCTACCCAGAAATAGTACCCGCCCCGCAAAGCACGCTGTTGAGCTGTGTGCGTGGGCAACTTATGTTTACCAAGTGCGAAAGTGGAAACGTGCTGCAAACACGAACTTCTCTGCTGCTGCAACATTACCATACCCCTGAGACCAATGCCCTCCCCCCCTATGACCCACCAGAAGACCGGTGTGCTTCTGTTCACCATGCAGTGCTCTTGCGTTTTATAATAGGATTTGAATACAATGGCATTGTAATGAAATGTGCAGCAAACGATGGCGACTACTGAAGTTTAGTTCTGCGGTTCTGCTTCCCTCTGCTCCTTCTTGGTCCACACTGTTCGCCCTGCTCATGCCATTCTTTTGTGGACTGGTAGAACCATCTCTATGCCATATCCAACTCCATCTCCATTGCCATTTCTGTATTCACTTCTCCTTCATCGTCTCTTCTGTAGTCGTTCCCAAGTACAAGCCAAACAGCTGTTCCAACGTTTTTGTGTGTTCCCTGGTGCAAAATAGCGACCAAATGTATATCAGTGAGTGTGTGTGCTTGTGTGTGCTTGTGTGCCCCATTGTGTATGTGTGTCTGGCCATGTAATTTGAGTTGGTAATTAAAAGTAAAGCAAAAGGCAGGTACTACTACCAGAAGCTGTGCATTAAATGACCGGGCTGTTAGACACACACACACACACACACACACACTTACGTATGTGTGTGTGTGCGAGTGTGTGCTTCTAGCAGTTTATAAGACTGTTTACAGTTGTGTCTAATATCATTGCGCTTTAAAGCTGCCAAGCAGCATTAGGAATCTAACAAAAAGCAAGCAATTAACGCTCATCACGTCGGCAAATGCTGAAGAGCATTTTTTCTATTCAAATTAATCGAGCATGGAGCGATTTGGTACTAAATTAAAAGGACTCTAATTTCGTGCAATGTTTTCAATTCGTAGGCTCAGTAAAATGAGTATGCGTTAAAAATCAAGTTAAGAACAGCATATTTTAATTATTATTATTTGTTAATTATATTATTGTATTTATTTTTTTGTGTTGGTTAATTTTATATTTTTGATTCAATTTTTCCCATTCAATATATAAACTGTTAATTCATGAACTGTTTTATTTGATTATTTATATTATTTCATTTTTATTTATTGTACTATATTTAGTCCATATTAAATATTCTATTTTTTTTTTAATCTGCTCCTATGCGTATAGTAATAATAATAATAATAATATTATGTGAAATTGGTTGGTTGAAAAATATCTATATCCTAAAGGGAATGATGGAATCTATTTACAATAGACTGTCGTCCAGCTGAAAAATTCCAGGTTGTCGGAATGGTCTAAGAGTTATGCCGTGTGTCTGGAGCTATTTCCTTTGCTAAATATGGAGCACAGAGCTCTTGGTCTGGTCGTCTCAAGAAACTTGTCTGGGGATTTTTGAAGAATTATCTTATTATTCGCATTGGGTGTGGACCAAAGAGCGTTGTATTATTCGAATTAAAAGTCAATTTATAATCTGTAACTCGAATTTATTACATGATAACCATAAAATACGGTTTGTGTAAGCAGCTCGTTTTGTGGTTACTGCCTTATTTTTTGGTTTTAAAGTTTAAAAAGTTACTCAAAAATTAATGAATTTCGAAAACTACTAAATTAAACTATGCGAAGTATAATAGCATAATAGTTGAAAAAAAACCCTTTTCCTTTTTTTAATTCACGTTCTATAATGTTTAACATTTATTATATGTTGACATTGTTAAAGCTGGTTCTTAAGGTATATAAAAAGTATGTAAATTTCGATGACATTGATTCATTGAGGGCACTGTGGAATACGCAGCTTCAGACCACAGCGATTTATGTATGTGTCAGCGATAATTACAAGCATCTTGTCGCCAGGCGGATACTTGGCTTCTTATAAATCCTGTCCTCGGGCAACCCTGTTCGTCGGGGACAATATCAATTATCGGACGTCAAGTGTCGCTCAAGTGTCACTTCAACACAACCCACACCAATGAAGCACGCAACTCACATGATGACAATCATGGTTTTTAGCCAATAGCTGGAGAAACTGGCAACTGGTTCTTTGAGATGAGTTGGCTGCATTTGGAAGCGCAGCTTAAAGCCCTTTCACTTCCACACCCACCGCCTCTCTTTGGCTCCCTCACTTTATCTCTCTACATGGCTGACTGCTCGCTCCGACTTTGATTGATTACAAAAGCAATTGAGCGCAACCTTATTCTAAAATCGTCAGCTGCACAAAAATAAAAAAATAAAATGCCGGAAGCGAAGTAAAATAAAATTAGCATAAATAAAAAAAAATGGAAAATTTTCGATTGACAGCTTTGCAAATGGAAACGAAGCGCAATTAGCTCCTAACGAACCCTGGAGACCCATTGCAGCAATAGGTTAATGAGCCACGCCCCATCAATTTTTAGCGGTAAAATTTTTCCAGCTAAACGGCTGCTATTAATTAGCCAACAACAAGAGACGCCTGGAAGATACTCGGCAGTAAATGAAAAAAAAGCCAATTACGTTTAATTGATAAATGAATCAGCAGGCGTGACAGAAGTTGATTGATGTGAAACTTCAAGAAAGTGGAAAAGTGCGAAAACCCAATCTCAGCTCAAGAGCCAGGAGAAACATAATTAGATTTTAAAATAAGTATAAAATGAATGTAGGAACAACAAAAAGAGTGTTCTTCTTATGTAAAGAGACAATTATTTGACATTTGACATGTGGTTAGAAATTATGAATTAAATTAAAAAATGTCTAACATACTTAATGCGCTGAATATAGCAGGCCTGACAGAAGATGATTGATGTGAAACTTCAAGATAGTGGAGGAGTTCAAAATTCCAATCTCTACTCAAATGCGAAACATAATCACACATCACATTTAAACTAAATAAGCGTATCGAAAAGGGTGAATTTTCTTACAGATTCATTTATTTGAATTTTTCGTTCTTAGCTACGTCTTAAGTAAATAGACGTGGGTGAGTTTTTTACGTAATTACGGATACATTTATTTATTTACAAAATAATGATAGCACGGATTAGTTTTTAATTTTATTTTTGGCTGTCGGATTACAATTTTATTATTATAATTTAGTGGACTTACAATTAATAACTAAGTAGCTATATTTATTCAGAAACGATGACTTAATTCTACAGAACTTACTCATTTTTAATTGTAATTAGTTAATTGGTGGAAGGACCTCAAACGCGTTTTGCTTAAGCGTGTCAAATGAGAGTTGGTCACAGTTTGTACAAAGTTGAAAGTGACGTCGTCGAATCGAGTTGACAAACAACAGTTGTATAATAGTTAACCATCAAGTCGTACCGCAAATCAAGTGCAGCAATTGCAACTGGCCTGCAATTCATTTGCGGCAAGGGTGGGAAATGGATAAATGGTCGAGTCAAGGGTGTCAACAAGAGAACGGTGGCCAAAGCCAAAGACAAACCGCAAGCAAAGTTGCCAACGTAGCCAAAACAGTTGAAACCACTACTCAACCCTGACAGTGTCAGTGCAAAGTTTTGCAACGGAAGAACACTATAGAAGTCGGTTGGGATTGGGGGTCACAGTTTCAGATTGGGGTTTGGGGTACAATCAGCTTTCAGTTCCATTAAACATTCGACGTGGCTTATCAAACTCCAGAGACGGCCATTCATCAGCATTAGAGCGCGCTTTGAACTTTTCAGGCTCAACTATTTTGCATTTGGGCCATATTTAAGTACAGATTTACAGATTTTCTCCCGAAAAACTCAAAACAATATCTGTCATTAGTGTCAAATGTATATAATGGCGGGGCGTGGCGACGCCTGCTGAAATCCTTTTAATGCCAGTTTACCAGGAAGACTGCTACTCCAATTCAATCCAGTTCAGGCATAATGGGAACTCTCTCTCACTCTTGCTGCCATTGACACTCTGCTGACTAGACGTCAACGGTTGAAGAACAATGAAGGAGGCAGATTTTACTACCCCTGCAAGTTGGCCAGTGCCTCACCGTCAGGCAGGCGGACCGACAGCATTAATATTAATTTATTTCCATATAAATTATTTATGAAATTTTGTCACTTTTGGTAATTATGATGCGCGTCGACCTATGACCTTTTAATTAAAGCATCGACGTTGACAGTTGAGCGCTTTAGCCAAAAGCAAAACCAACTGAAGCGAATTTCGCATAAAGTGCGCTCGCACATAAAAAGATACCATTGTTAGGGTTTGAGGCGAACAAAAACGTTCCAGGACACACAAAATTATTATCAGTGCATGTAGACAAAAAATTAAGAAAGCAAAAGTTTTTGGCGACAATCCCGACGCACTTTTATGGCACGACTTTCGGGTGTGTAAATGAAGATAACACATATGAAGCTTCCAGCGATGAGCAGCCCGAAGTGAATCCGATATTCAGATATAGAATATAATTCGCACAATAAATATAAATATAAATGTAACTAGAATAAATTATTTTCAATAGTAGTAAATAAATGTAGTTCAGAATGGCTGTAATCGTTATCGTTTTAGATGCAGCATGTCCTAACTAATTCCTAGTAATCTATGTGGCTAGGAAACCATTTCAGTTGTGTGTTTGGTAGCAGAATTCATCGTTTGGCAAAAGGATTTTCTAGCCCATAATTTAGAATTTTCTTTCCACTGAAATATGATAATATGATATAAAAGCTACAAGTCCATCAAATAAATAAGATTGTCATTCGCTATTATATATGTTTAGTGTAATTGACCTCTATTATGTTTACTTGTTTTAACTATCGTTGGCTTGGTTGCACTATCTATCCACAAATGTGCCATCTCTAGTGTCAATGTGTGTGTGTGTGTTCATCTGCTTAAAGTATGATTGCAAGTGTGAAAATATATATGCTAAACGTGCCCGCCCCGTTGCGCTCCATGCGTTTTTTGTTTTATGACGCGGCGACGTGCTCGGAAAATGAAAAGCACTTGACTCGCCAAAGTGCTGAACTTGGCGGTTCGCCCCCACTCCTCGCCTAAAACCTCATCCTGATTGTTCGTCTTGCCACACTTGCCGAATCGTAAAACGTTTCGCCTTTTTTTTACCAGCGAGCATTTTCTTACAAAAAATACTGATTTCGGTAGACATATAATGCGTGATACAAGAGTTCAATTGAGAAATGAATACCCTTCAAATTTTCAGCTTAAAGTTCCTTTAAAAAATACATTTTTACCCAAACAAATTATTAAAAAAAAAAAAAAAAAAAAAAAAAGTTCTGATTATTTTTTAGAAAGTAGTCCAAAGCATAATTGAAATCTTAAATAAAACTTAGTATTATATGAAATCAATAAATATAAAAAATGTTTAAGACATTTGCCAAAATGTTAGAAAATACTATAATCCTATAATCAGAGCAACAAAGCTTAATGTGAGAATATATTATTTTATTAAGTGCATTTATTTTTATTTATTTATTTAGAAAAAAAAAAACAATGCGATTCAATACTAACATATCTCCGAGATAGACAGAAATTTGTGGGTATTTTCTTTATTTTATAATATTTAAATTTTAATCATACTCTGTATTTTTATTCATTTATTTTTAAAAAATTTGGACTGTTTTTGGTCGACAGTAAACAATTAAAGTAAAATATAAAATAAATATTTATTTATGATTATGCATCCCACAATGACAGAGTTTTCAATGAATTGGCTGCTCCCTGTAGAATATATTTATTATTTTAAATATATCCATGTGCTCTTGCATTGAATTTTAACATTTATGATAGTGTACTCACAAATCGCTTATGCATCACCTGTTAGCACATTATGTTTAAGTAACATGAGCAGCTTGCGAGTAAATTGTATATTCTTGCCTCAGTTCCATTTTCATTTGTTCGAACCATTTAGGAAATTGTCGCCAGGCTGATGTCTAACTTGATGCAGCGAGGTTCTAAACTTTATAGAGTAAATAAAGTATGATTGCTTGTGCACAGTGTTAGTGTGTGTTGCAAGTTCCGCCTCTGAGGCTTATACAAATTCAACACTCTATTTGCTTTCTGTGCGCTTTGAGTTAATTTCATTTGATTTATGCGCTTCTATTTTGCTTCAACTGGACCTGAGAAACGGTAGTTGGAGTTATAACTGAAGCTGGAATTTGAGTTAAGCCCGTTATTATGTGAGAGTATCTGTTGCTGTTGTGGTCAATAAATTACCCGCTGTGCAGAGGCATTTCGCATTGTTCCTTTACATATTTGAAGTGTACTTTATGCTTTTTGCATACACAATTCGCAATTAATTTAAAACAATTATGTTGGAACTGAAATCCTCCTCACTGCAAAGAAAAAATAACATTAAAAAAAACCCCTCTGCGGTTAAATGACATGTCGCCTGTCAGCCACACATTTTCAGTTCAAGTGTTATGCAATTATGGTAAAGCATTTTCACGGCTGGATTATAAAACAAAAAAAATGCAGTCAAATGAGTTAATTATTGGTTCTTGGCTTCAAATAAATCACGAAAAAGGTGCATTTAATTCAACATGTTTATATTTAAATGTAGTACGATTCTTCAATGTGAATATTTTAACCTTTCTTGAGATTAAAAAAACAAAATAAATGAAATAAAAATGTATTCTCATTTGAATATATTTGAGTATTGCAAGCAATTACTTAATAACTAAGTGCTTAGTGCTTAAAAGAAGTAAGTTTACTATGTTTCTCAATGAACATTAGCTGTTTATTAATAAAGATATATCGGATTAAAATATTGACTGGAAATCTTAAAAATGGCAGACCACATTATTTATTATGATAATTACATATATCAATAATCAGCATTACTATATGTCACTATCCGTCTGTCAGAAAACGATAAAAATACAAATTTGATATTAAATTCTTATCAAATCAAATATTTACCAAAGATTCCAATTTAAATATTATATAAAAACAAATTGTAAAAAATTTAATTTGAATACATTTTAATCTGAAGAATAATCTAATTTAAATGTCGTCCAGTAAGCAAATCGTAGAAAGTTCAAATATATAAAATAAATACAAAGTATTCAATAGTTTGACGGCTTATTGCATACATATGTTATTTTCATTTAAACGTATCAAACATTTTGACCAAGTGCCTAATTGCAGCCGTATGTTGCTCCAGGTGCTGACTGCAGCAGGTGCAACAAATAGAGCGGGTGGGGGCTGGTTCGGCTAATGGATTTTTCCACGCCTAATTACCATTACTTAGCGGCACACAACAAGTCCAGTAACTGCAAAAAAATTACATTAAAAATTTGACACTTTTTTCTGGCAGCATGCTTATTTTAATTTTATTATTTTTTTTTTATTTTTTGCAGCTAAGAGGTGTGTGGAAAAATGCAAATGGAATTTCATAGTCACCATTAACACCTTTTTGCACAGTCGCCTGTTGGCTCTTGCATTCTCGTTTCCATTCATTTCTTGTGGTCCTCGTTTCCTCTTTGCTGCGCATATTTTATGTGACGTCATGGCAAAAAAAAGATTAAAAAAATGCATTTAATTAAATGCCACACAAATGCGGCGCGAAACGTTTTCAACGTGTGATATTTTACAGAGAGTACCGCTTGTGGTCATTTCGACTCTTTCCCACCATATCCTATATGTCCGGGGTGCTTAGTGCCCCAAAATTCACATTCATAACGCCCCAGTATGAGGAATGGAAGAAGTCAAAGCCATGCGTAAGCCTTTTTTATTCGATTAGTACTGCTATTCAAAGAGATTGAAAATTGCTGTGAATCAAGCCAATGATTGATAGTAAAAGGAAAAACATGGCGAAAAGCCAAAAAACGATAGGTCAATAAATCACAAAAATAAATATATATATACGTAAATCGAAAACATTTTAACTGGTGGGAATATATTGAAAGTGGTAGAAATTTGTACATTTAAATACTGTTGCAGCAGGCCATAAAGAAAGAACTTTACCAATAAAAAAAAGTGCTAATAGAAGTAGTGCAATATTTCCCAATTAATAATTAAATACTTTCGCTCCAATGCGAAAAATTAAATAATTATTTATATATATCAAAAAGTCTTAGATCTCTATGATCGACTGCAAAATAATTTAATTCTTACCTTAATTATCCTAATTATTCTACATAGCTAAATATACCTAGAGGCATGATTTCCAAATTATAATGAAGAACTCACGCACAAATAATACAAGAAAATAGATACGCATATGTATGTATATCCAAACCAATTTATATAATATAATATCTGTGAATCTATCTCTAAATACGAATTTTGACTGAATACAAAATATAATGGAATATATAAAAAATAAGAAAACGAAAACAATAATATATTTATTTTAATATATTATAATAAATCAGACTTACACAGTCTAAAATGTATACACAGTATAAGAGGGCATCTATTACCTTATGATCGGCTTAGAATTAATAATTAAATTCGATAATTGTTTCCGAACATTCAGCTTAGCTTAATTATAGCAAGGTTTATAAGAGCAAACCATATATTTATAATAGCAAGATTAATAAATAATAACACACTTTGCAACCCTTTTTAGTAGGTACAAATTATAACAGAAAATGGGAAGCTATTTCTTCTTACTTAAATAGAGTGAGTCATTATCAATTGAAAACCCATCTTTGTTTTAATTTCCCTCTAATCGTCACTACATTTGAAATCTAGATTGACTCACTTAAAAATACTTGACCTGGAGCCAGCTAAATATCTATTTAAATTAGTGAATTAAAAATTTAAAATGAAGGGAAACACTTAAATAAACATATATAATACTTCTTGGGTTAGTAAAATATTTATTGCTAAGATTGGGGAAACCTAGAAAAAAAAACTAATTAGAACAATACACAATCAATATGCATACAGTGGCTCAGACATTATTTGGACCAGTGCCTGGCAAAATTTTTAATTGCCTGCCATAAAGTAATTATACATTATTTTTAAAAAATTCCAAAGACCTATGACAGGTACATATATTAACCACCAAAATTAATATACGACCCCAATAAACTGGGGTTTCCCCACCTGCTAGGTCGGGTTATGTAAAAAAGTACCTGCTTTTTATGTCAAAGCTTATTTGGACCAGTTACATTATGGACACCTGGGTGCCAAAAAACCCGGATTTTTTAAGTCAGGTTGATTGTTTTTGATATAAATAGACCAATTCTTCGTAGTTAGTTTAGTTATATCCGGCATCTCGGGTGCAACCAGCCAACAAGGACTATGGACAAACGGACTACTATTGATCAACGGAATCTCATCTTGGAACACTTCCTAATGGGATATTCGCATCGCAAAATAGCTGAAATGGTCAATCTAAGCAAGTCAACTGTACACAACATCAGTCGGAGCTTCGTGGACGCAAATCGGACAGAGGATAAGGGCAGAATGGCAACAAACCAGATTTTCACAGAACAGGAGGAGCGGAGGATCATCAGGAAAGTAAAGGGAATCCGAAAGCTATCGGCTCCAAAACTGACCAACAGGTGCGGAATGAAATGGGGAAGAAGTGAAGTGTAAAAATTGTGCACCTGGTTCTGAACAACCATGACTTTAATGCCTGAGAGCCACGCAGGAAGCGTTTTATAAGCGCAATAAATAAAGGGACCAGGATGACATTCGCCAAAATCCCATTGGACAAGGATTTGGAGTTCTGCAAAACACAGTCATATTCGAAGATGAGTCCAAATTCAACATTTTTGACGGACGGAATTATGGGTGGCGACAATCCAATACTGAGCTGGATCCCATAAACGTAAAGGCAACAGACAAGCACGGAGGAGGAAGTGACATGGTATGGGCATCTATCTCGGCAGCCGGCGGCGGGAATTTGGTGTTCATTGGAACAACAATGGACAAGAATGTGTACTCCAATATATAAAAGGAAAATTTACTCCAAAGAGTCGAGAAGTTAGGAATCCGACGTACTTTCCGGTTCTACCACGACAATGACCTCAAGCATTAGTCCGGATTAGTATAGTCCTGGCTTATCTGGAACTGCCCCCACATGATAATTCCACCGGCTCCGTCTCCAGATTTAAATGTTATTGAAAATTTGTAGGCTCCGCTGGAAAATAACATCCGGAATCACAGCATATGCAGCAAACAGGATCTCAATAATGATCTGCTGGATGAGTGGAGCAAAATCAGTCCAGAAACTACCCGGAAGCTAGTATCTTCCATGAATAATAGGTTTAGGGAAGTTGTTAAGGCTAAAGGATATCATACTAAGTATTGACATCCTTATTTAAGATTTTATACGCCAAATATGTTACTTTTGCCAAATAAGCTTTGACTTTTTTTTTGGATATGTTTTTAGTTTCTGACTAATTTTAATTAATTACTTATATTTTAATAAAAACTAAAGTTTTTTTCTGAAACGTGATACAGCATTAAACAAACTGGCATTTAAACATTTTCCGTTTGTTTCTTTGTTTAATATTTATAGCACTTTAAATTTTTGGCTAAACACTGGTCCAAATAAGCTCTGAGACACCGTATATAAGCCATATAATTTGCATAACAATTCCAATTGCAAGCATCTCAAATATTATAGAATACAAAATAATGAAATAATTTGAGTGAAGAGAATTCTGCACTTTGAGTATTTAGTTTCTCATCAGCATCAAAGGAGCGCACGTCCATACAAATTAAAAGCTATGCATATTTGCAGATATATAAGACTAAAATCTATGGCAGATGACTGTCGTTTTTAGTTACCAAACTCACTTCCTGTGCTGCTTTATTGGCAACTCTGTTGAGTTTGGCATCTGTCTTGGGGCAGCAACAGCAACGGCAACAGAGCAGTGCTTTGCTGAGTCGTTTCCTGGCCTTGGAGCAATTCCGTCTGCTGCTTACTTTGTATTTAGGCATTGCAGTTGCAATTTTTGTGTCTGCTCGAAACGCAACGGAAATTGCTCGGTAGGTGAACAGTAAACCGAAAATTTCAAACCAGAAACGTAAACTGATCGAATGAAATTGTCATTTGCAGTTGTCGGTTGTTTTGTTTTGTTTTGTTTTGCTTTTTTTTATTATTATTATTTTGTAGTTGTTGCTGTGTATGCCGTTTGCCTGAAAAATTGAAGCTCGATAGTGTAACCCGCTCTATCCTCGTCTTGTTCCCACCGAACTTGCAACTTGCTGCTTTGTAGCCAACTGTTTGCATACGTGCCCAATGTGCAATTGCCTGAGCGCTTCCAATCATTGGCCGTCTTCGCCTCATCCCCGTTGGCATCACATCGGCTTGTTATTGTTGAGTGTGCAACATGTAACTGACACATTCGAGATGGAAAACGACTTGCAACACGACGCAACTACAATTGCTACAACTGCTGCTGCTTGCCATAACAAATATTTACTTACCTTGCAACCGCACCCAGAAATTGAAGTGTGAAATCTGCGGTAAAACTCTAAGCATCTATCTGTCTGCCGTTTATGTAACCCCTAGTCTCCCGACCGCTCCTCTGCACCTCCTTTCCTGTTTGTGATTTTTGAGTGTTTGATCATCAGACAGGCGTCAGATTATGCCAAACCAAAATACCCAAAAAAAAATGTCTTAAAAAGCGACAGCTAAGAAAAATGTGTGCGAACAAATTTGGATAACGGATCCAGCCGAAAGCGGCTTCAAATGTCTCGCATGCAGCCTGGCAGCCTTGCAGCATGCGGAAAATCCTGTGGCTTTGCCAATTGTTTACTTTGCAAGTCGACATTGCGGCGGTTTACGCAAATGCTGCAACTTCCAATGCCAACGAATAAAAAGCTCTTAAGACGACAACCAAATGCACTACTGCAATTTTCATTAGGTGCTATTTAAGGTAATTAAAAAAAATAGTTATTTTCCACAAAATTTCAAATGAGGTGCATCATAGTCATTTAAGCAACTATATTTGACAATACTTTTAATAGGATTAAGCAGAATTCATCAACCACAGATTGTGATTAACAATATCTGTTGGAGTGCAATTAAATTATTTCCATTAAAAAATAAATAATCATTCGAAATTCCATTTTAAGCTCTTTATCTAGAGCAATTTCTTTTTATCATGTTAAATATTATCTATGCTCAGTTTGTCTGTAGCTTGCTCAGCAAATCCAAATGACATTTCTTGAGGTGCAGTGTATAGGCTTAATACTTTATGCCAGAGACCAGCGACAACTGCTCATGTGTAGCACAGGCAACACAATTTGGCTTGTAGTCGATGTTGTTGCTGTTGTTGTTTATCCGTGACTGTGACGGTAGATTTAGCTGTGGCAAGGTGCCGTTCCGGTTACGGCACATTGTACATACGCCGTGCGTTGCATCGTCTGAGCAGCATTGCACTTCGCTCTGCCCACTTTTCTGCCTATGGAATTTGCCAGAATTTGCTCTGTCAATTGTGGGGCTGTCTGGCTGGCTGTCAAATATTTGTTCACAGCATTAAATTCAGTTAGACAAATTAGCGTTCGGCTTTGCAAAAACTTAAAGCGAGTTGTGCGTTGAAAAAAAAACACACACACAAATGAAATAAAATGAAAAGAAAAGAAAAGAAAAAATAAATAAAATAAAGAAAACAAAAACACACATAAGAAAGCCAACTCATCAAGTTTTGCCAAGTCTGCCAGTTGCACGTTACACGGGGCGTATGCGTAATTTGGCGGAAGCTGCAGTAAAAATCCAGCTGCAGATGTTTCGAAGCACGAAATTAATTACGAAAGCATACACAGACAAACACACAGAAGCAAACAGCTTAGCAAGGAAACAACAAGAACAGCGCCAAAATAATAATAATAATAATAATAAGTAAGAAAAATAAACTTTACACACAGCCAGCGTGAGAGCGACGGAAACCATAAAGAAGCATATGCTAAGGAAAGGCATAAAAATAAACCAAGACAGAAAGCACAACTTTTGCGATATTATCTACATGTGTGTGAGTGTCAGTGAGTATATGTGTGTGTGTCTGTGTGCGTGTATGTCTTTGTTTATATTTCTTGTTGCTGCTGATGAGTTGTGAGAGAAAGATTCCAAAAAAGTTGTAAAAGCCAGTGCAGAAATTGGGAGTTACTGCTGGTCATATCTATGACTCTCCAAAAAGTAAAACTCATCATTCCACAATTGTACCTTGCAACTAGGGGAATATCGATTTATTGATATCACATGTCTAAAATACATGAACTATTCAAATTTTTTTATACTAATTGATATTAAAAACTTCTTAAATGATTTAATATTTATTTAAAATTATTGAGATATAGGAAATGTATTATTTTATTTTCGTTAAATCAAATTATTTTATTACTATACTATTTTACTTACCATACAGTTTTAAGAACAATAAAATAAATCTTCAAAGAAAATGATTTATTGTTCTATAAAATAAACATAGCATAATAATTAAGCAATATCAATATAAAGACGAACAACAAGTCATCATTTGATACAATTTTACATTTCTTTATACAAATTCCATCTCAAGACACCGTCAGTGTAGCAAAATAAACATGTGAAGTCATGCAATTTAAGGTGTGATTTGATTTCTCTTTCGAAAAATAATGAAAACCTTTTAAAGAGCATTAAACATTTAACTACATAGGCACATATATCATCTTATTAAATTGACATTGCTCTCGCCTCCGTATGGGTGTTGTTGTTTGCCTGTAACAATTTATTTATATCGTCTTTGGTGGTACGATTTGGATGGTGGCTGTTATGCTAAGACTTGAAAGGCAGCAATTAGTGTTAAATAAAGAAGTCATAAAGTGTAAATAACATTTTTGAAGCACAAATGAAAAGCAAGCAAAAATAATACGAACGGTATAGTCCGGTCTGTGGGTTTGGCCAGCCATTATTTATGTTCAACAATGTTTGACATTTAAAGTGAAAAGCTAGCCGGCAGCTGGCAATCATTTTAAAGCATTTATCAAACCATTAATTGTTGCATAAATATTGTGAACAAATTGCTGACCCTGGACCGTGTTACGTGCATTGCTTCAACATCAGCAACATTAATATCAGTAACAGCAACAACGATGTTCATACGATTACTAGTTGATTTTTACTCCAATGTCAAGTCTCATTTCCATTCTGATTTATGTCTCGTTTGTTGGCCCAATTTGTCAATTAATCAGTATAAACGTCAAGTGATATTGTTTAAAGAAATTAATGTTTGCATAGAATAAATCATTGAACAATCATTTGTAACAAATCGCATTTGCTTATATCGGCAATTGAACACAAAATCTTCGATTCTTCTTTGCAAACAACAACTAATATTCTGCTTATGTGTTTTTCGATTAATTTTTTGTAGCTAAATTTTCCACTATTTTTAATCTGATTAACTGTTTTAATTTAAGGGAATTTTTCAAGCTAGTTATGCATATATTTATTATATTTTAATATTTTTGTTTATTCTATAAATTTTTGTTTATTTGGATATGTTCCCTATTTATTTTTAATCAATGCAATGCTCGTACTTTTTTTTTAAATGAAATCTAATAACAAATAAATGTAATTATTTTTGGTTTATAGAATTTGGATATTTTTCTTCTAGTTATTCGAAAAAACAAAAAAATTAAAAGTATATTCGAGGCTGCCATCCATTTATTTATGTTGGCATTAGAATATCTGAAAATTATTATCTAATCCGTAGACCAATCTACTTGGTATTTGTATTTTAGGCAACAGAATATATAATTGCTGGGCCATTTGCATAAACTTTTCAATGTAAATACTCCATTTTACAAAACACAAATCAACATTTTTGTTTGTTGGACGGCTGCAATCAACTTGCACATTTCAACAGGCTGTCAAGTTGGATTTACCAAAGGAATTCAGTTGGGCCCAGCAGCGTCATTTGATAGACAAATTGAAACAAATTTTGGGCAAACAATGCGTTCTAATAGATATGCTCGTCGCATGCGAGAAATAAAATGAATTTACGACTCTTGAACAAATAAAACATGACTGTGAGTGAAATTTTAACTTATGTGTATAACTGGCAGGAGACCGGATCGCATGCATAGCCATCATTGGTGCTAGGCACTCTAGAAGTGTTCATTCGAGTGTCCCCAGACGGCAAGTACCGGCAACGACAACGACCAGGATGACGGCACTGTAGGGGTAGGGGGAGAGGTATAGGGAAACGATGAGGACAATTTCTAGTGGGAATCACGTAACGAAGTGCATTGTTAAAATATAATAAAATCGCAATTTTGCGTTCATGTTGCAATGTGGCGTCATATCCTTTTTCCTTTAATTTTTCACGAATTCGCCGTTTCGTAGTTCCGAAAACCAAAAACCAAAGCGAAATAGAGAAACCAAAAGATAGAAAGAACGGGAGAATGCTGGCAAGAGTGGGGAGAGTGCCAGAGGAAGAATGCATTTCCACTCTTCTTCGTTCTTTGTGCTCCCTCGTGCAGTTCATAATGGGTCTCCGTCTCCGTCTACGTCTCCGTCTCCGCCACTATCTTAGCCAGTGGTATTAGTAGTTGTTGTTGTTGCTGTTGCAGAGGGAGGGCTAGGAATAGGTAGGAGTAACGGCACTTTCAATGCACACTCCATAGATTTTAATGCAATTTTCTACGGGTTTTATATGTTTTTATTTCGCTGTTGTCATTGTCGCAGCTGCCAAAGTCTTTGTTCTTTGCCTAGGTCCGTCCGATTCCATAGCGACCGCTTCGTTGAGTTTGCTGAGTTTGTTGCCTTGTTGGGTTAGTTTGTTGGGGTTTGTTTGGGGTTTATTTTGGGGTTTGCTGGCTGCTTCGCTTTGCTTATTTGCTTGGACCATATATCCGCTTGCAGTTTCTTTCTCAAGCGCCCCATATTTCTCTGAACTCAATTGTCCTTCAGCGCTTTTTGCGGTTTGCTGCGACTACACCAACCACTCACCAACCACTCACTAACTCTATCTCTCTCTCTCTCTCTCTCTCACTATCTCTCTCTCTCTTTCTTTCACTTTTCTATCTCTTTTGTCCATGCTTTTAAATATAATGCCTTTGTTTGTTCGCGCAATAAAAAATGATTACTTTAATTTCCGTGCACATAAAAAGCACGTCTAACATGAAAAATTGCTGTCATTGTGGCACTTTCTTTCAATCTTTCCTTGTTCTGGTTGCTTTTGCCTTTTAGCTTTTCCCTTTTTGACCATTGGCCATAGATTTGTGCAATAAATGCACTACACTATGTAGATGTTGGTAGCGTGTGCTCTCAAATTAAATATTATATACTTTAACATTTTATAAATTTAGGAGAATAAAAACATAAATAGTTTTTAAGATAGAATTTCTTTAGTGAACTAATTATACCCTGATAATAAAGTAGTGCAAAGTGTGTGGCAGATAGAAAGAAGCACCTTCAATCCCATAATAATTTTAAGGTCAACAGTCGACAAAAGTTGGGGACTTCAAAGTTTGAATATAGGTTATCGGATAACCTGCGCGTATTACGTTAATTTCATTTTATCAATAATTAATCGATTTCCGATTACAATCCAATCCACAGAATATTTCAATTAATACTGAATATACAATGATATATTATTAAATAACTATAGAAATTTCATCAATACGTGATAGGAAATACTCAAGTCATAGTCCGAAATGTATTATAACATTGAACTAATTACTAACAGAATCTTCTGTTTGCATAAATCGAAATCAGCACTACAGCATTCTTACTCGCTTTAAAAGTGTTTAAAATAGTTTGTCAAGTTTATTTTTGGGTTATTATTTTCAATATGGAACCACGTATGAATCCTTTGCTAGCTGCTTGTGTGGAGCTCGCCCACGTTTTGCAGCTTCCCATATATTTTATAACATCTATCTACTTGCGAATTCTTAACTCTTTTATTTTGATTTTCTGCAAACAATCAGAAAAATATGTCTGTCCAATGCAAAAAGAACTTGTTTTAATCTCATCTGTTTCGCATTGTTCTTTTTTGGGGTCCTACTGCTTTCAGGCTTTTAGCTTCCTTGCGCTGTTTTGTGTCAAATCGCTTGGGCCCGCAACAGAAGTCAGGCTCATGCTGCGGATTGTGGGTTTTTCTCACTTCCTTCTCGGTTGCTGCTAAGCGAAAAGTTTATGGACCAAATTGTTTTCACCTGCTGTCCCAAATTTATAACACCTCTCGCCTGGCCTTTATTTTTATTTGTATAATCCTTTCGCTCATGGCCTGCCCTCGCAAGCGAAACTCCCTCGCCACCCCCCCCCCCTCCACCCCGCCCCCTACCTCTGTCGCCAACATTTGCACATGACAGAAACCAGGCATTGGAATTCGAGAGCCCGCCACTTGGATTAGTGGAAAGACAAAAACCAACCCAACAGAATTCCCAGCTCTCGACCTATGCAAAAATTCTTCGCAAGCACAGTGGTCGAAAAATGGCGTCTACTTAAGAAGCCTCCTCCTTCTGCATTTTTATGGTCATTTCGTGTACTTTGCATAATGTTGGTACTGCCAATTTTTACGAGTTTGGCCAACGGGCCAAGTTTAAGGCCATAATGGCCGAAACACTTGTTGTGTCCGCAAGGTGCAACCCAACTTAACATTTCTGATGAGTTGGCGACCAGAAAAACATTTTTCAATGGACTCATTAAACGGCCAGAAATTATATTAAATTTGCCAAATATGCTGCTGCATAAAAAAGTTGTAAATATTTTTATGCCTGCATTAATATGCAACGTCAACCACTGTGTCTGGACCCCGGCTGAGGATTGTGAGTTGTGGAAGGGGAAGGGGTGGGGGATGGGGAGGGGGAGGTGGAGGGGGCGGTTGATGGGTGTCGCTGTTGCTGCTAATACCACCGCTAATAAAATCTTACTGCCGTAGCGTCGCAGAGCCATGAAGCACAGCTGTGTGCAGTCATTTTAACTGCTGCAGTAGGAAAAGGCAATGCCGAAGGCGAAACACGATGAAAGCGGCGGACAAAAGGCCAAAAGGGAATTGCGCAAAGCGAACGCTGACGTTTCTGTCTCTAGACGTTTGTTGTTGTTGTTGTTCTTCTCATTCTTTTTATTCTTCTTCGTCTTGGTGTGAGCCAGTTCAAATGATTGCAATGGGGATCTGGTTCGATATTAAGCGAATTGTTCGATTTATGATTAGCTAGAAGTGCTAGATTAGAGCTTCACAAGTAAGATGTAGTAACGAATAGACTGTATCATGTCACCTTTAACTAATTGTGACTTCATTTAACTCATATTAAATATGTACTCAGTTCAATAACTTCCTACTGAACTACAGGGCCTCTACAGCACACAGCAGCCAAACTGCAATGTAGACATCGAGAGAGAAAATTTCATAAATACAATTGAGAAAGCAATTAAGTAAAACTTACAAAAAGTTTTTAAATATTTTGATTCAATTTAAAGTAATTTTACCAATAATTGATTGTTCTCGCTAGCTCAACAAAAAAAATAATATGAACTATATTTCAACTCGAATACACAATTATTTATTTAAAGTAATTTTATTCAGGGCAAAAGATTGACTTCTTCCAGATTTATGTTCAATCTTAAAAACCAAAAAGTTTATTCTAAGCCAAGTTTAATATCTTGCTCGCACATTTTGTGTTCACGGATGAATTTGATGGGTAAAACGAGTATATTTCGCTAATGATCATAAAGATATGCTTAGCCTGCGAGCCGTAATCTTGTCGTTCTCGGAATATGTATATGTATGTTTGCTACCTCTGGCAAAAGAATTAGCCAATTATGAGCATCTGGATAATAACATTTTGAGCACACCCACAACATGTCCTTTTTTCTGTGTGTGTCCTTGTCGGTTGTCGTTGGTTGTTGATCTACCGTTTCATTTAAATACAAATTAAAAGATGACAACGTTACCCACTTTGTTGTGTGCTGTTGTTGTCTTCGTCGTTGCCGCTTAACGTTTACATCTAATGAAACTTTATGACGACCACTTGGCCCGAAGGGGCACACACAGGTCATACTGAAGAAAAAACGAGAGAGGGCCATCGACTTGAGCCACACCTTCAAGTGGCTGCCTGCTTCACTTCACCTCCTCTCATCTTGCCACACCAAAACTTGCGTTCTACCTGTCCGCGGTTTTTCACTAATTTGCCGGGCAATTTACATAAAGGCCGCACTGCCAAAGTTGTTAGCCAACGTAATTTCTGCATATATTTCCACAACCAAAAAAGGAAAATTACCAACAAAAAAAGAATGAGAATATATGAAAAAAAAAAGTTAAAGAAAACCTTCGGGCTTTTGCCTGGCACATAACTTGATTAAATTAGAGCTAAAGTCGAGGGATTACTGCGACGGCGGCGTTCTAATGACAGTCAGCTGCATTTTAGTGCTTTTCCGCGAACTCGATGCTTGTCCGAGCAGATTTGCCGTACTCAATGCCTGCCGGACAGGCGAAAGAATTGGTTTGCATTAAGGATTTTGAGTTGAAATGCGCATATTTATTTTATGCATAAAATGCATCTAAATAATTACCAACAATGGATGAAACTAACTGACTGACAGCCAAACAAAAGCCAGAGCAATAAACAGACAGACAACGTATGACAGAGACGAACAGAGTAAGAGAGAAAGGGAGAGAGATGGGCAGATCAGAGAGACAGCAAACGAGACATGCAAACAATAAGCAATTCAAATTTCCATCCTGTCAGTTCTCTCATATGTTGTAAAATAATACGATAAAATAATGTTGAGCGAATATGAATGCGATTCTGACAATTGTTAGCTAATATATACCATGAAGAAGGAGCAGCAACTTACGTCATTTAGACAGCAGCAGAACATGTGGGCGTGCCAAACATGTCTGGAAGTGAAAGACAGGCGACGATGCGCTTAAGATCTATTTGGCATTTTAGGTAAATATTTAACATCGAAATTACCTTAATATGCACCTAATAATAGTTAAATAAGAACAAAATAGACATACAAAATATATAAATATTGTTGGCAAGAGTGATTGACGATAAAAAAATCAACGGATTATTTTCGACAATATCTCTCTTTTAAAAATTATCATCCCGAGAAAAAACAAGAACAACAACACAATATTCACAATACAATTCAAATAAAATCTTAAATCCCAAGATATGAAAAAAATATATATAAATATATTGACGCAAAACTAGTTACGAGTCCTATTTAAAGGATTCGCATTCATAGCAGGCCACAATATAAAAGAGACGAACACGTATACTTAGGAAATTAATATATGCAAGATACTCAATATTGTAAATTTAACAACTTCTTGAAAAAAACCTATATGTACGGTGTCTCAGAGCTTATTTGGACCAGTGTCTAGCAAAAAATTTAAAGTGCTATACATTTTAAACAAAGAAACAAACGGAAAATGTTTAAATGCCAGTTTGTTTAATGCTATATCACGTTTCAGAAAAAAACTTTAGTTTTTATTAAAATATAAGTAATTAATTAAAATTAGTCAGAAACTAAAAACATATAATAAAAATAGTCAAAGCTTATTTGGACCAGTCTTAAAAAAGTAACATATTTGGCGTATAAAAACTTAAATAAGGATGTTAATACTTAGTATGATATCCTTTAGCCTTAATAACTTCCCCTAACCTATTATTCATGGAAGATACCATCTTCCGGGTAGTTTCTGGACTGATTTTGCTCCACACATCCAGCAGAGCATTTTTGAGATACTGTTTGCTGGATATGCTGTGATTCCGGATGTTATTTTCCAGCGGAGCCTACAAATTTTCAATAACATTTAAATCTGGAGACGGAGCCGGTGGAATTATCAAGTGGGGGCAGTTCCAGATAAGCCAGGACTATACTAATCCGGACTAATGCTTGAGGTCATTGTCGTGGTAGAACCGGAAAGTACGTCGGATTCCTAGCTTCTCGGCTCTTTGGAGTAAATTTTCCTTTAATATATTGAAGTACACATTCTTGTCCATTGTTGTTCCAATGAACACCAAATTCCCGCCGCCGGCTGCCGAGATAGATGCCCATACCATGTCACTTCTCTCTCTGTGCTGGACTGTTGTCTTTAAGTATTTGGGATTCAGTTCAGTATTGGACTGTCGCCACCCATAATTCCATCCGTTTGAGCCAAAAATGTTGAATTTGGACTCATCTACAAATATGACTGTGTTCCAGAACTCCAAATCCTTGTCCAAGAGAATTTTGGCGAACGTCATCCTGGTCCCTTTATTTTATGCGCTTATAAAACGCTTCCTCCGTGGTTCTCAGGCATTAAAGTCACGGTTGTGCAGAACCAGGCGCACAATTTTTACACTTCACTTCTTCCCCATTTCATCCTGCACCACCCTCCAGCTATTTCGCAATGTGAATATTCCATTTGGAAGTGTTCCAGGATGAGATTCCGTTGGCCAATAGTAGTCCGTTTGTCCATAGTCCTTGTTGGCTGGTTACATCCGAGATGCCGGATATAATTAAACTAACTACGAAGTATTGGTCTATTTATACCAAAAATAATCAACCTGACTTAAAAAATCCGGGTTTTTGGGACCCAAGTGTCCATTATGTAACTGGTCCAAATAAGCTTTGACCATAAATTGAGGTACTTTTTTACATAACCCGACCTAGCAGGTGGGGAAACCCCAGTTTATTGGGGTCGTATATTAATTTTGGTGGTTAATATATGTACCTGTCATAGGTCTTTGGAATTTTTGAAAAATAATGTATAATTACTTTATGGCAGGCAATTAAAAATTTTTCCAGGCACTGTTCCAAATAAGGTCTGAGCCACTGTATTTAAATAATGTATAATTACTTTATGGCAGGCAATTAAAAATTTTTCCAGGCACTGTTCCAAATAAGGTCTGAGCCACTGTATTTATATTATCAGAATGTCAAATACAGAATGGCGATGTTATCTTAAAGCACAACAACATACGATATTAATGAGTTTCCAGAACTAGAACCAAAATTAAAATACCCTCTGCAAAGGGGGCGTAATAAGAAGCAATTTCTGTAAGTGAAATCATAACACAAAAACAAATTTGTTATTCAAAGAGGTAAAACTCAATGTCTGTAAAAGTTAATAGTTGCTGCTTACTGGATTTGAAGTCAGTGCCCCATTTGGAAATTAAAGACGTCAACAAGAAGCGATCGGCTAACTCCAAATGGTCACAAGACCTAAGAACTGAGTGCATTATGACTGAAATGATACTCTTAATAATGCTAATCATTTAAAATGCTTGATTCAACGTTAAATCCTTGACAAAACTCACCCTTTCGGCCATTAAACACGTCAATAATCTGTAGAGCTACGTGGACAAAGTTGTCGTCAACAACTGGCAACCGTGTGGCCCCAGCCAACAATTAACAATTAAAACCCCAAAGAGCACAACTCAATTTTAGACAAACCAGCACATTCAAACAGACAGACAGACAAAGGCAATTTAATATATATATATACATATATATATATATATATATATATATATATATGTATGTGCATAAGAGATAGCTGACTTCGATAACAAGCCGCAGCAGCAAGGACCGAACAACAAGGACGAAACAACAAGAACAACAACAACAATGGCCACTGTGAAAACTCTGAGGCGAGGCGAAGTTCTGCGCACTTACAACTAAAAACTTGTTACGTATTTAATTGCAATTAAAAAGTTGTTTGTAGTTGCGAATGTTGCGTTCTGTGTGCGCTTAATGTTGTAGTTGTTGTTCTTGCTGTTGCCATTTTATTGTTGTTGTTGTTGTTTTTGTTGTTTTTGTTGTTGGCAATGGCTATGAGAGCAGCGCTGCCAAATTGTCCTCGCCATAAGAGAGAGCCACAAAGATGAAGTCATTACACAAGTCGAACCCAAAATTGGCGCAGAGCAGCCAAAGGGTTCTGCGCTTAATGAGTTTGATGCGGTTCCAAGGGAGATCGGGAGAGGGCAATTTGGAGGCAACCTTACCCAAATCCCTGTACAAAGCATTCGATACAGCTCTGACACAGATTTGAAGGCGATTACACTCATTAGAGTTTGGCGATTTTGGCTTAGACATACCAAAACCCTTTCAGAAACTTTGCACATAACAATTTACGCAATTGGCCAAAAGAACTACGTTCTACATTGAATCAGCTGGATAAGTAATACAGCAAATGGCTTTGTGTATTAATCAAATATATGATATGAGAGAAAGTTGTGGAATATCTAAAGATATTGTGCACCACAGCTGTCTCTTTATGTGATATTTTCAATTTCATTAAATTTATATTATATCCCAAACTTGGAGAAACAAAATTTTCTTTACTTTGTATTTTTAATTTAAATAAATCGTTTATATTTTATATTTTAATTATCCTTGGAAACAACAGAGAGCTTTTTTTTCCTACGCAGATGAGCTTAAGTATATTTAAATTTATCTTTTGTTTTCTGTTTAACGATTATTTAAGAACATTAAAAACCCCAGTTTGAGTAGGAAAAAGAAGAAGAACTTCAATAGATTTAGAAAGCTTTTGCAATGTTTATTTATTATGGGGACCAAGAAATATTTTCATGTTATTATATTTAATAATTATTCCATTAAAATGTTTGCATAGACATGACATAAACTCCAGTCTATATTTTAATATCATTATTATTATTATTAGTTTTTGAAGTTTAAGTCTCAATATAACTTTAGCAATACTATTAATTTATACCACCAGCAAAGGCTACATTTTTATTTCTGTCGCTGAAAAGACCGTCAACCAATTTCCAGTTGAAGTTGTTGCCGCAGCAGGTGTCGCTGCTGCTGTTGCAGCTGCAACTGCTGTCCAAGGCGTCGCTGCGGCTGACGTCGACCATAATTCCAGCGCCCTCGAGGCACAGCAAATGCAAATAATGCAAATGCCAGCAGGATGAACACCTGCAACTAAAATATCAAAATGTTGTTTTAAGTACACACAATTGAAACCAAAGGTCAGAATTGAACTTACATGAAATTTCATTATAACTGAGAATATTTTCGTGTTTGCAATTTGAAAGATTGCTTGCAACTGTTCTGCTTAACGTCCATGCGCCTGCTATTTGTATCATTTTTGGTAGGTGTTACTTAGACTCTTTTGCGCTGTTACCAAGAAGTAAGACATTTATTTACCTGCCTAACATTGATTGATTACCTGGGTCTTGTCACCGACTTTTAAAGGACTCGCTTTTCACTTCTCACATAAGCCATCCAAAATGTATGATCAATTTTCATAATTTAATGTTTCCTAGAACACATCGCTTGGGTTAGATTAGTGCAGCTGTCGAGAGGAGAATGAAACTCGAGCACCGACCCACATTTGGCTCATTTCAATACTGCATGGACTAAAACCTCTTCATTTTAAATTATACATAATTTATTTCTTAAGGCACAACATAACCAATTGTCTTGCTTGGATATCGGAGAGTTCCGATATGTCTATAAAGAAAAGAGAGCCCAAATGATTTGCTGTCCTCACCTTTTTGGAGCTGGGCAGTGGCAGAGGAACTGAACACATTGTTTTTCGAACACATCTTAAATTGAATGTACACTATACGTTTATTGCAATGAATTGAAAGATCATGATACCATAGCTATTTACTTAACATTTCAAAAAATCCCAATTGGATTAGTTAAAAGATACTTTTGAGAGTTGCTTGACAACAACAAAGCAAACTTCAGTCAGCCATTGAGCTGAAATCACCTGCAGCGGATAAAATTGTGACCCGTGGAACTCTCGACTGTTGCCTTGGCATTTCTTGCTATTGTTTTTGTTGTTGTAGCTGTTGCTGCTGCTGTAGCTGCTGCTGTTGCTGCCGTGACAACTTGGCTCCCCCAAGTGCAGATTGCACTTGTCTTTTCCCCCAATGAGTTTAGTGGATACGTGTTTGTATAAAGAGAGACAGAGAGACAGAGAGAGAGAGAGTGAGAGAGAGAGTGAGAGAGAGAGAGAGAGACTGAAAGGGAGAGACAAATAGACAGGGAGAGATACTTAGCTGTGGGTTTGCAGCACTAGTGACGCGTGTAAGCGGTAAATGAATTTATTTGGCTCATTTAGTTGCAGTTAATTTATTTTTATATTTATTGAGTTTATTAAGCAATATTCTCCCCCACACACAGCTAAAGCGAGATAATTGGGATTGCTTATGTATGTATATAAATAAATGTATTATGGTATTTGAGATTTATTTTTGAAGTGTTTTGTTAAAGTGCACAAAATACTTATAGCCATTGGCAATTTAATGTAATGTAATTTCAGACATTTCTTTTGCATATCCTAAAATCCACAACACTGTGCATAATCATAGGTCACCTCTCAGTAATTTCGACAGGTTGAGTAATATGTCTAATAGGCGCCTTTGGGTTCCACCATTTCAAATTGCAGTCCTTTCCACACATCCTTTGCCTTGTCGCGTGCCAATGATTCGACACGTTTGGATTCAACACTTTTCGGCGTTTTGATGGTTGCCCAACACGACACATGGCCATGCATTCAAATTTTGTTCAAATTCATTTCAATTACCGTCAATTTTCATTAATTTTGCTCAAATTATATTTCATTAGCCCAAAACATAATTAGCCAAAGCACGCAACAGTTGTTGGACATTTTCAAGGATCGGCTCGACCATTTCAATATACATAGAGAATAACAAGAAATGATTACTAATCGTTAAGATAAAGAATACTTATCTTATCTTCATAGATATGAGCACCTCTTTATTCGATAATTAATTAAAAGAGATACTTATATGCAACTCACGCGGCAACTCAAAAGTCTTAACAAAAATTAGTTATTTGAATAAATGTTCACGTATAGCTATATACCAACTCGTACAATATCGCCATTTATAATGGGGGAGCCTAAGCAAAAATAAAAAAAAAAGTGTTCAACTAGAAAATCCAGCTACATTTAATTTTAAACTTTTCGTGTGGCAACTTTTTGACTGCCGCCTGCATGCGTGCAGGTTAAGATGGGGTTATTTAGGAGCAGGATGGCAATGCATTAGCCGGTGCTGTATTTTATGTGAATATACACTCAGAAAGAAAATTACGACGCCACGGGTAACTCCCCTTATTTTCACAAGTATATTTCTAAAATAAAAGTTTGTGTCGAATTTAATAATTGGTCTAAATATTAAAAAAAAAAACAAGTCTAATTTTATTTATGGGTATAAGTTTAAACATAATACTCAAACTAACTTTTACTTTATTAATCAAGAGTATGATATTTCACATATAAAAACATTTTATGTTGTTTATAAATTAACACAATTAAATTTGACTTCCCAGTCGATAGACTATAACTTTCAAAACTTCCTTCATTCAGAATAGACTTTATCTAAAAATTACGGTTTACCTTTCTACTTTTTAGAAATAAGAAATATATATTTATATCCAAATATTTGTGAACACAATAACAACCATTTATAATTCTAAGAAATTCGTTTTCATATATTTAGAAAATATTTCTAAAAATATGGAAAAGCTCATAGTCTTCAGGTAGACTTTATTTTTCTGAGTGCAGATATGAGCAAGAAGAAGATGGCAAGGGCAACGAGTTTGCAAGTATGTTTGTATGGATGTTTGTTGGTGTGCTGCAAGAGGGAAGTGAGAGTGAGAGAGCGGTGGTAGGGTATTGCCATCCGGCTGTGTGCTCTTATGAATTTCACATGGTTAAGCCGCAAACTTATATGCGCGCACAGCTTGAAATCCACGCGCACGTAAACTAAACTCCAACTAAACCAGAAACTCACATTTCTTCGCGTATCTATTGCCCCGAACTTTGCTTTTGGCGTCCGTTCGTTCGTTCTTGTTGCCGTCGCCACAGCTGCATGTGGGCTTTGCCATGTTGCCAGGGCTTAGGAGGTAGTGCTCAGGTCTTGGGCCTGCTCGGCAAGAGCTCAGAAGTTGCATCATCGTGTGCCAACTCACTGAACAATGAGCAATTGACTGCCATCGTGTAGACATTTTGCACTGCCATAAACCCCACTTCTTCACATATTCATATATCATGAGGCTATTTCCAGCTCCCAAATGTGTTTCGAGATGAATGAAAAGTTGTTTGCATGCACTCGCCAAGTAGGATGCGGAAGTCCTGAAAAGTAAACTTTGGCCAGGCATTGAGTACAGCGATTTTATTATGATGGATATGTGACGGAATGAATTTGTGAAAACAATTTCAATACGCTTACATATTTTTTAAATGATAATCCTAATCCACATACATCTTGCAGTACTTATACTCTGTTAGCTCTGTTAGGTATAAGAGCATATTGGTTTTCTGCATCGATGTTGTATTAGTTTTTATGCACTAGATTGTTTATAAAAGATTTGACCAACAATTGCTGATTTGTGCTGCATACGTGCAATTTTTATTAACAGCGTTTTATTAACCAGATGTTGTTAGCCAATAAATGAATAATACAATACTGACGTGAACTATATAGAAAATAAATAAGTGTTGCTCAATGTTGCCGGTATCCACCTAATTAATACTGCAAGTCATCTGAGATCTCTTTCCCCTCATTCTGTGTACTCTCAGCATATCGCTTCAGATTGTAGATGTTAACCATCGTGTGTGTCTGCTTGACAAGAGCCTGAAATTTAACTAGTATTGGCTCCACATTCAACAACAACTGCGATAGACGCCTATTATTCTTATACGCATTGGATCTGTCCGTCATAACGTCCTCAAAGTTATCCTTGAAAAAATCGACAAATTTAAAGAGTATCTCGTGTTGCTTGACAATGTTGGTTGTTTCAGCATCAGCATCAGCATCGGCATCGGCATCGGCATCGGCTTCGGCATTGAGATTGTGATTGTGATCGGAATCGTTGTCAGCATCGTTTATTTCCAAATTGCTGTCACACTTAATGCCCTTCGAGATTTGCCTGGAATTCGAATTATGAACACCACCGGGCCCATCTGACTCTGTGTCGAAATAACAACTGGACTCCTCGCTTGGCACGAACTCGTCGTTAGTTATTGAGGTCTGCTGATTACAGTCAGACCCCCGAGAAGTTTCCTCTTTCGCCAGCAATTCCTTGACACGATCCGCATAACGAAGCGTGTTCAATGTGTTCTCCACGGAACTCATGCCCGGCGTGATCATGGCTATCATGCACAACTTGTTCTGATCGCCCCCGATAAACGAATCGCGCAGCACCTGCGTCAACTTGGAACCGCGGAACGGCAAATGGCTCGATCGGCGACTCAAGGCGCGAATGCACTCCTTCAGCGCCAGCAGCGACTTGTTAATTTCTGCACCCTCGCGACGCGTCTGCAAACTGGACGATTGTGTATCGGCGCCACGCTCATTGCCAGCCAGATCGACAAAGGAGCACTTGCCGCACGACTCACACTGGTCGGGCATGACCAGACTGATCTGGAAGACGGCATGCGAGCGCGACGACCTCATGTTCACGGACGTCTTGCCTGAGGTACGCGCCCGATTGCCCAGCTCTATAAGGCCCAACACATCTATCTCGCTGGCAACTGGCACCTTGGTCAGGCCACAAATGACCACCTGCTGGCTACCATCCTCTAGAACACTCAGCACCGGTTTGCTCTTCACCAGCAAGTCACAGACCTGTTTGAGGCGTAAGTATTGAGTGGCTTATGGCACCTAACGATGAGTTCATGGATTAGGATTCAATTCAATTTGCTCACCTTATTGCCATAGATCTCAAAGTAGCTGCAGATGATATTGGCGCCCAGTTGACGGTATTTGGTCGTGGCCAGCTCGGCGAACACATCTCGAGCGGCCATTGCGTAGATGCCTGTGGTGCAGTCCTGTTTCTTGCCCGCAAACTTGCCACCCATGGTGTGCGTTTTGCCGCTGCCCGTCTGGCCATAGGCAAAGCACGTTGCATTGCCGCCCTCGAACATGGTGCGGATGAGGGGACGAGCCGTGTGGTCATAGACCAGGGCATTGCTGCACTTCTCATCGAATGTGTAGTCGAAGCGAAACTTGTGATGCTCGAGGACCTTGGTCAAGTCCACCCGGTGGCGCAGCTCGTGCACAATCAGCGTATCACGACTGGGCACCGAGATGTTGTCCACAGACTTGGCATTCACCTCCTGCTGAGTCATTGGACGCTTACGCACACAGACGGTAATCTGTTGGACGCGAGGACCACGCGAACTCAGCTGGCGCAGCGGATTGAGCACTAATTGTCCGCGATAGGTGCGCACCATGAGTGCGACCTCCCAGTTAGGATTGCCGGGATCCTTGAGCATCAACTCGTACTTCTCCTTGCGCTGCTCATCGTGCACGGCGCGTCGCTGCTCCCGCTGCTCCTTAAGGCGTTCCACCTCGCGGACAACACTCGAAGTGGCTCGCGGTGTGCTCTGTATTTTTCTATCTGGATTCAAGACCCTGCTGGAATTGTTGCCGAGATTAGCTGGAGCCAGTGGCTTAACCGTTTGCTTAACCGGCTCCAGCTTGGCGGCAACCACATCCCGTCTATTCCCCACACACTGACTCTTCTTGTAGGGACTGTTCACCTTCTTGTTGTACATGCTGTAGTTCGGCTTCGCCTCGCTCTTGGGCAACTCCGGTTTTGTCTCCATCGGTTGCGGTTCTTCTTTCGCTAAATACGCATTAAGCTCCACCACCACGCTCCAGGGTATCTCCTTGCCTTTGCACTTGCTGCCCTCTGCCCATTCAACGGTGACAATCTGCCGGTCAATACTCTTTAGGCCGACTATCGCAGTTTGAATGCATCCGTCGGATCGCCTTATATTGATCTTATCGCCAATTTGTAGCTTTTCCATATAGCAGCAACTCACTTGTGTCTACGAATACTTCTTGTTTTAAGAAATATAAAATATGTATTTGAAATATATTCGTGACAAACCTTTGAGTCTGTCATCCGAGTGTTGTGCTAGGGCATTCCGTTCGTTTCGATACCTCTGTGAATGGCAATCAATGCAATGCAATCTGACCTACTTAAATATATCTGTTTAGAAAACGGCACTTGAACTCCCCGCAAAAGCTATTCACTGACAATCCTAAGACCTTTTCCATGGACAGCGTAAAGTTGTTTTTCTTATCTGGTAAAAATCCTAGAGTAAATCAAATGTGTTGTGGAAATGTTGTCTCAAAGTTCTTTTCATAATTTGTTTTCAATGAGCAGAGCCTACTTAAAGAAATTTCTATTTCGAAAAGAAATTACCAAAGCGGACAAAAACCACACAGCACAAAATTCATTGTCTTCAAATTGAATTACAGCACAAACTAGACAAGTTTGTTATTAATAATTTTATACAGTAAATTAATAAATATTTCACAAAATACACAACTATAAATATTATGATTTCGTCCCATAAATAAATATTCAGAGTAAGCTCCTTTTTATACCCTGAACCCATTAAAAATGGGTTAAAAGGGTATAATGGTTTTGTGCAAATGTATGTAACAGGCAGAAGAAAGCATCTCCGACACCACAAAGTATATATATTCTTGATCAGGATCAATAGTCGAGACTTCAAATTTGGAATATAGGTTCTCGTATACCAGGCGCAGAACAAGTTTGCGTTATTTTTTCGATAATTGCCTTCGTTTATCAATTATCGATAAAATAAATTTCCGATAGCAATAAATGCCATAATTGTAGTGTAGACATTTTCCACTGCCATAAACCACCCTTCTTCACATATTCATATATCATGAGGCATCTCCGACACCACAAAGTATATATATTCTTGATCAGGATCAATAGTCGAGACTTCAAATTTGGAATATAGGTTCTCGTATACCAGGCGCAGAACAAGTTTGCGTTATTTTTTCGATAATTGCCTTCGTTTATCAATTATCGATAAATTAAATTTCCGATAGCAATAAATGCCACAATTTTGAAGACAGAATCTTCTAATTAATACATAATATGCATATGCATACTATTGATCAACTGCCCAAATTTCGTCAAGATCGGATAAGAAACACCTAAGTTATAGTCGAAAATATATTCTCATATTGATCTCATTTCTATCACCAGCCGCAAGCATTTTCTGTGTGCATAAATATGCGAGCGCACGTGTGAGAAAGAGATGGCATGACAATCGTCGCGAGCGTAAATGTGTTCATTGTGAAAAGCGCAACTGAGCACTGCTGGCACTGAAACGTTTTCAGTGGATCGCTGACACGATCAATGCTCAGATTGGAGCCGAGCGGCGCTCGCTTAAAAAAAAAAAAAAAAAAATATTAGCCCGTTTACAGCTTTAAATATACTAAGATGCACCAATGCTATAACTAGTCAACTTACTCCCAGTCCATGGGCGTAACAGTAAAATTATCGCACAGATGGCTGCGACCGTTCAAATATCGTTCGTACTGAGAGATTCGCTTGTGCCGAAGCTCGCCGCACTTGCAGTGGATGCGAGACTCCATATTTATACTGAGAAAGCTCAACAGCAGTTTCATTGTGGAAAGCACAACTGAGCACTGCGGGCACTGAAACGTTTTCAGCGGATCGCTGACACGATCAATGCTCGGTTTGGAGCCGAGCGGTGCTCGCTTCAAAACGAAATCGCTCTTCGAACTGGCGGGAGCTGAGATATCGTTGGTCGTCTCATTATTCGACAATATAATAACATTGTCGTTGAACTTATTTAGCTGCAGTTCGTGTGCACAGATTTCACCATTGGGCGATGATATGCGATTTCGTTTGCGCAACTGCCTCGGCGTAATCGCCCTGCGTCGTCTGTTAGTTCGTGCTTTCTGACAGCGCATTTTACAGAATGTATTTTTCTATTTTTTTGTGTTACAGCTGTTTGATGCACAACTCAAAGTTGATTCCTATATATCAATTACAAATAGCAGCTCGGGTTCAAGCAAAACTTGTGCGCTGTTTTAGTGTCTGCCAACAATTTGTATTTCTGTCTTCACGCTCTTGCTTCTGTTTTTCTGTTGGGGGCTCTCAGAGCTCAATCGTATTTCTGTCGTTAATATAGTTTGGTGGTTTTCTATTCCGTTGAACATTTCAGTTGTGCTTAAACTCTGTTGTAATGTGCAAGTGCATATCGTCATTTGTATTATTTTAACTATTGTGTGTTTTAAAGGTTAGGTTTAGTTTAGGTTTAGGTTTAGTTAGGTCTTTCGTTATTTTTATAACTTTTTTTATTTATTTAATGATTTAATTAATATATAATATTTTGAATTTATTAATTGAATTAACTGTATCTTTAAAAATGTCGAGAGTATGTTACAGCAATAATTGTCAGGTTCGTTCAAATATTAAGAGGGGCCTTGTTTGATGCTGGCTGTGTGATAATGTGTTGCATAAAATGTTCTGACCTAGACGGCCGTATTATTGATATGATTGAGACCAAATCAAGTTTAAAGTGGACGTGTGAAAAATGTAAGGACGTTGAGAGGGATATGATAGAATTCATTAGGCTGACTAAGAATGGCTTTACAGATATTCGGTTGGTTTAAAAAACTGTACGATGCATTCTCGGCTATGGAAAGCGATTTAAAAGCGAAGCGTAAAAATTCCAATTTTGCATTTGCCTGCATTAGAACGACAACAACGACGACGATAGTTGGCGACTAAAACCAATCAGAACAAATTAAAATAAAGCATTAAACAGTTTGTTCATTTGGTTAGTGCCCATTTTTTATAACCTAAACCCATTCAAATTGGGTAAAAAGGATATAATGGTTTTGTGCAAATGTATGTAACAGGCAGAAGAAAGCATCTCCGACCCCACAAAATATATATATTCTTGATCAGGATCAATAGTCGAGTCGATATAGCCATGTCCGTCTGTCCGTCCGTTCGTCTTTATGAACACGCAGATCTCAGGAACTGTACGAGCTAGAGACTCCAAATTTGGAATCTAGATTCTCGTATACCAGGCGCAGATAAAGTTTGCGTTATTTTATCGATAACTGCCTCCTTTTATCTAATATCGATATATTCAATTTCCGATAGCAATAAATGCCACAATTTTAAAAGCAGAATCTTCTAATTCATACATAATATGCATGTGCATACTATTGATCAACTGCACAAATTTCGTCAAGATGTTTTTGTGTGTATTTTGCGGAGCCCCGCTACCAACGATTGCGTGTTTCACGTGTTTGTCGGCAGAGGGCGCTTCCAGAGCTGCTTGCATTTTAGTGCAAATCTTTTTTAAGGGGAATTTGCCAATAATAATAGAATATATTTAATAACTGGGTTCAGGGTATATCGTAGTCGAGTTCACTCGACTACAGTACTCTTACTTGTTTTTACATAGTTCACACATTATTTTAGGATTGTTGAATAGTTGACGAGCTCAGAAAACAATCCTGAATATTTCTGCATTCTACATTCAGTTATCGCTTTTCTTAAATAAAAATCTGTAAAGTATTCGCTTAAGTAAATGCAGATGAAGATTTGCAGAACATAATATATGAAATGAAAATATTTAAGAAATTGTAACTCTTCCAATAAGTAATTAATATTTTAATAAACTGAACTGTAGCCGACTTAACCATAATATGTGAACTGCTCAAGACTTGTTTATAACTATAACAATTGTGAAGGGTGCCATTCACAATATTTGAAGAGTCACTCAAAAACTAGTTTCCCGTTATTATATATAAAAGCACTTAAGCATATCTCACACACACTCACACTCACACATACACACACACATACACACACTCACACACTCTTGTGAGCCCATCATTATTTTTTGACTTTACCATGCAAAAGATTCTTGGGCAAAGTTGGCGTCAAGTTATGTAGTACTTGGCCCGCATTGGGCCGACTGGCAACAAATACAACTGGCAGATGACATCACCTACCCCTAAGTTCGTAAGTTGAAGGCAAGCAATTTTCCGGTGCTTACCAGATGCAGATGCAGATCAGATATGAATGCAGGCAGGCATCTGCATCTTTTCGGAGCAAATGCCGTAGGCGAAGCTCTTAAAAGTTTAGTTTTAATTAAAGGAAATTTGCGTGCGTGGCACTTGATTTGTAGTGTTTCCGAGTTGCAGCAGAAGCGCCAGGTGATGGAAGGAGGCGGGGGGTTGTGTGGCAACCCTCATAAAAATATAAATATAATTGAAATTATAAATTGCAATTGCCGGAGCTGCTTATGCTGATGCTGATGCTGATGCAGATGCAGATGCAGATGCGGGCGTCTTTGCTGCATCTGTTTTAAAGACTCGACTAGTTTCTAGCTGTGCTGCTTCTGCTTCTTCAGCTTCTGCCAACACGGTTGCTGTTCTACGTAATTAGAAGCAAATGCAAATTTACACGTCGAGTGTCTCGGCGATGACGGAACTCATTGAAAGCGCCGAAGCGTTCAGAGAGCCATTGTGGCAGTGTGCCTAGGTTAGTGCAAAGCCAAAAGGGGGAAGAGATTGCCTGCTGCCAGCGGTGATTCTGGCTGGAAGTTGGCAGAAGGCAATTCTGTCGAGTGTGTGTGTGTGTGAATACATATAATGAGAAAAGTTTTAGAGGTGTCTGAATGGTAGCCGGATGTGTTGATAAGTTACCTTAGCAAGTATCGCAAGGTGAAGCCATTTCCGCTTACAAGCCTGGAAGGACTTCTAGTTTGCCGCCCATGTGTTTTAATAAAGGATTTGGAATTGCCACTGAATTATGGGAATACATTTATTTATGTACTCACTCAGATCTCAAGTTGAGGTAAGTTAACAATTGTGGCTTAGAATCCTGCCAAACATTGCGTACTTTCATTCATTGGTAGTCAGTTAGGATGTGAGTAATGAAATTTAATTTTGAAGCAACCGCACCAAAGCCTGAAGGGCTATGTCGGAGTCGTAGATGGTTGAGTCTTCTTTTATCAAGTCCTTCCTTGCATCCAATTCGTTACGATTATCATCAAAAATAAATTCTAAAAGAAAAATATATAAAAAAAAATCATAATTCGTAGAAACTTTCGATTATTTCCAGCCAATTCAATATCGATTTGAATTCATATTATGGTATTTTTGTCCAATGCATTTATTGCTTACCTCTCCGTTTGATACAAACTAATTTTGTAAGTTTTATATTAAAACGCATGGGTTATTTTCAATATTCTTAGAGATGTTATTAATAGTACTACTTCTTTAGCACATAAATCTTTTAAAGACTAGAACTAGTTGCACAAGCCTGTTAATTGGCTACAAAATTGACTTCAGGTATTGAACCTTAAATTTTAGGCCGTCATCTTGTTGCAGTCTTTGGTGATGTTGGAGCTCATTAAAAGAATCGAAAATGATTAGCCTGCAGCTGCTGTACTGGCTGCTGTTGCTATTGAGCACCGCCAGCTCCATTTTGCTGCAGTTGCAGTTGTCCGGGATGGGTCCTTTTAACAGTTGTTGTTGCTTGCGCTGCTGCTGACCACCTTCAGTTGACCCTTGCTGCTGCTGCGAATTTTGATTCTGGAACAATTTCAGTTCTATCTATAAGTGGACTGTGTGTTGTAGTAGCCATTAATAATAACAGTTTTTTTTTTTTGGTACAAATCTTGGTCCACCCTTAATAAGTTGTTGGTACTTAGGAGGCCTCTCAAGCGAAGAGATAGGCAGATAACCGAACGGTCGCTTAGATTGGAAATTCCACCCGACAATCACTAGTAAAGACCACATAAGTTATCCTAAAAAAATACCCTGACACACTACAGTGTTTGAAATATTTTCTTCTGCTGTTGCTGTTGCTGTCCAGTGCCAACCTGGGTTGCTGTTTATTCACGTAATTGCAAATCCAAGGGCTGGTCGCCTCACCAAAGTTGCCTAAATTATGAAGGTAAGCGGGAATTAATGAAGATAAATTTAATGTGCAAATTCAGCAACCTCAAAGGCTCATTATAAATGAATTCAAAATTAAAAAATAACATAAATATAAATATAATAAAAACACCTGTATAATCTAATGATCTGTTTGACAGTAGAAAATTTATAATATTTATAAAATGTGTGCTAAATATGAACTTTGGTGTTAATTCCGTAATTAGTTAATCAGTGTTGCTTTTGAATAGTATTGGACAGAAAAACAGAAGCTAAATATTCTTGCAAATAATTTTCAAATAATCGCAATGAGCCTTTAGTGATGCACTGCATTGACATTAAGTATCCCGTTATTTATATATGTATAAGCACTATGTTTCTATATTTTATTTTTATATGCTATTTTATGCACTTCATTCACGCCAAATTAATTACCACAAAGCTATTTATCAACACTGGCGAGATAAACTACAGATAAAATCCGCGTCGTCTGCGGACGGGTGACAAATCGTCGGGTTTCTGGCATGAGCATGGGGTATGGGGCATGGAGCATGAGGCATGAGGCATGAGGCATTAGGCAAACCCCAAGAGTTAATTTAGTGTATTAAAAGTAGCCGCAGCAATAAGTTGTAATGGGCATTGTGATAGACATCGGTGTGGAGCTTTCAAGTGTAAAATGTTCGAAATGTTCTGGTTTTGGGCGAATGGACAAATGGGCCAATGGAAATGGGAATGGAAAATGGTGAATGAAACGGAAATTGTCATTTGAAGGACGCCTTAAGTTTTAACTGATGAGCAACAAGTGGAAACAAATGAGACTGCCAAAGTAATTAAAATTGCCAGCCTCTTGTCATTATATTGGTCCAATGGCAGCCACGGCATCAAATCGGATAACGGATGTGCTTCAACAAAAGTTTCATATTTGCCCAACACATTTCTGCTGCCGCTCGTCTTGTTAACGCGACCTATAACGGTAATACACTTGAGCGATTCGAAATGATTAGAAAGCCACACGCAGATATTTCTCTCAGGCAACTCGGAACGAGACACACACACACACACACACACATCCCCCATCTACAGCGTCTATCATCTATCGCCTATTGATGTCGTTGCCACTTAGATGAATTTCTTTCAAGACGCATCGCTAAAAACAACCACAAGTAAATGAGTTCTGATATTGACATGAATTATGCGCCTCAGTGACCTCACAAATACGGGGCGTTATTCTCGCCCTATGCATATCCGACTTGAGCATGTACTTGTATATATATATATATATATATCTTGACATGCATGTATATGTGGATATGCTTGAGTATGTGGGCGTTATTTGCTTGCTTGTTAAATTAAGTTCTCAATTTTAATGAGTACTTTTGTGTGGCAGTCGACACTTGCTTGATGTCGCAATGAATAATCAGATCAATTATTATAATTTGTATCATATAAAAATACGGTTAGTATATTTTAAAATACTCACTGTGTCACAATAATTATTTAATTTGTATTATCTAAAAACACTGTTATCACAATTTAAAATACTCCAAATATGAATAATTTTGTCTCAAAAATACATGATATTTCCAATTATTTTGGTTTAGCAAAACAAAATGTATCCATATGTTCTTAAATTTTAAACACACGAGTGAATTTAATGTTTTGAATAAAAATTATTCTGAAAATAAAATTTATAACAATTATAATTTAATCAATTAACAAACCTGCATGAAAACAACAATTCCATATTTGAATATAGAACTCATTTACCGTTATTAAATCTACTACTTTTGCCAGCCCTCTATCGGAGAAGCGCCCAGTTGTATAAAAGGAGATTTAGTTCGTGCAGCAAGCATTTCACAATGACACTGCTTACTTTAGCAAATACAAGAACCGACTGCTTTCGCAAGCAGTATTCTTAAAGATTTTAAAAACGGTTGGATATAAATAATTCAATAAGATATTGCTACACTTAACGTCGATGGCAAACTATTCTGCATTATCTCCTGTTAATTTACAGAATTTTTATAATTCAATTTAAAAATTAAAATATACTTTTACTCATGGGATATATGGATACTAGACGCCTCTATCTGAAGTGCGATGCAGTTGGTTCTTGTACTGTCAACGCAACATCGAAAATCTGCAAGAGTTTTTTCTCGTCTCCTGTGCCCCTAAAAGTGCTTCACAATTTTTTACTGGTAGTCAATTTAGCCAATGCAGCAACCTAAGCATTCCCGACAAAAGAAAAATTAACCGTTTTGGTAATCGAATTGATTGCTTATGTGTTAAAATGAATTTATCAAAAGAATTCCCCTGGTTTTCAAAAATAAGCATAATTACATCAATTTAAGATATATTTTTAAGCTTATTAAATTAATTATTTGTAATTAATGATTGAGTAACTGCTTCACATTATTGTTTGAAAATATATTTTAGAAACCCTATGGGCTTCGAAATTAAATATTATCTATAGGCAATTATTTAACCAAAACTTTTACATCATTTTGCATGTATTTGATTTGCATTACAAACGAATGCTAATTGGTTTTCGCCTCTTCTACAGCTCTGTGGTTGCCACGCCCCAATATTTGCGCATACGACTCTCATGCTCGTTGTAGCCATCCTCATCGAGTTCCTCCTCATCCAGAATATTGTGATCTCTCTCCTGGGTAACAGTAAAATCATATTCCAAATTGCAGGGCATGCGACGCTGCAGCGATCCAAAGTAGGCCGCATGGGGTCCACCACCCAATTTGGCATAGGCATCGCGGGCCTTCGAATCGAAGAGATTGTAGCCATAGCTGGGCGACTGCTGGAAGGATCGCATGCTGCCAAAGTGTTCGGTGGGTAGCTGCTTCATCTGCTGGTAGGCGCCCAAAGGCTGCGGCAACTGTGGCGTGCTACTCGAGATGAACTTGTTGGTCACATTTCTAATCAGACTCGACTTCAGATCGTTGCAATCGGCAGCTGTGAGATTGGCTGTAGGCAGTCGCTGCTTGGAAAACGATTTGGATATGGTGTTCAGCTCCTTGTCGAAGAGGAGCTGTGTGTTTTGCTCTAGCATATATTCCCAGCACTTGAATTGCTCCTCAGACAGCACCGACTCCGTCTCGTCCAGCATTTCCAGCTGTTGCTCCTCCTGCAGCACGCGAGCATGCGCCAAAATGAACTCATCCTTGGCCACAGTACTCGTTTCACTCTCAACGAATTCTTTTTTCAGCAACTCCGGATTGCTTTGTCCACTGGGCGAACTGCGGCCCACAAGCATATCCTGCTCCAAGTTGCGATGTCGGCAAGCATTGCTCCTATCGCAACAGGTGCGTTTGCTCACCGACAACTGGGGCGGTTGAGGGGAGATGAGTGCTGGTTTCTTCCTCACACTCTGCTTGAGCTCCCGTATCAGATGATCCACATCGGTGCTCAGGTGACTGAAGCGTATCACAATCACACTCAGATTCGCTGTGGCTCCAAAGCTCTGTGCAATCTCCAGCAGCCGCTTGGCCGCCAGCAGCGCATTCTCCTCCTTGCGTATCTCTCGAGCAGCACGTCCAATGTCCATGACGGACCACAGCTGATCATTGCCCAGCACCAGATACTCATCGTCGTTGCTCAGCGTTATCTATGATAGAAATACCCAATATTGTTTATATCGTTTTGGCATAATTTTAAAAATTCTAATTTTTTTCGAGTCTTGGATGCTTAATATTTCCACTAACCAAAATATTTTATACGAATAATGTCTGTTCATAATTATAATTAAATTAAAACATACATTTCTGGTCTCGAAAATCTAAATAAATAAATAAAAAGCAAATAAATATAAGTAATTAAAGCTAATAGATTGTAATGAAATTTAGAGATTGTCAAATTTTTTCAATAATGCATAATATTTGAACAACAACAAAGAAAATAAGAAAGACATCGGTGGCAATCGCACTGGCAGAGGCACCAGGTCTAAGATAGGCCAAATTTCTTGAAGAAGCTCTAATCAGACACAATTTAAGAAACTTGTATCCATGGAGAATTACGGAACTAAAGTACTCACTGGTCTCTTGACAAAACAAAGTAGACTAAGAGATTATCTGGCTATCCTAGGTATAATTAGTAGAGGAATACATAGCGAATGCCGGAAGAATATGAATTACATTTGAGGACATCGAAACACTCAGCCAGACAAAAATTCTTGAAGTCGTGCAAGAATCAGAAAGTTGCAAGTCGCTGGATGAGCTATGAGATCAGAAGGAGTCTCTATTATATCTAACTAACATATAATATTTGAATTAAGGCTTAATATGCATAATATCTTATATATATATATATATCCTGTACCATCTGCATATCTTCAGGGTTGCCTTTTCAGTTATATTCCTATTTTATGGTCTGTATGGGCAACTAGATAAAACCTACATGCATATCTATTATGATAATAATATAATCTTATTTCAGCAGTGGGATTTTTGGGTGTCTTAATAGTGCTCACCTCCAGCAGTTGTGGATCGGGCAGTGTTTGAGTTTGAGCCCGCTTATGGCTGTCACAGTGGGATTCGGACTCTGTCAATCGCAGGTGGGTTGTGCGTCGCACCAGATACGCATCAAAGTGGCCGATGTGCACCAGACGGAGTACATAACGCTTCGATTTGAGGGCACGTACCTTTGTAGGCTGGCGGAGCAGGTGGAGGAGTGTGGCGCTGCTAATGCAACCGCCGCACTGTCGCTGCGCCGACAGCAGGGTGTACTTCAGATAGTCGTTGAGGGGCGATTCCTTCAGCGTTTGCTCCTGCTTCAAGAGACTGGGCACCAGCTGAGTCATCCGCTGTGCCATACGCACATCGCTCTCCGACTCGAACATGCCGAATAAGGCTTCATCCGCATTGTTATAGTGGCCCGCACGCAACTGGCTTACCAGCAGCTTGCGTAGATTGCCTGGCGACTCTGCAAAGCCCAAGGACCAGGGTGTCGCTTTGTTCTTGTACGGTGATTTGTTAAACTCCACGGGTGGACGCATTGTGCTGGTGGGCAACGCGTCGCGATTGTTGCCGGAGACATCGACTAGGCTCCAGACGCGCTGACTCTGCGTCTGGCAGACCTTAAGTTGCTGCTCATCCACCTGCAGCTGCTGATTGCCGGACAGATCCAAGTACTTGAGATTGCGTGATGGTACCAGCGACAAGAGATTAATGCGATCCAGATGATTGTGTGCCAAATCTAGTATCTTCAACCTGTTCAGCTTGGCCAGCTGGGGGGTGCTCAACAGCAGATTATTGTAGCAGCGCAGCACCTTCAGTTGACTCAAGCTGGCCACCTGATCCGGCAGCTGCTGCAGCATGTTGCCCGACAGCACCAGCACCTCCAGTTCGGGCCAGTTGCGCACACACTCAGCGGGCAGCACACCGATCCGATTGTGGGCGAGGCGCAACACTTTCAGCCTGCCCGCATGCAACAGTGGCTCGAATATGTTATCGTTCAGCTGATTGCCCGTCAAGCAGAGCTCCTCGAGTGCCGCATTGTTGTTTTGCTCGTAGCGTGGCAGCTGCGACAACCGATTGCATGAGGCATTCAACGCGCTCAACTGCGAGTTGGTCACAGTGAAAAAGTTCTCGGGCAACCGTTGCAGCTCGTTGCTCTGCAGCTGCAAATGCGTCACGCTGCAGAAGGCCTCCGGCAGATAGTCGAGCTGCTGCAGCGCATTGTACGAGAGATTGAGGGAGCGCAGGCAGCTGATGCGATAATTCCTCAACAGCTCCTTGATGTGACTCAGATGATTATGCGGGGCAGCGAGTGTGCTCAATGCCACACAGCCACCAATCCATTGGGGCAACGTGCTAAAGTAATTGTCCGAGATGTCTATGTGAAGCAACTTCGAAGGCACTGTTTTCGATATCGAGATGCTCTGCAGGCCTTTAAGTTATATAAACAAAAAATATTGCAAATTATGTACATCTAATCATTAACTTTAATATGGTATGCAGAACAAATTTAAGTTGAAAGTTTGAACCAAAATTAGGGTTCAATTATACAAAAATCAGGTTCACAAGCCGAACTAAAGGTCAAACTCAAGACTAGATTTCATAAGATGCATAATTATGGGAATACTAAAATAATTATAGGAGGCAATGCCTTAAAAAATGTTTTCTTTATTATAAATCTGCTTATCTAATATATTTGTACATCATTTTAAAGACTTTAAATCTATATTTTTCTGGTTCCAGGTCGAATGTTTGTTTTATTTTTATATAATAAAGATTGAAAAAAATATTTAAAAAAGTATTTTAAAAAAATCATTTAATCGGGAATTAGAAAAAAAGGTTTTTAAATATAAAATGAGGTCAGCAAATAATAAACAATTTGAACCACCTAAATTGATCAGCAAATTCTATCCTCAATAAATGTAGAATTGCAAACACCGGAAAAAACTTCGTTACTTACAGTTGTGATCCGCTACAAGGGTCTGCAGATTGGTGCCATTTAAAATGAGCTCAATTAACTTGTTGCGACTGCATTTCAATGTTTCCAGTTGAGCCAGTGTACTCAGATCCAATACCTCCATTTCATTTTCGCACACCTCCAATTGGGTCAAGTACTGAAAAAAGCAATTAAATTCAAAATGGAAATCGGATCGAATACAATAATATATTTGATCTATGCTTACATTATAATTCCCAATCAAAATGCTGCCGCATAATTGGTTGCCCTTCAAGCTGAGTTTCTTCAATGGGGGACTGTCATTTGAGCTCCCTTCTGGCTTTTGGCCAACGATCGAGCCGTGCTTGATGGCCAACTCAGAGGCGCCTTGGCTATCGTTGTTGTTGTTGCTGTTGTTACTTTTATTGTTGTTGTTGTTGTTGCTACTGTTCTTGTTGCTGTTATTGTTATTCTCGTTGGCAGTACTGGCCGTAACTTTTAATTTCGATTTGTTTACCTCAGTCGTTTTCTTTACGGCCTTAAGCATTGTTTGTCTACGTTTTCGTTTTCCCTTAACACTCAACGTGGGAGGAGGAGAGGTCCGGAAGGTAACAACTTACCACACTGCATGCATGAACGAGCACGCTGAGGCAAAACGGCCAAAAACTTACTGCATACACAGGTAAAATTGATATTAAAACAAATCAAAAACAAAAATTATGAACAAATCATAATTGTATTCATAAAACAATAAACAAATTATTTCACAATTGAACAAATATCATATTTAGTTCTTAAGCAATCGATTTTGAATCAATCGTTTAACCTGTTACAAATATTGGTATTTAAAAAAGCGGATATCTTCAATCTTCTTCTTGAACACAACACTCTACACCGGATCCAGGTCTATGCACAACTGAAGACTACTTGCCGTTACAACAAGCCGAAACTGATACGCTTGAGAGAACTCCTCAGTTGCCTTTGCTCTGGTTGCTGTTGCCGTTGCTGCTGCTGCTGCTGCTGCTTTTGCTCCCTCCATATGAGCATACATAAATACATAAATATATATATACATAACTCCATACATAGATGTTTTTCCATGGGTTCGTTGCCATACTACCTCGTTGACTCTAAGCAGCTTTTCGATGGTGTGTACCATACCAGATCTCTGGCGCAACCATTATTTCTTGCTTTTATCCAGCTGAGTATCAGAAATACAGTACACATTCCCTATAATCAAATACCTATTCGAGTAATATGATAAAATATTGAGTTGATTATAAACATTTTTCTTAGAATTCAATCAATGATCATCGATCCAAATGATTTGAAAGATTTCAAGAACAAAGTAAGAAATGAGATACGAAACGTAATATTTAATTGAAAACACTTTCTCATAAGCAAGACAACCGAACCGGCGTATATCGAAAGGGCTTAAGCTCGAAGCCCCGACTATCTCTAACCTGTCAGGCGATCCTTGAAACCAGTTCTCAAAACATAACATAAAAGCGTCTAAATTTAATATATTTATTTTGTTTTCGAATTCACTAATCCTAATGTTTTATATGATTTAAAAAAGTAAAATATTAGAAATTAGAAGTCAAATTAAATTTGAAACACTTACTCATAGGCAAGGCTACCGAACCGGTTTGTACCGAACCAACTCAACACTTTTTATTCTATGAAACGAGTCTTCAAAATAGTTGTCGATAAAATCAGCCGTATTTTTTTAAAATTGCTTTGTTTCAAAACTTATTCATTTAGCCAATTTCAAATATCTTAAATGTTAAATGCTTTTTATTAAAATTTCTGTGAAATATGCATATAAAAACCCGATCCTAAGCAATAACTTGGATCAAACCGAGCAATTCACTTTTGATTTGTAGTCTTGCTCTTAGACTAATTTTAAGTACGGCTTCTTCTATACAAAAGTTTATCAAAATCTGAAACTTTCAAAGCTTCAGCGGGCAGTTTTCACTGTACTTTAAAAGGGGTGCTCTCTAAAAGTAACGTAGATGATACTACGCTATTCGAAGTGGGTTTCTGTGTGTATTTCAAAGGTGCACTCTGCATGGAGTTGTGTTAGTGCTTAGCTCACCATGCCACAGCAATCTCGAATGCTCTCTGGAGAGCACGAGGTCTAGATTCATACTCACCATGCACTGTTTGTCTCGGAATACTTATGCATAATTATGGTATTTACAAATATGTATATTCCCACTTTAAATTGACACATCTCGGTTTAACAGTGAATGAAGCACCTGCTAGTTTATACATACTATTAGATATATTCCCATTTTCAAGGTTACTCTTAGATGTTGGGGCATTAATGAAACAGTTGTTTTGTGGCTTTGTGTTTTTTTTTTACACGAATTTAAGAAACAATTTGTTTTTATTTTTCACTGAAATATAATAATCGTTTGTCATGCACTTACGCATTAGCAGAAACTCTTTAATAATGTATTTCATTTCATTTCAATATTGTTTTTTTCTGTTTTTTTTCCTATTTTATTTTTGTAATGTTTTTTGCTTCCATAAAAAAGGTAACAACGTTTTTACATAACGTAACCAAAAAACGCAGGCATTTAAGTTCTAACTGTGGGCGAGTTTGGCGTGATCTTTACCATTACATAAATCTCAACTTGGCCAAATAACTATATAAGTATACATATATAAATTCATACATATATATATATATACATATATATATATATATATACATATATATGTATATATTGTTTTGCATTACTAATGGTCAAGTTCGAGGTTATACTAAGAGAAAAAAAAATAAAGTGAGTTTTATACATAACATACGGCATATTCAAGTATTTGTAGAGTGTGTGTTTCGGGATATCTCATAATCTATATAATACAATGTAAAAACCAATGCTAAAATCTGATTAAACCAAGGAGCAGCAAAAATAAATAGTTACTAGTAAGAAAAAATTAGTTATAATTAGATTAATAGTTAACGTTAACTAAGCACATTGTCTCTCTCTCTTTTTTGAACACTCTCTCAACTTTGAGTGAGTGTGCATGTGTCTGTGTCTGTGTCTGTGTGTGCTACTACTCATTTTGTTTATACACATTTTTTTATTTATTAGTTTTTTTTTTGTTTTCTTTTTCTTTTTGTTGATTTTTTTTTTTTGTTTGTGGTATTTGCTAAAGTTTTATTGTAATGCTACTTTTTTATTTTGCTTATCTTTCTTGTTTTTGCATTTATTCTTTTGTTTTTGCTTTCTTTTTTGTTTTTGCCTTAAATTATAGTTTTTTCATACAAATACGCACTCAACATAATTTTTTGTATGCTTTTCTTTTGCAATACGGATGCGCTACTTGAATTGCGTGAAGTCCATTTGCTATTTTTTTGTAATCATCCTACAAATTTCATTAAATTTTAATAGTTGCTACATTTATCAGCTGCTTCTGCTAGTAAATTGTTATTTGCTTCGTTTTTCTGTTTGTCTATTGCTCTTTTTGCATACAACTTAGATGGTATATTCATTTTTGGGGAGAGGGGGCATTACACAAAAGATATAATATTTTATATATTAATATGTATGTATATATATATATATATATATATATATATAACTACAATTACTGTCTGCAAATTTCCCCTGTGGTGTGCAAGGTTTGTTAATTCTTTTTGTTTTTTTTTTTTTTTGTAATAGGCGACTTTTTCTGGCTAACGCAATTTTGCAAAAATGGGCTTAAACAACTAAGAGACGTGGCTAAGGCGTGAAATTTGATTTCCCGCACTTTTACAAACGTTTATAAATGTTAAATTGTGTAGGTAGTTAATAATTATAATAAATGTTAATTATGTATCAATTATTTATATATAAATGTAGTATATCATATACATATGATATACGTATATTATGTTTATTATACATGGCCTATTTGCTCATGCTGGTCAATGCTGCTGTTGCCGCCGTTGGCGTTGTTGCTGGCACATTCTTGAGCATGCTGCCCACATCCTTGTGTCCCTCGGTCACGACAAGGCCATCGATGCTGCTGCCACTGTTCGTCTGGTTGTAGTCCAGTTTGTAGTTGGCACTGCGCGTCACATCCTCCATGGACGCCTCCTGGCACTCCCTACCAGTGTGCGTCTGTGAGCCGCAATTGTAGCAGGAGATGATCTTCTGGGTCACAGCACTGCTCGCTCCAGTTATGGGGCAAACACTTAACGTGCTGTACGGCGTTGTTGTTGCCAACAATTGCTGCTGCTGCTGCTGCTGCTGTGACGTAGGCGTTTGCGTTTGCACTGTTACCGAATTCGTACTGACGACGGGCGCCGTATTCCGGCCAATCTGCCCGGCCGTCACAGCTGTGGGCGCCCCTGTGGGCGTGGCGGTAACGGGTACGGGCACGGGCGGATAGGCTAATCCGGCATGATATGCCGGATACATCAGTTCACCGTTATGCGGCAAGGTAAAACGAAACGAGCCGTGCAACGTATGTGCCGGCGGCGGCGCATGATGCGCCTTTATCAACGTAGGCGGCGGACCACGCCCACTTGCCGTATGATATGGATATGTGGCTGCATTGTAAGCTGTTGTCGGTGGTTGTTGCTGTTGCTGTTGTTGTTGCTGTTGCTGTTGCTGTTGTTGTTGCTGTTGCTGTGGCTGCAACATCACCGTTGTCGTGGGCACTGTTACTGCAGATGGACTAATAAGAAGCGCTTGCTGCTGTTGCTGCTGCTGTTGTTGTTGCAACGCCTGAGCATCGCTTGGATTACTTGTCGTATATATTTGCTGATAGCTCTTCTCCACACCATTGCGTCCATTTAAGCGATGCTGCAGACTCAGCTGCTGCTTGCTAAGATGATGCTTTTGCTGTTGCTGTTGCTGCTGCTGCTGCTGCTGCTGATGGTAATTGGGCACAATGCCTACTGTATGATTGGTCAGCGGCGTTGGCGTTTCAGGTGGCGTTGTCTCTCCACAGGAACCATTCGAGCAGCCCGACTCGCTGCTGGTCGTTGCGGCACTTTTACTTGAATTGATAATCCTCGTCGCAACACTGCCATCGTCATTTAAATGCATATTATGCATCGTCTGGGCAAGTGTGCTCGCCTTGATGTAGTTGTTCATTTGATAAAGCTGCTGCTGTTGCTGCTGCTGCTGTGTTTCCTGACTTACCGGCGACGGTTGCTGTTGCTGGTGTGCGGGGGGCATGTAGGCATTCGCATTGATACGCTGTTGTGCCCCACGGGTATAACTTGCATTGCGTATAATACTGGACAAGCTGGCACCGCTGGTGTTGGCCCCGCCGTCGCTGATATTCTGCAAGAATGCATAAGGACATCGATTTAATTGCAAAAATATAATAATCAATTGCATTTAAGCCGAAACAGAAAGTGCTAGTAATTTAGTAATTTTCAACAAATTTTCATTGAAATAGACAGACGGATATTGCTCAGTTAAAGGATGAATACAAGCAGCATTTTTCTTTACCAAGATTTTAAGCCCAAACTCACGAGTTCATCAATTTCTTCTTACAACTTAAAAACTTTTGACTACTTTATCATAAAATTCGCATGGGCACAATAAATTGGTTTTTGAATAATTAAGACGCTTAGCAGTAAGTTGACTGCAATCTGAAAGAGTATGTAATATCAGGCTTCTATAAGAGGGCTGATCTATCTAGTGCTAATTTAAAATTAACCCTGTAAGCAGTTTGAGTCTGGTCAGCAAACAGATTATAAACCTTGTCGAGCCTTAAATGGGATGCTTTCCAGCTAATGCAAAGTATTAGTTGTATGTTTGCGATATATTCAATGATATCTGTATCCCAATTTTTAAATTAAGCCGGACTGATGGTCTTGGCTATATAGTTTTATAGGCATAGTAATCCACTTTGCAAAGGGCATGCAAAATGCGATCGTTACGCATTGGATCCCGGGAGATCTGCTCTGCACTTGAACCTACCTCGTCGAAATGCTTGACGTGCTGGGACGTCAGATTAGCATCTATGGACGTTGATGTTGGTGGCGGCGGTGGTGTTGTCTCCACGGAGGGTCGTCGAGCATTTTTGGCGCTGCCAGCCAAACGCTGCGGCAAACTGCGCATTTGTAGCTGTGGTTGTTGCTGCTGTTGCAACGGAACGCTGCCGCCGCGATCACGCTGCGGGCTGGTGGTGCGACTGCTCGATGGCGATGACTGCTGACTGCTCAGCATCGGCGAGCTGGCTTGTGGCGGTGGCACCTGGTGATCCAGGCTCTGTGGCCCCTGTTGCTGCTGCTGCGGCGGCGGCACTGCATACATGTTGCGCATGGACCAAGCGTTCGCCGCCGCTATGGCATTTGTGTCCGCTGGAATGGTGATGTTGGATTGCATCAGATGTTGCATGCCGTCGACTTCAGAGCCCGGCGGCATTAGCTGCAAATACAAATGTAAATATAAGTGAATGATTTAACACGTTAGGATTATGAACACATATATATTATGCGAGCAAAAAATATATTTCTCGAGTTCATTTATTGGGAATTCAACAACCAAAATAATCATAAAAATTTATTAGGATTTGAAGCTCTTACCTTGGTCCAAGGCTGTGGAAACATCATCGGCGTTGCCACCTGCTGCGTTTGCATTAATTGAACCATGGGATGATGAAATGGCGGTGGTGGTGGTTGCTGCTGCTGTTGTTGCTGCTGCTGCTGCTGTTGTTGCTGTTGTTGTTGCTGTTGTTGTTGCTGTTGTTGTTGATGCAGCAAGTGTTGTGGATGCTGCGCTGGCTGTGGCTGTTGCACCAGCTGTTGCTGCTGCTGCTGTTGTTGTTGTTGCTGCTGCTGCTGCTGGTTGATGATTTGTGTTTCCTTAATTTTGGCCAGAATTTCAGCACATTTTGTGTTCTGATGGTATGAGAACACCGGATGCCTGGCCGCCATTGTATAGACAAGCAACAGTTCCAAGAACGCATCCTGATCGTTGATGCAGGCAAAATCGCGTTCACCCCAACATTCCAGAGTGCGAAAAATTTCGCTAACGCAATTGCGATTGCAGGCGCGAATCAGTGCTAAATAGAGCGCCATTTTGCGGCGTATCTTTTTATCAGTCGGCTCTCCCTTCTGACAGTTATACATGTCGGCAGCTAGATCCTGCGGATTATTCGCGCGCAACTCCATGCCGCGCAACTCGGGCGAATCGCGTCTGCCAAGATCCTCGAGGCATGTGCCCAGAAACCGCAGCTCGAACGGCAAACATGCCTCGAACAATGAACACATGGTATCGATGCGATTGTAGCTCTCCAGAGTCTTAAACCACTGCAGGACGTCTTTTGGACAAATCATTTCCAATTTTGTTGTGGCACGCACGCATCTACTATACTAACTAAAGTCGAGCCTGGAGTGTTTATATAGTTGTATTTACGTTTGTCTCTGTATGTGTGCAAGTGTCTTTGTGTGTGTGTGTGTGTGTCTTTGTGTGTGTATGTGTGTGTTTGCTTATATGTATAGTCGGTGTATAGTGGCTGCTGCTCTAGTTACGTGTGGTGGGTGCAAAAACCACAACAACAACAGCAAAAACAACAATACACTAAAATGTCGTCTTGTATTGAGAGACAGCAGCTGCTCTGTTGCTCCACTCGCTTCTCTTCTCTCTGTGCTCGTTGCTGTGGCGGCAACTAATTAACTTTTACGCACGTTTTTTCTATATTTTTTTGCTGTTTCGTTGTTGTTTCTCTCAATTCTCTTTTTTTTTTTTGGTTTTTTTTTTTTTTTGCTTCACAAAGACGTCGATTGCTGCTGGTGGTGGTGGTGCTGCTGCTGCCCACTACTAGTTGTCGCATACATTTGCGGGCGCTGCTGCACCAATGTGGCCAGAGAGACTCCACACAAAAATCTACTCGCTACTCAAGTTGACTCGACGACTCGTTGCTGGCGCACTTGGCTGTGGCTGTGGCTGCTGCTGCTGCTGGTCCTTACTTGCATGTAGTTTTTTCTTTTTAAATACACGCCCACTGCACACACTCTTTCAATATTTATGCGAAGAGAACTTTAGCAAATTCATACTTTCATGCATTTGCATACACTTTGCAATTATTTGCCGTTGTGTGTGTGTGTTTTCACAAATTTTTACTTTCTGCTCCAAGAATAATGCAACTACATAGGGTTGTTGATATTGCAAAGATGTATCGATGTCTTATATTTTCGATATGTATCTGTTTTATCAGCGTGCCTAACTATCGATAGTTCATTGCCGCCACAAACTATATTTCTGCTCTCAATTAATTATGCCGAATGCTACATTTACTACACAACTATTTCTTAAGTTAATGCATATGTATTTGGTAGCAAAAATTAATTCATTTATATTAATCGGATAAGCGCTACAAATTTTACTTTTGTTGTTAGACAACACTCGCAACGCACATCTTAGAAAATATCGTATTAATATTGCGATTTTTGCGATATTTCACGAAATGATCATTTCAGTGTCTGCTTCAAAGTTTTAAACAGTTCCATTTTAAAATTGAATTTTTTAAAATGTATTCTGTAGGGATGCATCAATGGTATACAAAATTAGCGGAAAGCGCACAATATATTGGTCCGAATTTGATATAACTGATGCAGATACAGAATTTTTCAAATTTAATTTTATTATGATTATTAATTCATTCGCGACACATCTATAAAAAATTAATGTATTAATGCATTAAAATAAACTGCAGCTAGTGCTTAGAAACCATCCTCATCATCTTCCGCCATCTCCTTGGCTAGCTCCAAGTCCTGTTGCTCACGTTCGCGTCTCTCCTCGGCGCTCTCCAAGTCCTTGCCGTAGGATTTGGGAGGATAGCGCATCGCCTTAACGCTCTGATTGTGCAGATTCAAGCAAAAAGAGATGCGCTCATGGAACGCCAGTTGTGGCTCACGAGTGCTATATATATCGGTGCTCTCCTTGCTTCGCATATAGTTCTGTGCCGGATCCAGAGTCGCCTCAATAACACCATCGCGTATAGCTTTCGAGACAATAAACTCGGCATCTTCCGCTGAGTCCAACACCAAACGTTTAGCGATGTCCTTCGGCGATATGCGGGAATAGGAGAGTCCAATGGAGCGTATTGCCGTCTTGATCACATTGTGTCGCAGCCGAATGATAAGAGTGAATGTGTGATCCAGTTGGAACTTCGGTCCAAACTGAGCGACAACATCGCCGAAACGCTTCAGATTACCTAAACGCACCGCCTGTGTGAGTTGGAAGTACGGTGTCAGGGATTGGCGCAGCCCAGCCTGGCGGAACACCACACGCTCCGGTATGTTGCCCAGCAACAGCTCCACCACAATTATCAATTTCTGCACCGTCTGGCGGAAGCCAATAGCAGCATGTTGTGGCGACTTACGCAGAGCCTGCACAAGATGCTTGTGGGCATCACTGTACTCCAGCTTAGCGGCCTTTATGCGACCCAAGTAGTAAAGGAAACGCGCCCACTCATTATTGCTAGCAGACTCCGGATAGACAGACTTCTTGACCAGCTTGTCGGCCTGATCGTACAGCGCATAGTGGAGGTAGTTACGGAGCAGGCAATTGAGGAGGACAGCCTGGCCCTCGAAATCGTTGCGCAACGTGGCGGTGCGGAGGCGGGCGTGCAGGAAGGCCCGGATGCCCTCCAATCCGTTATTCAGTTCAGCGACGCGTGAATAATAGAAATACGATTTGGCACCAATCAGATCCAAGGTGCGACGATTTTGGATGGATATTTTGGACATCAGTGCATCGGAACAAGTGCCAGCACGCTGCAAATCGCCAGCATCGATCAATTTGACCAGCAGCAGCAAATAGAAATAGGCATCCACTTCGGCAATGGGCGCCTTTGTGGCCACTTGCTTCTTCGCCACATCTGGCAACTCGGTGGCATCCTTCTCCAAGGCTGGCGTCAACGCCAAGGCGCCCTCGCGCTCAACGCCAACTGGATAAATGGTTTGCGCCAAGTTGCGGAAGACGACGCCATTAAGCTTGCGGCGGGTGTTGGGCAAATTGCGCAGTACACGCAAAATAAAGCTAAGGGAATATTGTTCAGTTATTTAAATGAAATGCAGGCAAAAGTTTACGTGGTCAGTTGGAGATTAGAACTGAATTAGAATCCTTATTAAAACTACTGTTATTAAGTGCACGAATGACTTCCAAATATAATGTATATATCTATATGTTTACACATACACATTACATATAATAAATATTAACATTAACATGGGACCCGAAGCATTCTAACTATCCAGTGACCACTGTTGTTCTTATCATTGTTATATTTGTCCACTCACCGCGATTCCTTGGAGGCGACAGACTTTTCAATCTGACGAATTTGCTCGCGTATTTCTTGAACGGCGGCGAGATCTTGATTTTTCTTCTCATCCGCCAACGTTTCCGCCGTGGCGTCCACCTCCATTTCTACGTCGTGTGTTGCAACATCAGCAGCATTTGTCATTTTTTAAGCACTTGCAATTTGCGTTTCACTACTGTTTATGTTTTAAATTATTTTTCACAGAAATCGGCATCCAAAATTGCCAAGTAATGCCAGGCTCTAGAGATGAGCGATTATTCCGACATGCAATTTAATCGTGAGTAGTTGAAAAGCACTTATCGATATCTTACTGTAAACATTCATTAACATAACATTAACGAACATGCTCGCTTCTTCTTCTTTTACCACACAGGCCGCTCATCAGCTGTTTATCACACTGAACGTTATGCGATCTCATAGCGATGTATTTTTAAGAAATTAAATAGATTCATAGTTCGATTATTAAATAGTGAATGAAAAAATCTATCTAAGTATGTTACGTAGCAGACATGTGATGCGCCAGTTGCAGCTGTCACTACAGCGTGCCTACTCAACGGGTAGTAATCCATCCGGCGGCAAAGATCCCGAGGATCCACATCCAATCCGTCGAACTTTTCGATTGCTTGGAAATGATATGCTTAAAATCAAGGAGTTCTTTGTACCGACTGCTGACAAATACGAAGATGTCCCTAAACCCATCGCAACACAGACCAAATTTAAATTTGGAGGAGATAAAGGACTCATCGACGAATTCCAGACTCACTGCGATGTCCTGATTGTTGGAGGTGGCGGCATCGGCAGCGCCATTGCCTTCTGGCTGAAGGAAAAAGCACGAAACGGCCTCAATGTTGTTGTTGTTGAAAAGGACGATAAGGTCAGTTACCTTTGGGTATCCAAAGATTACTGCTTAATATATTCTTTCACCTACAGTATACGAGATCCGCCACGCGGGTGTCCCTTGGTGCACTAACGCAGCAGTTCTCCCTGCCCGAAAACATACAGATGTCACTGTTTGGTGCCGAATTTCTACGCAATGCTCCGGAGCACTTTGGCACCGATATACCCATCCAATATACGCCACATGGGCAACTGGTCCTCGCCGGCGAAGCGGATGCTGACATGCTGAGGCAGACGTCACAACTGCAAAATGAGCTGGGCGCACGCAATGAGCTGCTGACCGCTGAAAGATTAGCGTCACGTTTTCCTTGGCTTAGTACCAAAGACGTCGCACTGGGCTGCCTCGCCTTGGAGAGGGAGGGTTGGTTCGATCCCTGGGCGCTGCTAACAAACTATAGACGCGCTACCCTCGGCTATGGCGGTCATTTTGTGCATGGCGAAGTCGTTGATTTTGTATTCCAAAATCAATCCGACATCATTGTGACGGGCGACTCCAGCGCCACCGAGGGTAGCTATCAGAGCTTAGATCAGGCTGTTGTACAAATGGAAGATGGTGCTAAGCGCACCATAAAGTTCGCTCTTTGCATTATCGCAGCGGGCGTCGACTCCGGAAATGTGGCCAGACTGGCGCACATTGGCCGGTCATCGGGCTTGCTGAGGGTGCCATTGCCCATAGATGCGCGGAAGCGTTATATGTACGAGATCAGTGCGCAGGAACGCGATGCTCCTGGCTTAGCAATGCCCATGATAGTCGACACGAGTGGCACATTCATACGCAGGCAGGGCTTGAGTGGCCATTACATATGCGCTCATAATGCAGTGTCCACTGATGATGATCTAAACTGTGAAAATCTAGATTATTTTCATTCGAAGATTAGACCTGAACTTGTCAAGCGTATGCCCGCATTTGAAACGGCCAATGTTGTGAATAGCTTTGCCGGCACTTACGACTACAACGTGTACGATGAGAACGGTATTCTCGGCGCTCATCCGTATTACCACAATCTGTATATTGCCACTGGTTTCAGCGGGCAGGGCATCCAGCAGTCGCCGGCTGTCGGTCGGGCCATTGCCGAGCTTATTATGGACGGACAGTTTCGCACTTTGGATTTGTCGCGCTTGAGCTTCGATAGATTAATTGTGGACAAGCCCATGTATGAGTTTAACGCTTTAAATTAAATGCAACTTACTGCAAATCAAACAAAATATAAATGAATAAAAAAAAATTTACAAAATAATTAAAACATAACTGCCCATAAATTAGTTAAGCAGATTCAATTGTTATGAATTTGTAATTCGTATTTTTAAATCAGCTTTAACCATTTTCTATTAAAATAATAACGCTTAGAATAAATATAAATTTAAAAGACCTTTAAAATTTGATTGCACAAATCATAATTGATAACACAAAAATAATAATTTAGACTTGTAAATTGTGTATAAGCACTTGAATAACAATGAATAGAACGCTTTAAATTAAATGTAATTTATTACATCAACTTATACAAAACCAACCCGAATTTTCAGTAGGAAACACGCCAAAAACACAATTACTATTTAAATTGACCGGGTGTTGGACCAAAAAGACCGCCACCCTGTTTACTTGCGGCACGCGATGGCGCAAAGCCCAACAGCTTCTGGATGTTTTGGCGTATGGACATCGTGCACAGGATGTACAGAAATATGAATGAGCAGTCGGTGTAATCATCACCAGACAAATTCCTGTGGCTCAGTCCCTGTATCCACGAGATGGGTGTGAAGGGCAGTTGGGCCACGACGCGTCCATCGAATATACTGTTGAACATGCTGAGCAAAGCGGTAAATGCGAATCCTGTGGCAAACATGGACTTCATCTTGACCAGCGACAAGTCGCGATTGTTGTTCTTCAATTTCTCCTCGAAACGTTCGAGTTTCTTCTTAACAGATTTGTCCAACGAATCGCCATGTGTCTCCTTTTGGCGCTCCACTAAAACGTAATTGCCAGCTCATTAATGACCTACTAATTAATATCTGCATCTACTTACACTTCTTGCTCTGTTTATCCACCTCGGTTTTTAGCCGCTGATATTTCTCTGTACGGTAGACCAGCACCCAGGTTAGTCCTATAAGATAAATGAATACGTGTCCACTTTAAGTTTTTCTACATTACGCTTATTGTTTGCTCGGCCTTTAGGTACTTACCTTCACCTAAAAACGCTGTGCATATGGATATAAATACAATTAAAAACGTGTCGGACCACATTTTTCACACTTTTCCACAGTAAAATTTTAATGAATTAATTCGATAGCGATGAACGCAAATATTGCTTTGGCCGACTTAAAGATATCGAAATACAGTCGTGCAAAGTATCGAAAGCGATAGTTGAGTTTTCAGTTAAATACAACTCATACTCATTTAAATATTTATTTTACATATATATCTATGAATTCAGATGAAAAACGATATCAGAAGTAGAGTTAACAAATTAGTAACTTTGTAAATATTTATATTGATATATTAAATTCAGAATTGCTTCCAGCTAATTTATATACTACTTACAGAAAATAAAAAGACAAAAGTTAAATTTTGGCATGGCCACAAGCTTGCCATCTGTGAAGTTATATTTAAGTTCTTTAAAATTTCAATTACAATAATTCATTTAATTAATTTGCATTTGCTGCTTGAATATATAGTTATGTATTATAGGCGAGCTTAAACGCGGCTAGAGTTTTAGGACTCCGAACTGAGACAAATCCATGTGTCACTTGCCTGCCGCCTGATGTTGTTCTTGTTGTTGTTGTGGATGCGCGCTGTAAAAAGCTACATTTGGGAAAGAAATCAAATCAAGTTATGTATATATGTAGGTATATATATAGAACAGCAAATAGAGAAAAGGGGGAAAAAAGAAATTGAAATCTCAATGTTAGGCATCTTTCTGAGTGTTTGCACAAAAATATTCAATTCGAAGTAGAACTTGTCTTCAAATGGAATATTTTCACACAGAACATTCTCAAAATGGCAAAAATAAAAATGTGAGGGCTTTAATGAGAGCCCCATGAAATGAATCGTTGCTGCTTCTGCTGTATTTGCTTGCTATTATTTTTTGTTTTGTTGTTTTCTCTTAAAATTTGTCGTCGTGGTGACTTCATTTGTTTTTGTTTTATTTTGCTTGTTAATTTAGTTACTGCCTAGTAACGCCGCCGCTCCCGGTCGCGACTGCGCGAACGTCGACGTTCATTTGAGCGATTGCGACGTGTATCCCGCTGACGATCACGTTCCTTTTCGCGCTCCTTATTGCGCTCCTCGCGTTCCTTAATTCGCTGTTTGTGTTCCTCAATGCGCTTCTGACGGAACGCCTCCTTTTCCGCGATCTATGGAAAGAGTTGCATAAGATTTAGTCACAAAGTGGCGTGCATTGTTGAAGTCAACACTTCACTTACAGCTTCCGGCGTGAGGGGCAACCAATAAATGCATGGCGTGCCCTTAGTTTTGCGAAATAGGTCATCTAATAGTCTGATGGGTGGTTCATTTTCCTTCTTTCTCGATTTCAGTGCTGCTCAAAAAGAATCTTACCTTAGTAAAGTATTTACGATTTCTGATAATTTTCTTACCTGGGGATCCGCTCCTGCTGCGACCATGCGCAGGATGATCACTGCGTTCACGCTCCCGTTCGCGTCCTCCACGTTCCCGTTCCCTTGATCGCTTACGATCCTGTCCACTGCGCTCGGCATCATCACCGCCTTTACCTCGATCGGATTCACGCAATCTGGCGTCAACGCGCTCTTTGCTGCTGCGGCGCCTATCATTACTTGACTTGTCGCGCTCATTGGGCTCCTTCTTGCCCACATCCCATTCGCGAACCGGACGCACCGGCTGTGATAATCAGAATTTTTGTAATTAGATACATATGTGTTAAGGCATAAGTAAAAAGATGCTACCTTTTTTTCGCTAGCATCCAGTCGTGACCAAGTGTTGCCCGAGTGTTGATTATCTCTGGTATTGTCCTGTGGATACTTGGGTGCCTCATTCTTTGTCGTTTGTATGGCTCGATCCATGTCAGTGCGGCTGCCAAAGTCAACATTTAAACACTTGGGATTCGATACCGGCCAACGGACGCCATGCAGTGCGTGACGTGTCTCAATGGCTTCGCTGTTGGATAAATTAAGGGAAACTTTTATTAATTATGAGCCGTAAATTAGATACACTTGCAGACAGAATGGCAATTTTTATCTGCATTTCTACTTGAAGTATAAATTATCTTCAAGATTTCACTAACAGAGAAACGGAAATGGATCTATGGACTTGAAAAAATAGACTTCACGGGGAGCTGTGATGTCTATTTCAATACAATATAAATTTCGTGCTAAAATTTAACAACCTCTGCATGTGTGTAATAAGCGTAAGTAAGTAAATAAAAAAACGTACTCCTCTGTGGCATATGCAACATAGCACTTAGACTTGATGCGATCGATCCAGAAGCCATCCTCATCAATGATCTTGCCAGTTCGCGCCAACAGTCCTTTTAGCTGCAGCACCGTAAAGGGACGCACCAGATTGGTAATAAATAGAACATGGCTGGACCGATTACGCGCTGGACTGGGAGAGCGGGCAACGGCAACGCCACCAGCAGTATTCGAAGCAGGTTCAACGGCTAATTTATTTGCACCCAGTGCCGTCGTTGGTGTTTCCTTCTCATTCAACTTGGCTTGTGGTTTCTGCTTCTCGTCATCGGTCGCGTTGCCCTCGTCGCGATCTTTGATGACGCGTAACTCGGGCGTCAGCGAATGTTCGTCCGTATCGTGGTCGCTGGTGACGAGGCCCTCCTCTTCTGACGATGATTCTAACTGGACATCGCTAAGTGGCACCGGATTCACCACGTCGGCAATGATGTTCTTCAGCGAATCCGTTGAAATGGCTAGCACCGGTGGAGCTCGATCCGCCACCTTTTTGCTTAGCCATTTGCGTTTACGCACGGAACGCTGTTGCGCCACAGATTCCTGTTTATCCTGGTTGGATGTCGGCTCTGCTGCTGGCTCGACACTTGCCTTGTGATTCTCATTGTGTTCATCGCTTTTGACTGGCTTGACTGGTTTGTTGTCATCCGTTTTGGGCTTCTCTGCCTGTTCCAATCTCTCAGAGTTCCTTTCTTCCACGTCCTCTGTTTGAATTTCTAATACATCGCTTGTGGTTTTTAAATTGTCCTCATCCTTACTTGCTGTAAAGCTTAAAGAAGAAGCAACTTTTACCTCTTCCACGCTCCGTTCGCCAGTGGCACATTCATCCCGGTTGCTGTTGCCCTTGCCCGTGTCCTGTCCTCCGTCAGCTTGATCATCATCATCCTTCGGATTCTCGGGTGCCTTTACTACATCTTCTTCTTCCTCTAGCACTTTCTCCGGTTCAATTGGCTCTGTCTCTGGCTCCTTTTGCGGTTGTTGTTCGGCCGGTTGGTCATCCGGTTCCTTTTCAGCCGATAGATTGTTATCGATATCGACGTTGTCGCCAGCAGTTGTCTCCGAGCCATTTTCCATTTCCTCGGGTATAGTTTCCACCTTGCGCTCGCCACTTTTCTCACGCTGACTGCTAGCGCTATTGCGCTTCTTAGGTGTCGTGCGTGTGTTGCGGCTTTTGCGCACTGGCGATGCCGCAGCCGCCACCGCATGCTCCTCGCTTGAGGCGCGTTCAGTGCGCTCCTCATTGATTTCTTCGATTATTGGTGGCGGTTTAAGTTCATCAGGCTTCTCGACTGGCGTCTCATCTTCGGTTTTCTCATTTTCCGATACCTTCAGCGATCGTCTGCTGCGGCGTGCCGGCAACGGTGCTGGCGATGAAGATTTTTTTCGCTCGCTACGACGTCTCATAGCTGTGAGAAAAAAATGCTTCCCGCACACTTATGCACTGATGAAAACTCTCGAGTTAAATGCGATTGCAATTGTTTTTAACTACAGCGGTACGCGATTAAATCAAACGTACAATTCTTTGCTTATTTTGCGGCGTGCAACCTTTTAGATTGCATGTGAAAGAAAATTTTGGTTGCCAGCGAAAAGCGTCAATCCGCCATCAATAGCAGAGTCGCATTTTGTTGCGAACAATGCTTCTCGGGTGCAACCTATCGATACTTTTGCGAATTATCAGTACCGATTAATAGCAAAAACATAAATGAAGGCAATATTGTTTTTATTTAGTAGTACAAGAATTAAATTTTTTTTTTTTGTGTATGTCAGTAATTCTAGCCAATAAGTTTTTACAGAGCTATTAAGTGGATTCGATAAAACAATTATGGTCAACTATCCCAATGCCTAACTTATATAAATATGAACAATATACAAAGAAAATTTGAAAAGAATGTTATAATAAATCAATTTGCTACTAGTTTACATGAGTATTTTGCCAAAGCGTTTGGCGACACTAATTTACCTGTGTCTGACATCTCTTTACAGCACTGAATTGACTCATATTTCGTAATTGAGCAACAGAAACAAACGGATTTGGCATATCCACCTCAGGAAATTTATAAGTTAATAGTATAATGTATTAAATACAAAATGATGTTAAAGAATTTTGGTAAAATAACACAAATCTTGTGTCGCCTGCGCTTCGTGCGTCCCAATGATTTGTCAATTGTCAATGCGCATAAAACGAAAATGCCGAGTTTCGCACAACAAACAAGATCATTATGCACTTCTTATAACTGGCAGCAGGAGAAGGAGCAACGCTCCTCGACATATCCCAACACTGGCTTAATATTTACAGCTGCGTTTAGCTTCAACTTATTTGGCGGCGGCGACGGCAAGGACACAGAAGAAACGCCCGAAACGAAACTGGTGAATACCATAAAGCGTTCGATAATTTGCATACAAAACGAACAATATGATAAAGCCGAGCAGATGCTGCATCTCTCACTGCGTATGGCCCAAGACCTGCAGTCATCCAACGGAATTACCTACGTCTACGATATAATGGCCAATCTTGCCATGGAGCGCGAACAGTTTAAAAAAGCCGAGAAGTTATTTGTGGATGTGATGAAGCGCTTGATGTCCGATGGGCACACAGAGGACAGTCCCAAGATTCTACACATTAGCTCGAAAATAGCTCATATGTCGCAGCTACAGGGCGAATTGGAGAAAAGCTTTCAGGGCTTCACATGGACATTGCAACGCCTGGCCAAACTGGTAAAGGATATGCCGAAAGACAATGATATACTAGAGCTATATGGCCTGACAAAGAACTGGTATTGAAGGTTGTTCCATGCTTCCCTACTGCTAAAAATAACCAAAAGTTTAACAGATTAAAAAAAAATCCATTTTTTTTTTTTGTTGTTTAATTGCCTGAAGGTTTGGACAGTTACTGATGAAGCAGGGTAAATACACGGAGGCAAAAAATCTATTTAAGGAGGCCCTTGAGATCCTCGTCGAAGTCTATGGCACCATCAACGATGCTTCGGTGACCATTTTGAATAATATCAGCGTTGCTTACGTTAATGTAGATCTATTTGCTCATCCAATCGCTTAACATATGCATACAACTACAATATTTAATGTTATAGCTGGAAAACTACACCGAGGCGAAGGAAACGCTTTTGCATGCTCTGTCCATAGCCAAGGAGCTGAAGGATGCCACCCAAGAGGGCGTCATACAAGCCAATTTGGGTTTGGTCTACCTACGCGAAGGTCTACTAAAAGAGGCGGAAAAGTTTTGTAAGCTCGCCTGGAAACTGGGTAAAAGTCAGGAGAACGCTGACACAATGGAGCAGGCCGAGTATTGTCTCAACGAAATTAAGTCCAGCTTAAAACGATAGGTGTGGAACGGCGCAGTTATTAAAACATTAACACCACATCCATTGTTGATCATGTGCCGACTATTGTATAAAGGTTTTGTATTGTTCAGTTAACCCCAAAATAGAACAAGTTATAAGCTTCATATAAGTATATATTGCGGTTGTGTCTCCCAAATTAGATGATTATTTGAATAAACCAACAATATGAAAAAAAAATTAAATTCTTAGCCACAAATGAATATTTAGTAAAAATATTGTAATTTCATAGTTAAGGCGACTTGCAAATGAAAATTGCGATTCATTACAACATTTTTGTGAGTTTTTTCTTAATTTTAATACAAAATGTTAGATTCCCAAATATGTGTCGAAGTACTTTTGGGCCATATAAATTTGTTTAATCACACCAAATGTTTTAGTTGCTGAAACAAAGCTATAATTAGCTGCACTGTGGTATCAACTATTCAAACTTAGCTATAACAATCATGAGCCCAACGCCTGTCAGAAGCGCAAAGATTTCCTTCAAGGATTGCTTCAGCTTCGTAGACTCCTCCAGCAATTCGGGTAGTACACTGACCGTGGCAATGTATATGAAACCACCAGCTGTAAACGGGAGCACCCAGGGCGCCGAGCTGCCATCACTGCTCCCTGCACCCACCAGGGCCAGCGCAGTGCCCGCCAAAGCGCCCAGCGCTGTCACCAATTGGAGCAGCATGGCCTTGCGGCGTGAACAGCCGGATTTGATGAGTATGGCGAAATCGCCAATCTCATGCGGCACCTCGTGCAGCAGTATGGTGATGGTGGTAACAATGCCAATGCTGTTTCCTGCCAGGTACGAAGCACCAATGGCCAGACCATCTGTGAAATTGTGCGCAAAGTCTGCGGCCAAATTCAAATAGCCAGAAATGTCCACTTCGCCCTCGTCATCATCTGTCTTGGCAGCTGCCTTCGGTTTCGCTGTTGACTTTTTCTTATCCCCCGCCGCAGTCTCCTTCTCCTTGACTACGGGTTTTGGATTAGGTTTCGGTGCGCTGTGACTGTGTCCATGTCCGCCTCCTTTAAGTATGCGCACTAATTTCTCTACAGACAGAAAGGCAACAATGCCGCCGAGCACCCAGAGTCCAACGCTCATATCATGCACATGACCATGTCCCTCGCCCTCGGCTTCATCGTGATGGTGATGGTGATCGTGACCATGGTCGTGTCCATGCTCGCCGTGACTGTGCGGATGCGTAGCGTGTGGTATCAAATGTAGAAAAGCATCGCCCAGCAAACCACCGGACGCAAATGCTAGTAACACTTTTAGTCGGGGTTTCATGGCCTCGCTATTATCTAATGGAATAATGTAGAGCAGTACAAAGGGAGCGGCACTGATAAGCAGCGTCGAGCCCATTGAGTGCATCCAAATGCTCTTCATATCTGTAAAACAAAAAAAACGAACAACATAAAAGCTATCAACAATTGCTTGCTTGGCTCTATCAAAAGCTCACCTAATGACGCCGGCTGTTTATCATGATGACCATGATCATGATGATGATGGTCGTGTCCAGGATGATCATTATGGTCATGTCCATGGTGACCATGATGGTCGTGTCCATGGTGATCATGATGGTCATGATCGTGGTCGTGATGATTATGATCTACCGACGGCGCATTCTTTGCATCAAAGTTCTCATTTGCTTCGCGGGAGTATTTAAAACTGGCACCCTGACTTTGGCATATTGCCGGTAGCGAGAGCAATATGGTTATCAGTAGAATGGCCAGTGCCACCTTTTGATAAAATTGAAACCTTGACGGTTGAAAATCCGCCAACTGTTTAGACATATTTGTCAACTTTTCTTCTTCACACGCGTAAGTATTTTTTTAGTAAGTGTGACGTGTGTGTTTTTTTTCTTTGCTTTCTGTGCAAGCGATAACTTCTCATATATTGATCGTCATCGATGTCTGGCTCAATTTGTATCGATTGCTTGCAGTATTTTTAGTATAATTTCGGGCAAACATTTTGTTAAATTTATCGATACTCAAATTGCTTATAAAAATTCGGCTTTGTTGTGAGTGAAATAGTTTACACTTCAAATTCTATTCGTAATACTGGAGCCAAGTTGATTCTTCATGCTCTGCACGTATGGTTAATCAAAAAACTCGCCCTCTTGGGCATATCGTCATTTTAAATTGGATTGTTAAATGCACCCTTTGTCCGCAGGACTTTACTCGATTCGATGGTTCGGTTAGAAGCTACAAGTAAAAATAACATAAGAAAAATAATGTACTTGTAAATAAATTAAGGTTCGACATCGCTTCCAGAGGTGTTTGCAATGGGCAATTAATTATACATTTTGACAAACCTAAATTTATATAAACATTGATTGTAACTACCATTTAATGACTTCAAAACATTAATAAATGAGGTTCTAAAAGTTAATTATTTAAATTTGATGGAAAGCAGAAATTAAACAAATATTTTCACAAGTAGGATCTACAAAGGTACATTTAAATATAAAATTAAAATACAGTCTGTAACTTTTAATTGTTTACAGACTTGTGTGTCGCGGTTCCAGGTGACACGAGACACGGGCTAATTTCAATTAGTTATTTAATGAAGGAAGAACAAATATTCGTTCATTCCTTTAAGAGTTAAAGACCTTCTAGTAAATTCGAATGCGTGAGGAGTTTTAACTGGCTGATAATCCTCCAAAATAAATCAATTGATCTAGGGTTTCCAATTAAAATGCTTACAATATTACACATCTAATATATTTTAAATAGTTTTTCGTTGTCGTTAAACGATGCTAATAAACTATTGACATGTGTGCGTGTGGTAGTAAAGGAGTATGTGTGTGCGTGTGTGTGTGTGCGTATGGGTGTGTTGATGTGATAAGTGCAACAATTCTGGTTTACATGTAGTATTTAATGCTTTAAGTAAATCGATTACAGACACGAGAAAACAATTCGAATCTGGTGCTCAATAAATAATAAGATGGGAGTAAATTTACCAAAAACAAAAAAAAATGAAATAAAGGAGGTAAGATGAAGTCATGATGCTGGATCGAATTGGTGGTATCAGGTGTTGACGACACGCAACGTTATCCACGGAAAATATATGCGTATGTAATTTAAACATCTTTTGTAGTATTTATATATACAAGCCACTTTGGTTACGAATTGCTGGGTGCACTGTGTGCTCAGTACAGGTTGATCTTCTTTAGTATCGTTTTGCGGCACATGTGGCAAGTGCGCAACGTTTCGGCACAATGAGAGCAGGCCCCGTGGCCGCAAAGGAATGCCACATCCCGTTTGCGTTCCATGCAAATGCCACAAAAGTGTGACTCCTCAAACTCCTGCACTTTGTTCTCCAGATAGCGCAACAGATCACCAGAGGGCAGACGCGCCTGGTCGCTGGGCGACGATGTCGACGACAACTGTTGGCTAACGATTTGCCGGCCATTGGCATCCAAACGTCGCTCAATGGCAACGCCACAGCGCAGGCATTTCTTCATACGTATGCTACATTCCTCGCAAGCAATTTGATGCAGGCACGGCTCTATAAATACAAATGAAATAGTTTAATAAAAGAACTGGCTATAAATGGCATCTATGCTTTTTGCTTACCGAAGCGCACCAGTTGCAGCGGCTCATTGCAAACAATGCACTCCAACTGGCCAGTGACTATGCCCGGCAATGCGGCTGCAGCCGCACTTGAGTCGACTGCCGTTGTTCCTGTTGTTGGCACTGGCGGTTTTGGTGCTTTTTTTCGTGGCGCCACTTGAGGTGAGGCACTGCATGTGGCATCCGAATTGAGTTTCTTGTTCGCCGGCGATGGCTGCAGTCCAGCAGCAGCAGCAGCGGCAGCAGCTGTAGTTGTTGCCTCACTGGGTTTGGGCTGCATTGGGGGCGGCGGGAGCGTCAGTGTAGTTGCCGCTGCATCCTCGCCAGCATCGCCAACAACTACAAATCCTTCGTCCACTGGGTTTATGTCCAGGGCATGCATATTACGCTGCAGTGGCATCGGTGCCGCAGACGTCGACGTCGCCGTCGTCGTCGTTGCTGTGACAGCGGAGTCCTCCGTTTGCTGGCCAAAGATCAGCTGCCTAATGTTGCGATCGGTGATCCACTCGAAGATGCTGGCATTGGCATTATTCAGCTCGACGCGACATCCGTGCCTTGATAAGTAAATGAGGACGCTATACATCAGGCGATCTTCGCCGCGCACACTCGTCTGTGCGAGGCTAACGAAGAACTTGTGAATTTCGGGCGCATCCTCTTGGGATGGCTCTGCAGCTTGTTGCAAATTCGATTTCTTGATGACGCACAGATGCATCGCGTTGTCGCCATCCTCATCCTTGGCATTGATGTCACATGACAGTTTGACGAGGCGCTCGATAACGCTCGGATGTCCCTGCGAGACAGCGAGCAGAAATGGCGTCTGCCGCCGATTGTTGCGTATATCCAGCTCGGCCTGACCCTCAGTGACCAGTGTCTCGACGACCTGGGCATGCCCATTGAGCGCCGCCAGATGCAGCGCCGCAAAACCATCATCTTTGCGCACATTGACCAGTTGACGGGAGAGCTGCAGGATGCGTCGTGCAGCGACCACATTGCCCTTGAGCGCCGCATGATGCAGAACATTGAAGCCGCGATTGTTCTTCACTGTAAAATCTAAATTTGGTGCATTGCAGAGGAGCTCAACGACTTCGGTGTTCTCTTTGCCGATGGCATCGTGCAACGCCGTATCACCATACGAGTCCTGTATATTGACGTTCGCACTGTGCTGCAGCAGTTCGCGCACACAATGCGGCGTCTTCTTGTGCGCACAAATGTGCAGCGCCGAACAGTGGCTGGAGTTGAGGAAATTCACTGCGGCGCCATTCTCGAGCAGCACACGCATAGTCTCCGGCTGATTGCCAAAGGCAGCATAGTGCAGTGCTGAATCGCCCTCCTTGTCGACCACATTGACATTGGCGCCTTTGGAGATGAGGTAGTTGACCAGCTCGACGAAGCCCTGATGTGAGGCAACCTGAATGCATGCCTTGCCGCCACTCATCACATCCACCTGACTAGGATTCACATCCAGGTATTGCTTCACAAAGTCCAAATGTCCCTGGGCCGCTTCGCGCACCAGCTTATCGGCCACCGAACTGCCGGAGAGGCCAGATAGCGGTGTCATCACATGATCCGTACGGCGATGACTCAAGTCCATCATGCTATTGGAACGTTCCGCTGCCGTCGCCAATGGTGAACGCTCCAGCTTTACACATTTCGGATTCAATGTCCACTCGAAGCCATCGTCCAGCTGCTGTATGCGCAGATCTCCATCCGAATACACCTTGACCACTTTACACAGCTTGCCCAGGGCCTAAAAGGGAACACAACGATTAGTTGCTGATCTGGTGAAGTGGATAATATATCCAAGTGTACTCACATAGCTCATGATATCAATCCATTCGCCATGCCCCTTCTGCAGCTGCTTTACTTTCTGTGCATCGCTTATAATTGTCACCAAATCGCCTACACGGAACGAGACAACCTTGACGAGTGCGGCGGGATGGAAAGTCCAACGATTGGGGCAGTTTTCGTATTGAACGCTGCAAAATTAAAATTAATATTTAATATATATTTTTATAATACATTTTTGATATTTTATAAGGGAAATTCAAATCAAACGATTCTAATTAAATAAACTAATTTTAAGGAAGCGATTACAATTTCCTGGATTATTTTAGTCCACTGATGCATACCGTATATCTCCCTTCTCGGTGATGCGGTGTACTGTACCCAGTTTGGCTAGGTGTTCGACCATGCGCGGATTCCAGCCACCATGACCCTGCTGCAGCTTCATCAGTGCATCCACCTCGAGGCAGACCTTGACACGATCGCCCACTGAGAAGCTTGGCTTCACCATGGCCACGATCGGTTGCTGCTCCTCGGGCTGGCCTAACACCGGCATATGATCCTTATAGTACTGTCCGCCGCACGTGGCTGCTATGTATTTTAGATCTACGTTGCCCTTGTGCCCCAGACGATAGACGTTCGTTGAACCTGTTACCCAGGAGACGTTGGCGACACTGCGACACGATTCGTTGTCCCAGCCGCGTATTTCCATAACACGCCCCGTTTTGCCCTCACCGCCGTCCTGGTCGTTCCACTCCCAGTCCGGGCCACGCACAACCTTCGAGCCCACAAAGATGCCGCGCAGCTGTATGCGCTGCGATCCCTTGCGGGGCGGCACGCGTACGCCCAACGATGTGGGCGTGGTGTAGCGCACAAACGGATGCTCCAAATTGTGCAGATTGCCGCCGTAGCAGTAGGCGCACAAATGGTAATTGGTGCACTGGGCACACTTGAACACAATGCCGGCTATGCCCGCCTTTGCGCAGCCATCACAAACCACGTTTGAATGACGAACACCTGCAAACAATACGAAGGCAGCAATTAATGAATGCAATTTCGATTTAAGAATGAAAAAAACAAAAAAAAAAACAATACAAATAATTTATGGAGTCAGAAATGCTTCGCTCTGTTTGTTGCATACATTTTCACAAAACCAGTATAACGTATAATAAAGTTATGAAATGGTTGACAAATCTGTGAACATTAAAATCAAGCTGAATCGAGATATTGTTATTTTCTATAAATGAGACGATCTCCGATGGTATGTTAACTAGACACTTCAACTGTCGCAAATAAAAAGATAAAATAATAAAATACATTTTTCGCCTATTCAGCTTTCGAATATTTCCTATTCCTATATAGGTTCTTTAAAAACTTTTCTATATTCCAATTCTACACTCACAACTATACCTTTGACTTGGCTTGTAGGTTTTTGTATAGCATGAACAGATCAAATTATCTTTTCGCTTATTGAACATTTGAAGTTTCCCTTATTTTAAAATATTCGATACATTTTTGAAATTGTATGAGCTATCTCGGGGCATATATATGAGCTAAAGACTTTCACTAGGGTTACATAGGTTCTTAAAAAACTTTTCGATATTCCAAAGTCATTCTCTTTTGACTAATTTTCGTAACTTGTACGCTGTCTCTATTAACAATATTAAATTCGGTTACTTACCCACTTGTGCGTTGTCCACAATGATTAGATCGTATTGATTTTGATAGCCCACTCTATAGTTGGTGCGATGGCCGGAATCCCAATTGACCACAACCGTATTCTCCGGTGAATGTGTCGATCCGCAGCGTCCTATTTCGCAAACGGTGCCAACGTGACCTTCTCCGTCGTCTGTTGGTTACAAAATGAAATCAGAATTTCTATAGCACTTTTGTGTAATGGAGCTGAGATTCTCAGCTTTTACAGCTTCGCGCCCCACGAGTTTCTGTTAGCTCGGGAGCTATTTATAAATGGTATTCACACCCCAATCCCAAAAACACCGAAGTTCCCGCGGCTGCTCGCTCCCAAGGAAATGTTTCATCCGGTGCGAATAGCACGATGGCGACGGGGGCTCCTCGCTCTTGCCAAACATCTGCCATATATATACATATATGGGTGCAGCTGCGGGTGTGCAGCTAAACTCTAAATTTAAACATGCGTGTGGCAGGCAATGCATTTGTTTAACTTCCCCACATCCCAACTCTGGGTCCCCACTTCGCCCCGTCAGTTAATGGGCGGCTGGCATTTGATTTATTTTTGACATGCACATTAGGCTAGGGTATGGCTAAAGTTGTTACCAGAAATTCTTCAACTTTTCACTGTTTGACTGTGGCCAATTTTTGTTTATAAAAAAAATGGTTGTTATCTTTTGTTACAAAACAATTGAAGAACTATAAATATATATATTTTTTTTTTATTTAAGTGTAATATTACATTTTATTTTTAATTTAATTTAATGTATTTTTATCTTCTTTATATTACTTTTTGTATCGACTGTGTTTGATTGACATTAAATCAATAATAAAAAATAGAACGGGCAAGTCTGATGATAAGTTTCTAAAAATATATTTTGTATGATTGAAATTTAATGACCTATAAAGAAACACCAACAAATTTTTAATATTTTCAAAGACAGTTTCAAAAAATATTTGTTTACGGATCGAATGCATAGTTTAGTATTCGTTAATAAGACATTATGAAGTCCTAATTTTGATAATCAATATTTTTAATTAATTTAAATATTAAACGTTTTATATGCAAGATTTCTGAGATTTCCAGCAATTCTTGGACGAGAGCAGAGCGCCACACAACTGTTATTTGATGCTTTCATTTCAGCTTTAAGCGGCATAGTTTTGCTGTTAATTAAGACTATTTATATATTTGTTTTCCTTCCCACTTTCAGACAGCAGCAGCAGCTGTTGCAATCCTGGACAGACCCTCTGCTTCATGTGCATCTAAAAATACAAGATATTCAAATGGCACGCGTCCCAAACAGACGACGACGACAGGCGTTTGACTTCTTTTATGACGGGCGGAACAAAAAAAAACTCTTGGCAAAGAGGGACGCACATGTACCCCTCTCCTCCTCCGCCCCCAATCACTGTACCTCTGCCATTTTGTATACGAAATGTGTGTGTGTGTTTCGGCAAAGCCATTTGGGAAGCATTCCGCACTGAGTGTTTCTAAAAATAGCGTCCCCATCCCCGTCGTCTCCTCTTTACATTTACTGGCACCCCCAAAAGTGTAGATCGCTTAAACACACACACACACACAAATATATATATATTTGTACACACATTATAAACAAACGGTTATAGCTAGTTAATTCCTCAAATGGGTAAACAAAATATAAATAAATAACAAAAAAAAAAAACAAAGTGTTGGCTGTTTGCTGTTGCCATCCTACCTTGATTCGACCATATCCAATTTGGACCGCGCACAACACGTACGCCGGGCGGAATGGCGGCACGCATTCCAGTTGCGTTCAATTGTTGCGTTTCCGTCGCCTGGAAAGATATTTAGATTGTATAACATTCCAAATGATTATTGATAATTTATGATTATGAGAAAACATTCAGAGAAATTATGTCAAATTGAATGCAACGCGGGGGCAGCATCGCAAGTATTTGGGTCAAACGATAAAATCAGCGCATGTCTAACTGGAAATACATATGTATATAAAGATGTAGATATATGTATTTAGAGATGGCACCTTCGAAAGAAACGCAGCGAATGCAGGTGGGCAGTAATCACAAATGAAGTAATTGAGTAACTAAATGAGCACATTTCAAAGGTATTTAAAATATATGCACGAACTGTGCACAATTAATATTATTAGTTAGACTCGTGCTTAGACACGCACTCAAGTGCCGTAAGACAAGCATTTGAAATAACCCAGTGTAATTTATACATTATTGATGTATGAATCAGAGTTGATTACGATAAAACAGAAGGAGAATTACATACATACATACATACAAACACACATACTTATGCGTATGTTGTCCTCAAAGTTTTTGCTGCTGTTGCTGCTGCCGCAACGAAGAAAGTGAAGTGACGCATGAGATAAGACATATGGATACATATATATACCCTATATATTTTACATAGCTACACAATTGGACAATTTTCACACTCAATTTCGCTTTAAGCATTTTGACAATTACTTTCAATATTACTTTAATTTGTTTGTTTGTTTTTGTCGTGATGGGGACACAACAACAACAACTTACCAATGCAATTTTTCCTCTTCCGTCAAATGTACAACTGCGTGCGTGTGTGTGAGTATTGTATGCAATTCTTTTCTAACGCTGATACTCTTTGTACGTTCTAATGCTAAACTTTTAAGTACAACAAATTAGCGATGCATTTTTGTGCAACTTGAACTAATAATTTATATTTTAACAATTACTGTTCTTTTATATACACAAATTCCACAACCATATATAATTTGCCACTTATGTTATGCGTTGGGTGTTGTTTTCTTAACGTTCACTTTTAATTTAGCACACCGCGTTTTCGGGTTTTATGAGCTGCGACATTTGAAGCATGTTAATTTATTTGCATTAGCCAAAAATTGTACATTTAAAATAAATTTTATTATAATTTGTATGAATGTAAAACAGTGTGGCTGCAATTTGCAATTTAAGGATGGTGTCGATTTTGCAAAAGTATTTAAGAAAAAATACTGATAAACTACGCTCCTCACTTGACGACATACTCCACACTCATCGCAGGTTGATAAGTATGACAAGAACAGCTGTTTTCTTACATACGGTCGCACTGTGCGCCAGCAGAGTAGAAAAAGTTGGTTTTGTTGAAATATTTAAAATTATTTACAAATTGATGCACAGCTTATACAAAAATTGCTTAAGAACAATGTCTTACCGAAATAATGTTCTGTCCTGCAAGCTGACTAAGTTTAATAAAGTAGCGAAGCCGAAAATCACTAGTGCCAGAAATGAATTATTGGTAAGAATGCTTTTAAATGTTTTTTAAAAATAGTTTTTACATTATTTGTTTATGTGTTGCACATGAAGGACATTGAGGATTTGCCTAGCAATTCAGCTGCAGCTGCGCCACGCTACTTTTCACCTGTACAAACCCGCAAACAGCGTCAGGTGAACTCGCTGCCCAAATCAAATTTGCCCGCCAAAAAGGCACGGCAAGAAATCGTTTCAAAAACCACAAAAATTGCAATGGGATCGGCGACAATTATCGCCTGTGATATTGTGCCAAAGGTCGAACTCCTTCCAGAGTGCAAGCTAGAAGTGACGGGCGAAGAAGTAGAACCACATAAAGAGTTTAAAGTGGAAATTTCAGCTGTTAAAACTGAGCAGCAGCAGCAAATTCCAAATGCCAATTGGTGGCAGCATCTGGAAAATATTCGCCTAATGCGCTCCCAGAAACCAGCACCAGTTGATACTCTGGGCTGTCATCAGTGTGCTGATGTGAATGCCGATGCAAAGGTGATTAATATAAGCATCCATATTATATTCATATAATAATTAACATAAGTCTTTGTAGACGCAACGCTTTCACAAATTGGTAGCTCTAATGCTGTCCAGTCAGACTAAGGATGAAACCACTTTTGAGGCGATGAAGCGGTTAAAGGCGCAAACTTTAACACCTGCCAGCATGCAGAGCATGCAAGTTGGTGTGTTGGAGAGCCTGCTGCACCCAGTCAGCTTCTATAAAGTCTGTATGAATTATAAATAGAATAACAAGAATTATATTTCGAACACATTCCAGAACAAAGCAAAGTACTTGAAGCAAACCTCACAAATACTCGTAGACAAATATAACGAGGACATTCCGGACAACATACCGGAGCTTTTGAAGCTGCCCGGTGTTGGTCCCAAAATGGCGCACATTTGCATGGCGACCGCTTGGAATCAGATCACCGGCATTGGCGTCGATACCCATGTGCATCGTATTGCCAATCGTTTGGCCTGGCTTAGCAAGTCCACCAAGGAGCCAGAGCAGACGCGCATTCAGCTGGAGACTTGGTTGCCCCGCAAACTATGGGCCGAGGTTAATCATCTACTCGTAGGTTTTGGCCAGACGATTTGCACCCCTCTCAAGCCCAATTGTTCTGAGTGCCTTAATAGACACATCTGTCCCGCTTCTGCGCTACCCAAGAAAAGTGAACCGAAGTCAAAAACTAAGCTGACTATTTAAAAGTCAAATTGATTTTCATTGCTATTTTTACATGAAAAAATTAAGTTGATAATTTGTAATATTAAAACAAAAATATCGTATGATATGTGCTTCGAAATGATTTTGCAATTCTTAAGTTTAAATACAAGTCATAAGCAAAAATGCGTATTAAATTATAAATAAAATGCTCAAGAATTATTAATTTCAATGTTTGTGTTATCATTATTAAAAAAGTAAGCAGTTAACATATCTAAGCAATAATCTATTGAGAATAAATAGAAAATTATTTCAGCGATATATTAAAAATACTCAACATTTTTGTGTTATCATTAAATATATTAACACTAAAGTGAGTTGGTAGTCATCATTTAGGATTTAATATGGCATATTTCATTAACTATTTTACTTAATTTTAAATTAAGTAAATTGATTTAAAAAATAAGGTCCAAGCTAATTAAAAAATTATGAGAGGTGAGTGCAAAATTTGAACTAAATTCAATAGGCATTTGATATTAAAATACACATAGAACATATACTATATATGCATATATCTACATATGTATGTCTATTAGATGAGTGTTCAATTGGAATGTACGCCACACGTATGTGTGCACGGACAAAGTTCGACGGGAGCTGTGATCCTGTTGCGACATCGTCTGGCTGTGCTGGCTAAGCGTGTGTGTTGACCTCATGCAAGAAAGTATTATTCAATAAATTGCTCTTCATTTCAACTTTGCCGCATGAATTATGGCACAGGCAGCAGAAACAACAACAGCAACAAGGAGCCGTCGCACGTGACACTCCACCCACTCCCACCCTAAATACCCGATTCCCGCCTCCTCATCAAGTTATGGCTGGCGTGCACTCATCATCATCGGCTTCGTTGCGTGAGCGCCTTAAGGAGAAGGAGTTTTGGGGATGGGGTTTTTTGGTGCTTTTGGGATTGGGGTGTCGAGACAATCTGTGGCCTAGTATGGCTTATAAATGATGCACAGGCAGGGTACAGACGTGCCACCTCCCACCCCAACCCGCACACAGACATAACTTTTAAGTTGGAGACTTCAACGCCCCGTTTGTCAGGCTGTAATTCAACGCTGTTTACGTGTCCTCGCCTCCATCCACATCCGGCGTGCGCAGCAAGGCGTCTCTCTCTCCCTCTCTGTCTGTCTGTGTGTGTGTGTGTGTGTGTGTGTGTGTGTGTGTGTGTGTTCCCGTCGCCGTCATTTGGTGTTGGGCGGCTGGGGAAAGATGGGGAGGGCTATACTACTTAAGTGTACGACAACAACAAGGAGCAGGCAACGTCCAACTGTCGGCACGGGAGTCATGCGAAAATGTTTGTCTGTTTGTGCATGTGTGTGTGTGTTTGAGTGTTGTGCACTTACACACAAACATACAGTGCATAAGGATAAGGCAACTCCCTCTGCCCCCGTTAGTCAAGTCGCAGTCGCATAGTCAAATGGAACTCCACTCCAAATGCGACAAGTGAGAACACAGCGCGATGTTGCTGCTCTTATCCCCCATCTCCTCCCACCCCTGTCACGCTCACTGGCTTGCCACTTGTCGCCGTTATCAGCCCAACCCACACACGAAACAGTAGCCAAAAGTTTGCTTCAAGTGCCACACAGAGACATCCTGTGGCGAATTATGGGGTTTTTCATTTAAGCCCAGTACGCAATTCCTACTTTCCCATTTACCCACCTTTCCCACCTTTCTCACTTTTCAGCCAGAGTCAAGTGAGCCGCTTCCAACTGTTCGCTGTGGGTTCAAATATGTTTAACGGATTTGATGCCGCTTTTTTCCCCATTTAAAATCTTAAACAGCCTTAACGAAACAACTATATAAAATGAAAACGCAATATTAATATGGAACATATAAATTTTAAAAATTAAAAATTAAAGGACAATTACAATTTCGTAAAAAAATACATATATAAAACTCTTCTCAAATATATATATCTATAGCAATTATTTTTAAATGCCAAATCGATAAAAGTTTTAATGCGATCAATTGCTTATCGGTTCTGTTCCCACAGTTCCAAAGCTTTTTATTCAGCTCATAAGAACCAGTAGTAGTGCAATAAAGCACATCTTTTAGTTCTGCGATCAAATCTTAATAACCGTTCTCTCCAAGTCACTTTCTCTATCGCGCTTCCTCTCGTAAAATTGGCTAGCTTTAGTGTATGCTATATTTATGCAAATAAAAACAACAAATGTTTTTAGGGATGCCTAGACACAGATGTTACCCACAGCGTTGAATTCAACTTAGTCAGCCACAAAACAAAAACAGCAGGAGCGAGGCAGGGCCAAAGGGTAAAAAGAAATGTGGCAGCGACGCAGCCGCACACACATATCCAGTGTGTAGAAGTAAAAACTAAAACGGGTCGCTTAAAAATGGCGCATTTCGCGTCGGTGCGGGCAGCATAAACAAAATGACATAAACAGAGGCGATGTCAATGGGAGTGAGGCAGGGATCGGGGCTAGGTGTCGAGTCCTTGCACGAGCGTGCAAATCCCAAGCACAAAACAACAAAAGTAAACTTGCGAAAAAAAAATATGCGAAACGAAACGTACAAATACAAAATCCACATCCACACGACGCAAATTGTATTTTTCTCTTTTTTTTGCTGTTGTTTTGTGCTGATGTCCGTACTGTGTGTCCTGTGTGTCCATTCCAATTGCTGGCAACAACTGGCGGTCGCTGCCGTCACGCATCAAGCATTCATGCCAGGCAGTCAACAACAACAACAACAACGATACGACATCCAGTGTGCCCGCACACACAAACATACACACAGACAGAGAGCTTACACGCCTCCGCACGCGTCACACGAAAGCACGAAACCAATTTGAGCACCCACATTCTCTCTCACCCAATTAGTCGCACACACACACACACATATACATGCATACACAGCTAACTCTCCTTCTGCTTTATGCTGTCGTTCGCATCGTGTCGTTATCCTCGCGCGCACGCTTCTCCACACTTTTTCTCTTGTTGTCGTCGGCTTTATTGTTGTTGTTGTTGTTGTTGCTGTTGTTGCCCTTTTGCCATCATCAACGCCATCAGTAGCGTAAGTTGTGCTGCCAGCGTGCTTTGACATATAGACACAGGGCGAGGTGGCGGGTGGCCACAAAAACAGCAACAACAACTACTTCAGTATGCGATATATGTACATACATATATGTATGTCTGTGAGTGTGTCTGTATGTATTTGGCAAAGTCGGCGACCAACAAGCGACACGATAATCTCGCACGTCGCATTTTTAGTTGCCGCACCCACCGCACCCACACGCACACATTCACACACACACACAGAGTCATGGGGTCCTGGCAGAAAGCCAAATGTGGCAAGTAGCTGCTGGCTGTTTGGGTGTGGGGATTATATGGGTGGCTCAGTAAGTTTGTCAGTGAGTGTGCCAGGCGAGGGGAACGGGCAACGAGCTACCGACAAATGCTTTCGAATTGCCATGACAATCAAAATGCTTACAGGTACAGTGTGACCAGGCATTAAAAACAAATGCAGCTATCGTATATACAAATGTATGACATTACCAGGTATGTATAATATACATATAATTAATTGATGACAAATGCATTAGTCATATAAAATGTAATAGTTAACATATACATATACATACATATTTTTGAGCGATGTTTGTCCACGGTGCTGGCGACACAAGTGCGACAATATCAACAAGCGAAGCGCCGTCGCCAGAGCTTGAGCCTGACGACGCCCATCAGACACACTTCAGCGCAGGCTGTCATTTCGTTTGCTTGTGTATGTGTGTCTGTTTATTATCGCCAGAGCGACTTTCCATTCACATACATACCCTCCCCCTGCCACCCATCAACAAGCTTAACCCCTCGAGCAAACAGAACTTAGTCATTCGACATAATACAGTGGTTCCGTTAACTCAAAAAAGTGGATGGCAAATTTTGAGTGGAGACCGCACTACATAAAATAATGGTGTTAACAAAATAAATGTTCTATATTTCAAAAAATAACAAACATTATAATTAAATATATGTGAAATATATAAAATCTATTAAAATCTTGAAATTCTTATGTTTCTAAAATGGCAGACAATTTTTGACAAATAGAATTGTGCCACTGTGCTACCCCTGTTCGTTTGCCGCCGCCAAAGACAAATAAAAACTGTGTGGCACGACACGGAAGCATGTTGGCGCTAGCGGCACTTTCGACGCATAACGACGTCGATGACTGCCCTTCTCGGCATCGCCGTCGTCCTGTGTCCTAACCACCACGTCGCGTCGCGTCGCCTCGTCTCTCGTCTCGATCCTTGCCTTGGCTTGTCGTGTTTTGCCCCGCCGTTTTAACCCACACCGCACACAGCACTTTTGAAGTTTGAGCTAAGTGACATGCTGTTTATTGTTGAAGGGTGTTAGAATTGCGCTCTGCGCGTACATACCAGTTGATTTGTGGAGCGAGAAATTATCATGCCAAGCGTTGAGCACCGCACGCGGCCGCTGTCTTTACACGGCAACCAAATATTTATAGCTATCCGGCTCGTAGCCGTGGCCAATTAACTCAAATAACAATCGTAAATTCCATCGATTGCTGCAACTCCATATTAAAACTTTCTGCCCAAATGGGTGAAAATATCAACTAATGGTCTTAAGTTGACTTTATACATTGTTTGCATTTTTTTTTCCAATTAAATTATACGTCTAATGCTAAACAACAAGCATATAATTAAAAACTCATTTTCAGGTACGAAAACTGAGTTTTATTACAAAGTTTAAGTTTAGAAAAACAGTGACTTTTTAAAAAAAAATTTAGCCAAAAATAGATAATTGTTTAATAGATGAAATCAATTTAAATAAAATAACTTAAGGTTAAGAAGCGCTTGTTTTAATTACAAATTCTTAAATGACTTATTTGAAGATAATTGAAATTTTTCACATTTTCTTTAGTAAATTAAAAATTGTATTTCAATAAATTCTGATTCTTTTATCATGTTTCGCATTATTTAAATTAAAGTAGTATAAATAAAATAAAAATAATTATTCATATATGTTTGGCTTTCTATGCGGGAAAATAATGCAATTCCAATTCACCATTTTACATAGTTTTAGCTGAAAATAAAACTATTTGTACAAAAGTTTCGAGAAAAAAATGTGTGCCAAGCTGAAAAGTATGCAATGAAATTGCTGCATTAGCGCCAAAGGAATACTTGTTGAGTGCGGTGGCATTTTTGTACAGTGTAGCTTTTCACTTTATTCGCATCGAAGAGAAAAGGTCCTGTTCACGCCATGCCTTCAGACATACAAACAGGACATGGGGACATGCGGACAAGGGATTGCTTGCCAGGCTGCCAGGCTGCTGACTGCTGTGGTAGCTATGTAAACCATGAATGTGCACAACACCAACAACGCCAACAACGCCACCAACGACGACGACGAGACGCCAAAGTTGCTGGTTGTGGCAAACGGCAACGACAACGGCCGCAATGGAAAAATAAAAAAGGAAGGAAAAGCCCCACCAACAGAGCCACACAACCAGCATGCCAGGCTGCCAGGCTGCCAGGCTGCCAGGCTGGCATCGTCTGTCCATTTGTCCATGGCACGTACTTTAGAAATTCTATGCAGATGTGCGCCGCACGCCGAGACGTGTGTTTTGATTTTCTGGCAAAAAAGGACGACGACGACGAAGAGCAACAAAGGGGAGCAAAGCCAAAGCTCAACGAACGAACCAACAAACGAACAAACGAACGAATGAACGAACAAAGGATGGAACGAGCGCATAGCACCCCTCGAGAAAACAAGTAAAATACACACACAAACATAGACACACAGTGTGCAGCTGGGGATTGAGGATTCAGGAATTGGGGGCGAGAAGGGGCGGTAGTGTGCGGGACGGACTGTCGGATGCGGGTTGCCTGGCAGACGGCAACGCACGAAAGAGCATCCAAGCGAGCAAACCGTGAAAAAGTGTCGACAAAAAACAGCAACGGCAACGGCAACAGCACCAGCAGCCCCAAAGGAAAAACTGGCAACAACAAGCAAGGAGCAGGAGCAGCAGCTGCGCTCTTTGGTGTGAGTAACGAGCCACGCGAACGCTCCTTTCCTGCTGTTCACTGTCTGCCTGCCTGCCTGCCTGCCTGCCTGCTTGCCTGACTGCCTGTCCGACTGTGTGACTGGTTGGGGGTGTGATCCAGCACTAACGGAATAATTGCTGGCAACTCCAACAACCACAACAACAACTCACAAGCACAGACACACGCACACACACACACAACACACACACACATTACCAACGGAAGCCAGACGAACTGGCGGCGGCAGCTTGCGTTTGCTGATTTTGTACACACACACACACACGAACGCCCACACACACACACACATGCAAGTTTACACATAGACTAGCTGAAATTAAGTGCGTGCAAAAAGCAGTGCATTTAACATGATGCTAACTCCGCAACTGAGTTCGATATTTTCAAACATGTTTGCTTAGTCAATTCCTAGCAATACTTCGACTTCAGCTATTTGCCAACTATTTGCAATCAATTGGAGGGCACTTTCCATGTTATTTTGTAACTGACCTGTGTCGATTTTCAAATAATATGCCACCTGCTGTAAATTTATTTGTACAACAAAATATTAATCATACACAAGTTTTATTCAGCATTTAAAATCTGTTAAGCAAACACTTATTTTCTCCAGCAATATCGACAGATTTTACAACTTTAATATAATAATTAACTAAAAACATTAACGGAAACACTTGTTTTATAAATTATAACATTTTTTGTATAAAAATTTATTAAATTAAATTGACTTTAATTTCAATTCTATTCTATTCTATATAGTATTCCGCCACTATTCCGTACTTTACATTTCAAATGGAAAAATATGGTTGATATGCAATATATTTTCAAAATACGAATTTAATATCAACTTAGATAGATTATAAAGTGAGATTTAAGTTAGTTCTTTATCATTATGTACTGAAACAGAAACCGTATTGATTTGCTTCGATTTAAGGATAACTTAAACAGTTGGAGCTTTAGAAAGCTAAAGTGATTAAATTACTGACATTTTGCTACATCTCTGATGAGAAAATATAGTTTTATAAGAGCCCATAGCTTTACTAGCTAGATAAGTTCCACATCAACTCAAACTGTAACAGCGAACTTCACTTATATTTAGCCATAGTCAGACTTATCGAATGCAAGCCAAATGTAGCAACAACAGCTCGAAAGGTTTCCTACAGGGTGCACACACAAACACTCGCACAAAGGTCGACCCAGAGGCCGGCGGGTTCGTTTGGTTTGTGTGTGAGTGTGCGAGTGCGTGTGAGTGTGTTTTTTCAATACCCTCAACCAATTGAAATTGTGGAGAAAAGCTATAATGAAGTTGTGAACAAGTTTGTAACAGGCAGAAAAAATCAGCAACAACTCTGTGAGGTGTTTATATTCTTGATCAGTAGCTATAATGGAGTCGATATCCGCTTTCAGACTATAAGAAATTTGTGTAAATTAGGAATTAGTTCTCGTATAACATAAGTAGATCAAGTTTGTTTAATTTTATTGATAACTTACACGATTTCTTTGATTTTTCTAGGTTTTCCCCAGCCCATGCAACATTTTTCATTTAAATACTTGAGAAATCTTATAAATATATTCTTACCTTTTTAATTTAAATTTATATTATATTTATATATTAAAATGAATTTCATTTATTTATTTATTTTTTATTTTTTTGTGTCGAACGACTTTAGTTGATAGTAACTAAATAAATACATAAATTTCGTAGACAGTATGAAAATCGACAACAAAAAATCCACAATTTTAAAGACTTGGCTACAGGGTAACTTCAAGTCGAGCTTTCGCTACTAGAGCATGCTTGCTTGTTTTTTCCGTTTTGTTGTAGTTGTTGATGTTGTTGTTGGGGTGCGGAGCTGTGTGTAGCTGTCTAACACGCCATGTCCATGTGGTGTTGCTGTTGGCGTGTGTCGTCTGAAACATTGGTGCTGTTTGCATTGCTGTTGTTGTTGTTGTTGCCGTTGTTGGTTGGTTGGTTGTTGCTGCCATTATAATAGGCATTCCGTTGCTGGCTGGCTGCCTTTGAGCATTGGCATGGCTTTTTAGCCGCAATGCCGCGTCGTTGGCAAGCAACCTCTTCTACGGGGGTATGAGTCCCGGTTGGCACGTCCGCTCATTCATCCGTTGTTTGCCCTCCCCTTACTGTTGCTGCTGCTGCTCCTCATCCACTGCGTTGGCTGGTTACATGAGAAAACTTTGAAACTGAAGACATGGCGGGGCTTGAGGCACACAAACCGTTTGGACCGCACGGACAGCTAGGGACGGACAGAAAAGCTGCTGCTGCTACTGCTGTTGCCGATGGGGCATAAATGGATGGCGTTGGCTGGTCGCTTGTCTGGCCCCCGTCTCCGGTCTTGCAACTGGCGAGTGGCGGTGGCAATGTCTGATTGTTAGTTGGATTTGGGCAGCCACGGCGGGAAGTCACGGACGGGGACGGTGCAGGATAGAGAAAGGACAGGCGAGGCCAGGCCAGCGTCGGGCCGTTGCCACTTGCCAGCTATAGAAAATTGTCATAGGAATCATCATCGGCTTCGTTAGATGTGGCCTCAGTGGTAATTGTGGGACATTTTGTTGCCACCATTTTGTCCACACACACCGACACACGCACATACAATCACACAGACCTATACATAGACACTCACTCAAACACAATGACTGGGTCTGATTGCGCGTCACGGCGGCTCGGGGCTCTGGACCCCGGCACTGGCTACGGAGATAAACGTTGAAAGCATTGCTGCTGGGTAGCCAGCGGGCAGGTGGCTTATGGCTGGGGAGTTTTTGTGATTGGGCAACTGGTTGCGGCTTGGGGGCGTGCGGTGGATTGAGGGGCTGTCGGGGTTGAGGGGTCAAAATGGGGCTTTTATGTATGCGTAACTTTTTATGCACGCGTCCCAGGTCGTATCCCCGACTGCTGCTCCGTCTGTCACAGGTGCTGTACTTCGCTTGGGGGGTTTGGAGTTTATGGGAAGTGGTTGGGGTATGCTGCTGTGTGGATGTCCGTAATAGCTAAAGAATTACATACTCACACTAAATTGGCTGAAACAGGAAGCGTAGTCGTTGCTTCATTAAGCAGAATTTCAGATGACGATAGACAATGGGCGTGTTTAAAAAGGAGGACAGCGGCAGTGGCGCCTCAAGCTTTTGGCCAGGTGTTTCGTAACAGTGGCTAGCTAAATTTAAATTAAAATACATGCTCTATTGTATGACGGTGATTATTATGGCCTTCGCAGATAGATGACTTAGTCAGCCATCTACCTATCTAAGGGAAATGAGAAGTGAGCCACAGAAACCAGAATTAATTTAGGGTTAGCTGGCTAGCAAAACAATTAAAAATGACAAGAACCTCTATCAAAAATATAAGAAAGAATAATAGATCTAACAAAGGTATTTCAAGATTATTAAGCTATCAGATCATGGTATGATGTGGCATTAAATGGCTTCTTTTGACACCTACATAATTATTAATGGCTTTTACTGTAGAAAAAAATACTGAATGAAATGCATTACTAGCAGTGCAGGCGCAAAGTCTAAATGTAGATCTCTATCAGTACATCGCATAAGCGAGCCTTTGTAATGAGCCAAAGATTTTATGACGACTTCTAACGGGGTGGACAATTTTGAAGTGGAAGATTCCTAAGTGCTCGTAATAAATTACGAAAGCATCTCCTAGCTTTTAAAAGCAACTACTTCTGTGTTCTTCTAGATGACTACACACTGCTCTCTACTACCTTAAACAATCAAGTCACTCAAAACTCTTTAGTACTAATTACCAAACAACCTTAAATTAAACAAACTCATCTTTAGTTAGGCTAACTATCCAATTGTTATTCTTCAAAATGTAATTATTTTACTTAACATAAATTTCAAAGAATCATTACACAGTATCATTCAGAGACCATTGTAAGAGACCAAGCAGAAATCTCAGTTAATATTGATAACAGATATTAAAGTTAAAAATAAATTCTAAAATAATATTGACGAAACCGAGTTAGACCTAATATTTTCAACTGTTTTTGGGCTTAATATGAGTCATTGTCTTTAGTTAAACATAACAATATATCTTTATTAATATGTGATCTCTATATTTTCCCACTGCATGCTTAAGAAAACACTTTAAAACACTTAACGATCCCAATGAAATTGGCTGCACTTATTTGCTTTGCCTACAATATGGTAACGCTGACTGTGTAAGTGGCAACGCTGCAATAACAGCGAAAAGAGGTGCAAAACAAAAACTAGCGAAACCATAAAATACTTAATAGCAAGTGCGGTCAGTAGCTGCTGCTGTTGTTGTTTGTCAATTTTCCTTTATATGCACACACACACACACATATGCAGTTAGGCAGATGCCGTTGCGCCCTTTATGATAGGCAACAGAAAATATTTGAAGCGTCAACGTGTCAGGTCACGCTTATTGAACAGCGTGAGCTGCACGAGAAAGCACCTACTTAACCCTCTATTGGTAGGGTTGGGGGGGGGGGGGGGGGTTGCTCAAAAGTATGACTTGCACTGGCTTACCGCATTTTTGTACAATCTTTTCTATCGCCGCTGGCATGCGGCAAAGTTCTATGAGTTAAATTTTGCGGTTGTTGGCGGTGGTTTGTGTTGATTATTGTTCTTGCCTTGTGCAACACGGACAAGCACATCATTTAAGGGCAGATGATCAGGCCCACACACACACACACTTAAATGTTTTTGTATGTGTGTGTATATGGTAGATATATGTATACATTTTTACGCAACCTTTTGTCGTTGTCGGCTTGGAAAGTTTGCACAGGCCCGTGGCTTATGATTTTGTCAACCTTTTTATTTTTTACACAGACTGTAAACTTTTTTTTCATTGTATTTACTGTCTAGATTGGGAGGGTGTCACACAATTTGACAGTGGCGTTGGTTTATTTAAAATGTGATGAAAAGTGTTGCCTAGTTAATTGGGCAGCTGCACAAGCAAACTGCCAACTCTGAATGTTGATCATTTCGTAGACGTTTTAGACTTTGGAAATATCTATAGCGTCTGTAATTGTTCTTTTATGCTTTTTTATTTTATTTTTTATTTATTTTTTTTTTTTTTGTTGATGTGGCTTGTGCTGTTGTTTTGTGTTAGCGCAGTCGACGGTAAAAGTTTTAGCACCCAGGCCACCCACACAGACAAGCTGCTCGCGCACTCAAACCCAACCAACCGTCCCACACGCCCTAATGTCGACCCAAAATCCCAAAACGAACAAGCGACACGCGCCCTGGCCCAACTTGCCACAGCACACAGGCACACACACACACACACACACACACGCAGAGAGCATGTCGACGACAGGCGTCGCTGCCAGGCCAACATTAGCATTGAAGTGTGCAAACGACGCCACCCACAGACACACAAATAAACGCAAATACACACACACACAGCAACATAGACACAGGAATACACACAGTCATACAGAGAGATGGGCAGTCAGCCGTCGCCGCCATGCCACACCAAGCCACGCCATGCGGCAGTTGGAGCACTCTCGCAAATTTCAATTTTTTTCACACCAATGGCTCTTGGCTTGCCCTCTGCCTTTGCCACATTGCGGTTGTGTGTCTACCCGACAAATTTGTCTTTTCTGACTTCGGCTTGATAATTCAGGCACTAATATAGATATTGAAAACATAAATGCAGCCTTCTTTTGTCGGTATCACCAAGCATATTATAGTATCGACAAACCATGTATTTATTGTCTGTCTGCTTAGTGTTAATATATTAGTTATTTTATTTAATTTCTTTTGTCTCTTTCTTCGTTCATGGCGACTAATATAAGCCTCCACAGAAAAATAAAAGTAGAAATTGAATTGAAAATGAAATTTAATATTTAAATTTAAATTAAACAAAAATAAAAAGAAATAAATATATTAATCAACATTTTTATGTTTTAGATACAACTTTTGAAACGTGTTGCTTTTGTCGGTTGTACATGCCGCCATGCTGCCTGTTTTCGAAGCACGCGCCAGGACCCAACCGCACACACTAGCACACATACACACGTATACAAACACAGACACACTTCCATATATACGTAACGAGTCAAAAAGCACACACACACACACACACACATACAGTCACATGCAAACGTATTGTACGTGCTTTTACTCACCCCGTGTGGCGCACTTCCTTTGATTTAGTCATTTTTCTCTCTTTAGCCGACAACCAACAAGCCATGTGGCTCTGCCAGTGCCACTGCCACTGCCATGGAACAGCACGTTGCTAGTTGCTAGTCGCCCAGTTGGCACTGTGCGCACTTCCGACCATTTCTGTGTCTGTGTGTGTGTCTATAGAAGCTTGCCCCAATCATCCTGGGCTGTTATTTTTTTAATGTTTGATTTTCATTTCTGTTTTGCTACCAATACCTCTTGGCCACTCCTGTTATTGTTGTTGTTGGAAGCCGTTGTTGAAGTATTACTTTGCATCTGCCACATTGCGGTAGCGCTCTTTTCACTGCTGTCCATAACTTTTATTAATGCATTCCATTGTTACTCTGTCCACAGTACATTTCGATATCGATGCGTTTGAACAGGTGTGCGAATCTGTCAATATCGATAACTGCTGATAATGACACACATATGCATGTTATCGAATCAATCAATATCGATACTGACTAAGCAGCGGATTACCGATTGTTGCCTAGGCCGTACATGCGACTTGTTCAACTGAATACCCAAGTTACACACATATACATACACACATATATATGTATATAACGTTTGCATGTTACTTGCCGCCGATTGCCGTCAGGAGGTGGGATGAGGGTGGACATGGTGTGAGCAGTCAAGTCGTGCAGAAACAAGAGCACGGGTGGCATCAGCATCAGCATCAGCGTCAGCATCAGCGACAGCGACAGCGACAGCTTTGCTGCTGTGGCTTAGTATGGGGCTCTGACTGGGACTCGGTGTGGCTATAAACGATTTATGTGTATGCTCGTGAAGGCCAAGCGCCACATGCTACCACCATATCCCATTCCACCCACAGCCACAATCAACGGTGGCATTCAAGTCATCGTTCAGTTCAGTTCAGTAATTTTACAGACTGCGCCATCAGCTACCAACGCACAGAAGGAAGGCAAGAGGAAGACTGGCTGGCTGCCTCACTTCAACAATTTTACTTATGTCGTTGGGCGGATGTGTGTATTTCAGTTTGTGATTGCATCTGTAAGAGTGCATGTAGAGATGCCCAACAGGCCGACAGTTTGGACAGTTTGTCCTGTAACAAGGGGACGCCATGTGGGTCTGGACTCTCGACCTTACTTGAAATGAGCAATGCCAATAAACAAACTTTTTTTTAAGCCAAACATGCACAAGAATAGGCGCTAATCAAGTTGTCACAAAATCGTAGCATACTTTTATGTGGTGCAAATTCGTTTTACTTTCGTTAATTTCATACACTTTTCAAGCGATCTCCAAATATCGCAGACTTTATGCTTAGTCTTATTTATTTGCTTGAATTTGCGACCGTGCTTGATCGTGTGACGTCACTAACCAATATATACTCATCAAATATGAATACATAGAAATGCATTTGTTGTTGGCTCAAGTGCATTTATCGATATAAAGAGATTTTGAAAGGCATATCTGCAATTTGTGCGTTTTATCAAAAATCTATGCTATGCTGTGATAGTTGCTGTCCAAAAAGCAACGTCAACCATCCTTCCTATCCCGTACCCCGTCCCCTGCACGCCCCCCCCCCCCCCCACATCGATGTCGTATTTATCTAATAGTCCCTGCTACTGTCAGAATGGTCTACGTCTGGTGTTGATGCCCCATTCCACAGGAATCGCTGTCGCCTGGCTTATTATTTGCCACGACTGCTGGCTGCGGCGCTAAAGTTTCGCCTCGTTGGTGTTATGATTTCAATGTGGGTAGCCGAACGGCACGACGACCCCGACCCCGACCTCAAACCCAAACCCAAACCCAAGCCCAAACCCACAATCGCAACCGTCATCGTCAGCATCTCCACTTACACACACACAAACACATACACATACATCGAAGTACCCACCCCGCATCACTTTCATACCCGCCCGCAGGCCACAACCATAGCTAACTCACTGGCTGCCTGACGGCGTTTGCGCAGGCAACCCAATGGACAATATTTTCGCACAGCTATCGCCACAAAATTGAGCATTTTAGCTTCTGGGTTATAATTCGAATAATTATAATTGTATAGGATATATACGTATCTCTATAACAAAAAGAAAACCTCTGCGTTTCTTAATTTAAAAATAAAAGTAATGTAAAATAAAAATGTCTTATTTCGTTTGCAACTATTTTTATTTTGGGATATTATTAAGTAAAGCGTTCTCCCTTCTTTGTTATACATTTTATTTCAGCAATACCCTAAGCTAAATTGCAAATTTTAAATGCAATCAGGCAACTAAATAGTCTACTTGAAGTAAAATCGCTCAACATAATATACAAAGTTGTATTTTTCATTACATTGAAAGCCAATTTCACAGATATTATGGTCAATGTTCATTCTACGCACTCACACAAATTATTACTTTGACAACTCGGGTTTTCTGGCTATTTTAAAATTATTAATTATACAAACCACATATATAGTTAAACATTTTAACATGAAAATTTGTGTATATTTAATAAAGTACTAGTATCCATTGCTAATATTGTAAATGTTTGCTGGGATAACCTATTTGTGCCTAAACGAATTGATTTGTATGTCGGTGTGTGTGTGTGTGTGTGTGTATGTATAAGTGTGTGTCTGTGTGTGTGCTTGTGTGTGTGGGGCGCGCGTACGTGCGAACTTTCTGTGCTCGCCAAAGCCAGACATGGTCACGCCGTCTGTCCGACTGTCGTTGGCGGCACGTCGACTGGCTGACATTTGCCGCATTTGCCAACGCCCAGCCGCCCACAACTGGCAACATGCCGCCGCCGCCGCGTCAACGTCGTTAAAGCTTTGCACTGCGACTGCTGCTGCTGCTGCTGCTGCTGTGTGTGTGTGTGTGTGTGTGTTTGTGTGTGTGTGTGTGTGTGTTTGTGTGTGTGTGTGTGTGTGTGTGTGTAAGGCAACCATTACCACAACCACCATTAACGTGCCAGGCAGTCAGCCAGGCGTTGCTGTTGCTGTTGCCGCCGTTACCAGTGTTGCTGTTGTTGTTGCTGTTTTTGCTGCTGTTCTTGTTTTTATTGTTGGTTGACTCCAATCTGCTTTGGTTGCTGCGCCACACGACGATGGCTATAGCGATGGCAATGACGATGGCGAGTCAGAGCCAGAGCCACAGCCAGAGCCCAAAGCACAGAGCCCAAGCCATTCAGTCGGCAAATTTTGTACGAGCTGTGCGCACACACGGCGGGCGACATAAGCGACAGGAGGGGCAGGCAAGCAAGTAAAAACGAAAAGTCGAAGTACTTTTCACCGTTACGCTTACCGTTAGTTCAGTTCAGTTGAGTTGAGTTGTGTGCAGTTCGTTTCGGTTTTAGTACTCGGTTTGTTCTCGGCCAGTGCGGACGTTTCGTTGGGTCGCTGGGACTTTTTTGATTTTCTGTGGAATTTTGTACTATCATCTGTAGGCCGTGTAAAAATACGTAATTTCTTGTGGTTGATATTTTTGAAAGAGCCAACGGCAAAACTGAAGAACCTTGTTTTTAATTTAACCGTAATCGAATAGTAAAAGTTGACGCGTGTATGGAATTCATTAAGAGTTCTGTAAAAATGTCAAAATGACAGCAAAACGTGATAAGGATTACAACAAAAATAAATCAACAGCGGGTAATAATTAATTATGAAGTTCGATTCGCAAATAAATAATTCCACTAAACCATTGAGTTATTAAAGTAAACAAACCATTATTTAAAAGCAGAGTCGATCAGTCGATAGTGCGCCCCATTGTTTCAAGGGCATCGATCATGCACACAGACACGACCAGCTGACTCTCTCAAATACGAATAAAAACAAAGCTCTGACGAAGATCTGTAAAAAGAGAAGAGCGAATTTTTCTCGTTTTGACTTCTCTCTCGTTGCCTTTGCACATTTTCATTACTTCTATTTAATTTATTTTTTGATGGAATGTGAATAGTCACGATTTCCGGCAGTGATCGAGCTCGTCAATAATAAAAATAAATATTCTCATGAATTGGAGTGCTTGTAAACTAAACAATATTTGATCGATTTTATTAACTGATTTCATATTTATCGTAGTTTAATGGAATTTTATTCTTGTCCTAGCCGGGAGAGCTAGCTAGGAGATATCCTGGACCCAGCTGTTCAATAAGCTTGCTGATATTACTTTGTTCCATATTAAAAGATATTTTGTTGGTTAACAAACCTGTGTTTCTTATACGACCTTAATGAAATGCTAACAGTTGATCCATAATATGTCCGGTTAAATTGTATATATGTCAATTGGAAGGCTATCTATTTATTATTGTGTTATAATTATTATTATTATTATTATTATTATTATTATTATTATTATTGTATATTGACATAACTTATGTTCCAGATTTGATGTAACTAGCTCTTAAAGTTTCTGAGATCGGCTTGATTTTACAGAATGGCATGGCTGTTATTGATGTTGATCAAGAATATATATATTCTATGCGGTCGGAGATGCTTCCTTTTGCCCAACTTCATTATATAAGAGAATATATATTTTTTAAGCTCAGGGTATATACGTTTACTAAAATACATGTATAAGAATATAAAAAGAAAATAATAGAACACCTATATATATATTAAAATCAGTGTAACATATTAATTATACATAGGCCTCGGATTCTCCGCCTCAAGCTCAACCAATGGCAGCGGCATCAAATCCATTGGTCTGGTGAGCTCCTCACAAAATGTAACCTCATCGCAGGAAATTAGCAAGCGTACGAATAAACCACTCATGGAGAAACGCCGCCGAGCACGCATCAATCAGAGCCTGGCCATACTGAAGGCCCTCATCTTGGAGTCCACCAAACATCAGAATGCCAAAAACGGCGATGGGCAGGCGAAGCATACCAAATTGGAGAAGGCCGACATATTGGAGCTCACAGTGCGCCATTTTCAGCGTCATCGCAATCTCGATGATCCAAGTGAGTAGCATTTGTTTCCCTATCTGCCCATTTCCCTGGCTAAACTGTAATTTTTGTTATGTCTAACTCCACCAGCAGCTGTGAATAAATATCGTTCAGGATACACGGATTGCGCCCGGGAAGTGGCTCGTTATTTGGCCACGCCGGAACCGCCGCCCATGGGGAATATGCCCACGCTGTCGGAGCCCGGGTCCAAGGCGCGTTTGCTCCGTCATCTGGATCAATGCATAGCCGAGATCGATGTGGAGATTTGCCCGCACACAGCGACGTCGAATTTTGCCGAGAGTCCTAACAACAGCAGCACCTGTTTCGATATTAAGAAAGCGGCAACGTTGCCCGAGGAGCATTCGCTGGACTATAGCAGTCAGGACTCGAATCCGCTGGACTACAGCAAAGGCGATCAGCGTGTGTTGCTGCAGGCGACAGCAGTGCACTCCGCTCAGGACGAGAACAATAATCGCGGCCAGCTGGCGGTGACACAAACGCCACAGGCCCAAACACCAACAGTACAGCTGCAACAGCAACAACCACAACAACACCAACAACAGCAGCAGCAGCAACAGCCACAACAGCAGCAACAAATATCACCACCAAATAGCGCTATCATCGAATTGGGCTATGAGAACGATGTAGGCAACAAGGTCGTCTGCGTCAATGTGCTCGAACAGTATAAACAGCAGCTGAAGGCTGAAGGTGGCGCCCCAAATGGTGTGCTTGTCCTCCCGCCGCACTATGTTCAACTAGCAGCTGCCTTGGGCCTAAGCGCTCAGCCGCTGGTAGATCCGATTGCAACGCGCACGGATTTCGAGCGACTAATTGAGTTGCAGCGCCTGCAGCCGCATCTCGCCGGCAAGCTGAGCCCCAATTTCGCCGGAAGCCTGGAGGCTGCGCATGTGGCGGCCGCAGCGGCAGCTGCCTATGCCAATAGCATGGCCAGCAATTCAACGGTTGCGGCAGCATCTATGCTCAGCGAGCGCCCCGCCTCGGTGGCCTCCTCGTCGGCGGCGGCTTCGGTCAGTTCGGGTGTCTCCGATCTGAAGTCGGCACCGGCAACGCAACAGTCGTCGCCGCGCTCGGAGAGCGGCATTGGTTCCAATGAGAATGAAACTCTGGATGCTAGTCCACAGACGAGCAGTGCGGCACGACAGGCGCTTCGCCAGCGTCAGGAGGAGGAGTATCGGGCACAACAGCAGCAACTGCAACTACAGCAACAACAACACCAACACCAACAACAGATTGTCCTTGGGCTCCAGCAGGGCTCCGATGAGAGCATGTGGCGGCCCTGGTAGTTATCCTATGCTTGGCCTTGTACAGTTCGGGATGATATAGCTTTTATGTACTAAGTATATTATTATAATTATATATATGTATATGTATGTAGACTGCGCAAATTTGTTGCTTTGTTACAAATGATATGATTTGTTATTTTGGCTCCTAACTAAACTTGCATAGAACAGTGGTCGCTCGAGAATTGATATGCTCATTATGATCCGACAGAAAACCTCAGCTCTATTTTTCTGCACAACAAATTCAAATATTAATAATTTGTTTACCAATTTAATAGGGTTGTATTCTATATTTTACTCAAAAGTTGACACAAAACCATAATTAACATAAATTCTGAAAAATTGTATTCAAAGTGTCTAAGGCATTATTGTTATATTTTTTGCAAGCCCATGCTCCGAGTGTCCACTGTACTTAGGATAAAACCTATTGTTAAGCTCCTGCTCGTATAAATGTATAAAAATTCTAGCACGATATGCGAATATTTAAATGCATTTTTCACGTGTGCCAATGCTAAAAGACTCTGAATAAAAAAACAAAAACCTTTCCGATCATAACTAATTGTATAATTCCCGACTATGTTTTGTCCGAATACCTTGCGTAAAATGTATCAAATACTGAAATTAAAACTGCAATAACGTTAACATAACTTTAAAAATAACAAATATTCTTTCTCTTTTTTGGCATCCAGTTAATAATTCTTATATACAATTTTATTTTAGATAGATACCGCAATGTATATAGTTTAGAGTAGTGCGATTTAATAATATTATTATCTTTTTTAAAACGCGAATAAATATTGGTGTGTTATATAAATATGCATATTTATAGGCTAAGAGCGAAAAATAATATTGCCTTTCAAGAACATTTATAGCCCGCAAATGAAGACTACTTAGATTTCATTGTAGTCAGAGATTTGCGTGGCGCCGATTGCCGTTGACGTGCCAGGAATGTTTGCCCCGAACCCATTAATAAGGCCAATTTGGAGTCGACAGCATCGCGTTGAGCATTAACACCCAATCTGTAGAAGGCGCTGACCATGAGCTGTTCCTCCATGCCGCTCATTTTGGTTTTCGATTCCTCCTCGATGACATCGACGCTCTTCTCCAATGCATTGGCCTCCAGTACTGCAAATATTGGGTGAGGTTATTTAAAGTTGAATTTATGTTAAATATTATTTAAACAAACCACTGGCTATGCGAGGATCAATGTTTTTGATTACTTCTTTGGCTCGTTCAACGCATTTACGGTACTTGACTTCATAAGCCATAACTTCGTGCTCTCGGGTATTCAAGGTCGACTCAAGCTGGGTTATCTTGCACTGCATAGTTGAGTTCTGTGTTGCAAATTCCTCAATTTGAAGTGCTATGCGACGATTGATAAAAATATTATTAAAATACTTTTAGTTGATATTTTTATTTTCGACGTACTTTTTTGATCATTGAGCTCCATTAGCTGTTTGATTTGTTTGCTGAATTCATTTCTGTTGTATGAAAAATAAATGTTATTAGTATGCAGCTGGTTAACAATTACAATCTTAACTTTAGTACTCACTCCTTTAATATGGGATCGTCGCTTTGCGAGGCATGCGATAAGGAGAGAATTCGCTCATTGGCTGTCTTCATCTGTTCACGCAAATTCTCGCAGCGTTTGTTTGCATCGTCCAGCAGTTGCTGCAAGATTAGGAATACACAAATTGAATACTGTTTATTTGAATGAAGATAAAATATCAGTTACCGCCAGTGCTGTTTGGCCACCTTGTCCCTCTCGTAGTGCCTTGTTCTCCGCCTCCAGACGCTGGATTTTGTCCATCATAGCTGGCGGCTGTAGTTCCCTCGACATTGTTGTGCCAGTCAAGCTGCCAGAGTTGGTTGTCAGCTGCCCACATTTTAGCTCATCGAAGGCCTCCCGCAGATTGTCGCGCTCCTTGAGCAAATTATCTTTTTCCCGCTGCAAAGCTAGATTTTTGCTATCAAAATTCTTGTTATCAAACTCCAGTTTGACATTTTTGCTGCTCTCATTGTCCAATTTCGTGTGCAGGTCCTGTATTTCCTTCTTAAAGAGCTCTATTTGACCCTTTGTGTTAGCATACCGCTTGGCATCCTCTTCAAACTGTGCGTTTTGTTGCACATAGTCAGCACTACGCTCCTCGAGCATTTTGACATGTTTCTTCAGGTCATTGTACTCCTCGAGTTTCTTTTTGTAGGTCTCCAATTGGGCCTCGCATACTTTTAGTTTGTCTGTGGATTCACGCAGCACATCTACTTCATCCTTAAGTGTGGTCAGCACTGCAGTGCTTTTCTATTAAAATATATATGATATTAAACAAAGTTCAGGGTATAGACTTGGGGTACATGCCATTAGTTCGTCTATGCGCTGTTGCATGTGCAAAATCTCCGTATCCTGCTGCTGCGCCTTAATCTTAAGGTCTTCACGGGCACCCTCTGACTGCAGCAGCTCCTCCTTAACCAATTCCAATTGACGCCTGAAATGGTTATTAAGAATTACAGAAAAATGTAAATTTCAATTAATTAACTTACCTTAGCTCATTGTAGCGCACGGAGCCCGCTTGGATGGGACCCAGCGAGACACCATCGTCTCCAATTGTGTTATGCTCGAGCCGTGCAAATTCCTTTTGCATCTTTTGCAATTCCTGTTGTAGATTGGTTTTCTCATCGATGAGCAATAGCATTTTCTTCTCTGTTTCGAAACATTTCTGGGCCATGGCATCGCGCTCCTCCGTCATCTGCGATTGCAGCGCCTTAGCATTGCCATCAAGCATGCCGCTCAAGGAGTTGCGCGATAGCGAACTAACCACGCCACCCTCTGTCGTTTGACGTGTTGACGTTTCCAGCTCTTGCAGCGCACGCATAATGTTCGCTTGCAGCTCCTCTTCAAGGCACATAATCTCGCATATATACGACTGCTTCTTGGCACAGTTGACCGCACAGCCCAAGACAAGTTGCAGCAGGCGCTCCAGTTCGGTGAGGTCGCATTTCTCGGCAATCGCCTGCACATCCGGCTTGACAAAATCGTGCTGTAGCGTATAGTTTAGGACATCACTGTAGTATTCGTAGACGCCCTCGACGACCTTCTTCAGATTACTCATCCGCAAACGCCAATTGCTGCCTGCAGCGCTCGATTTGATTTTCGACAGCCACGAGTCGCTGAAAGATTCGGGTGCGAATTGATTTAATGCCTGAGCGAGTGCAACGCCATCTGCCAGCTCCTCGGCGTTTGCATGCGGTGCATTCAGATTGAGCGTTTTGAACCACTCCAACAGACTATAGTACATTCCGTTCTGAGTGGACATCGTGAATGTTATAAAATTATGACAAAACCAAACAAAAATTAGAAATTTTCACAGAAAAAACAAGACATCTGTTGCAGCGTAAACAAATCAGCTGCACTCACGATACCGATAAACACATACCAAGTAGTATCGATAAGTCGATGAGCTGTTAACAGCGCCAGTGATTCATACAGGTTATTGTGGGTTTATCGTTATTGAATTTGATTTTGATTTTGTCTGTATGCTTACAAATAAGATCTGGCAACTAACTAAATGCAAATATCACTCAATTGTCATTAAAGGCATTTATTCGATCATAGTATTAATTATTTGTAAGAGAATTGAAATCGATGGCTGCTACTGCGCCACTTTCAATACTGTCCATGCATTGTTCCACCCATTTCAGTTTATTATCGTGCTCTTTGATTTTGTCAATCGGTGTCCAGCTGGAGTCAAATTCAAGCCTATAGCTGCCCTTATACGTCTGATCCACAGAATTGTTCCATTCCTATAAGCAAATATGTATGAAGCATATCTTATCAATATTATCATATGTTTACATGTTTGCTTATTACCTCTGGTGAGAGCATGCTGAAATAGTTTTGACCCGTAGATTTTTGGTACAGATGATAGATTTTTCCAGGTTTCTTGTTGAAATTACAAGCAGCACTGTGCAGCGTCTGATTTTCGTTGGACTCCTTGAGTATGTCTATAGCTTGTGCTTGCAGCATTTTTATCTGAATTACTTGGGTTGTGTATAATTCAAAAGCGGTTGCCTACAAAATGCTTACCTGATCCAGAATAACAACCAATTTCTGGCTTGTGCTATTCCTCACCATCTTATCCGCAGATTGTATTTCCTGTGCTAAATGTATTATGTCAGTTTCATCGTGCATCGAAACACGCATTGGATCTACTTGAAATTGTGGGTTTCTCTCCACCAATTGAGCTGCACTTAATAAAAAAAAGTGTATTATAGTGCATAAATATTTTCCTAATGTTAAATATAGTCTATTAACTTTCATACCTTTTTTAACTGCTGTTTCATAAGTTAATCGCTGCTCCATTGTTGCACTCCTTTTCATTACACATGCATTTATTAAAAAAGTAAATTACGGGGACGTATTTATTAAAAAATGTCCACAAACAAATAACATGTGTTCTAATGCGATATCTATCGATAGACTTTTGTAATCGATCAGCAAATAACCCCCAGATGGGAATATTTTTGAAAAATTTCCCTTACAATATTTATTAACATTCCGTTAAAGTGTTTTCTTAAATTTTTATTATTATTACATAGTTAAGTAAACGCATTTCCACAAAATGTAAAATGATGGCCATTAAAAAAGTACATTTGGCAGCCATTTACAAATAATAAAGATTAATTAACTCTGAGTTCGATTCCTAAACTCCGGCTTCGTTGTGAAAGATGAACTTGAGTAGATATTTTGTTGAATTTGTACATATCAATCATATAAAAGAACTAAAGCTCAACAGTTTTTGACTTCCCTTCCGAATTGTTTTCGTAGGTCTGTAAAAAATATAAATTGTTACGTTAGTATTTGTATAAATGGTTCATTAAACTAAATTTTAAATTTACTTACATGTTGCGCAATTTCCTGCAAATGTTCAAATGTTGTTTTCCCTGTCTGCATAACCATGTCATGGAACACATTAATCTCGGATTTTGTCAACAGTTCATAGGGAGCCCCAAACTCGACAACGTGTCCCGCATCTAATACCATGACCTTATCCGAATCCATAATCGTGTGCAGCCTGTGGGCAATTGTAAGTACGGTGCATTCTTTGAACTTGTTTCTAATGGTCGTCTGGATAAGTGCATCAGTTTGTGGATCCACATTGGCAGTGGCCTCATCCATGACCAGTATGCGATTCTCGCGCAGAATGGCACGGGCCAGGCAAACTAATTGACGTTGACCCACACTGAAATTGGAGCCACCCTCGGAAATGTTGCTCTGTAGACCCATTGGCAGTTCAGAGACTTCGTCCTTGAGATGCACCTGCATTTTAAAATATAAAAGTTTAGTGAGAATCAGTAAATTAATGCGTTACACTCTTACCTCCTCCAAGGCCTGCCAGAGCTTTGAGTCCGGATATTGTTCAAAGGGGTCCAAATTATAGCGTATTGTGCCAGAGAACAGAACGGGTTCCTGAGGTATAATCGATATTTTACTGCGCAGATCATGCAAGCCAATCTCTTCTATATCCCTCTTATCAATTAATATGGAGCCATCGTTATAGGACAGCCGAAACAAGGCATTTATAAGCGATGATTTACCTGCACCCGTGCGGCCCACAATACCCACTTTTTCCCTTGATTTAATGGTGAAGCTCAAGGATTTCAGTACGTAAGGAGCCTGAGGATCGGGTGCATAGCGTAAACTCAAGTCATCAGCTACAATTTGACCAGCTTCTGGCCAACTAACTGGCGGTTTTTTATGCGGTGCTGATGCGAATTCTCCTTCTGATTTCAGACCGCTGTACTCAATCACACGCTCCACTGAGGTCATCGAGTTCTCCAGCTCAGCCGATTGGCGCATGCCCCACTGCACCATGCCCGTCATGGACATTGCCTGCGTAATGGCCAAGCCAATATCACCCGGATTCTTAGGGGGATTCACAAAATTATTTAGGATTATGATCATAACATAAATCACGCAGAACAAATCAAGATAATAACCAAACGCTCGACTTGTGGACAGGAATGTGAAGTATCCAATCGAATGATTATCCTGGTACTGATCATATTTTGTAGTCAACATTCCCTGTGCCCGCATCGCCCTAATCGTGGGCAGTCCATTCAGGGTGGCTCCAAAATGCGAATACATCGGTGAACGGGCAACCGCTTCGAGTCGCTTCACATCCCGCGATGTGCTCAAGTAGAAGTTTCGCACATAATAGAAACAGAGCAGCATGACCAGTGTATTGATCAAATAATAGGGATTTGTAACGCACAGCACGCTTATGATGCCGCTCAGTGTGAGGGATATCTGGATACAGTCGAGCATCACAGCGGGCAGCGCCTCATCCACTTGACCCATGTCCATGGCGAACCGATTGAGAATACGACCCGATGGATTCGTATTAAAGAAATGCATCGCTGCGTGTGTGATTCCCCGGAACATAGAGTTGTGCAGCTGGGTGGATGAGTGCATCGCCACACTGAAGAAAATAAGCGTGCGCAGCAGGGCAAAAATTATCAGCACCACATTGATGGCCGCAAAATAGTAAATATCCAACGATGACGACGAATTGCTCTTTACCCTGCAAAACATAATTGTCCATATTAAAAATCTACATCATAATGGATCAATATTAACATTTGCTTAACATTTTTTAATCAACTTCTATTCTGTTAGGGTTCATTAACAGTGAAACACAACAGTAATTCAAGGCAATTAACATTTGACGTTTGCAAATAATTACCGTACATTAATATTCTAAATGATCTCCTAAGCTAGCAGCATTGTTTTTACTTTTAAGTGTAAAGATCTCTTATTATGCACTGCTTGAAAGCTGTTTGTTTACATAAAGCAAGCAACATTGTTGCACTTCCAATAGAACTCTTATAAACAAATGTTCGAGGACTTTCACCAGCTACTTACCAGTAGGACAAAAAGTAATCGCCACTTGAGGCCATCAGTTGAGTGCCCAGGCAAAAGAACATCAACAGCAGAAACAAAAGCCAGCCACAGCCGGCAGCGAAATACTTGTGATACATGTCCCAACCGATTTTGGCCTCAGAGGTCGTTTCCTGCAGTTCCTTTGGCAGCTGCTCCTTCTTGTCCATCAGCGAGTCGTTGGCATTGGAGCCCGCGGACGAGATGCTGTTGCGGCTATCCACGCTGCTGTGCCGTGAGTACGATTGGGTGGCTGTGGACGTTGCATCACCAGTGCCAGCCAAATCCTTGGCCTTTTCCTGAACTTCATCTTCAGCATCGCCTGCTTGCTCTGTCGGCCGTTCTGTCAGCAATCGAGCAAAATCCTGGCCACTCTTCAGCATGTGCTCATAACTGCCGATGTCTGTAATTTTGCCTTTGTCCATGCACACAATCAGATCCGCCTGCTCGAGGAACTGCACCTGATGTGTGACCAAGATGACGAGATGCTTGCCCAAAAATCCACGCATGCACTGCTCGAACAGATGGCGTCCCACATGGGCATCCACGGCGCTCAGCGGATCATCGAGCAGGTAAACATCCGCCTTGCGGTAGACAGCCCTTGCCAGACTGATGCGCGCCTTTTGGCCACCCGACAGGGTTCCACCCCGTTCCCCGACAATTGTCTTGTCGCCCTGCGCCAACAGCTCAAAGTCCCGCTCCAAGGCGCACATGCGGACCACGGTGCGATAGCGTTGTCTGTCCAGCGGTAGGCCAAAGAGTATATTCTCACGCACCGTGGCGCTGAACAGCCACGGCTCCTGTGCCGAATAGGACAAACGTCCGTTTAACTTCACCTCGCCCACCTCGGCGCTCAGCTCGCCGAGCATTGCTTGTATCAGACTCGATTTGCCAGCGCCAACGGGTCCGATGACAACCACCATCTGCTTTCCGTGCAGTTGAATATTGATATTGTCCAGAATGGGTTCACTCTGCTCCGGACTCCAGCGTGCTCTCAGATTCTTCATCTCTACGCATATGTCTGAGCTGGATAGCTGTTGATTGCCATTTGCCAAAAGTTGCTTTTTCTCCGCTGTTTTATCATTTTCCTGATCCTCCTGGAGCATTAGCAACTGAGTCTCCTCGCGCAACATAAATTGGGTTATACGGCGCAAGGAGACCAACAGTTCGGCAACCTGTGACATGCCACTGGGAAAGAATTTGCCCATCGAGCGTCGCAAAATATTATAGAATGCTGTGACGCAAAAAGCCTGCTCTGCAGTGAGTTGTCCACCAGCCAGGACATAGGCCAGCAGGCTGACAAAGATGGCCAGCCGTCCCAAAGTAATTTCAAACGAGAGTAGCACTCCTCGAATGTAGTTGACCTTACGTATGACGCTCATCTCGCTGACACGTGCCCTGCCCACCAGTTGCTCAAAGGGTAACTCCCAGGCATACATCTTGATCACCTGTATGCCAGCAATAATCTCATTCATCATCCTCACCCGTCGATCCGTCCGCAAAGCGGTGCGCAAGCGAAGAGCCGACGTCAATTTGGTCAGATAGGTTTGGAGTGGCAAGTAGAGCAGCAAAATGGCAATGCCATAGAACGAGGAGACCCCTATCTGCTGATAGAGGAAGTATGAGGCAAACAGCAACTCCAGCGGACCCAGCCACAGGAAATGCGAGTGGATGAGTGCCCGATCGAAGCGACCCAAATCATTGGACAGCAGATTCACCACTTGACCAGTGGTTGTGCCACCCAGCGCAGTGCGGCTCAAGCGTAGTGCCTTTCTGTATATGGCACTGCTAACCGCGACTCGCATCTTCATCGCCAGATGCATCATGTGCATCATGAACGGATGAAGCAGCAGCACACTCATCATGGTGCAGATCACCAAGCCGGCGCCATAAAGTTGGGCATTGAGACCGCTTCCGTTTCCATGCAGTGTAAACTCTGAGATTAGGCCGGCCATCAAAAGTGGAGTAGTGGCTCTAAAATCAGAAAAATATGTATTATATAATTACAGAAATAAAAGTTCCGATACAGTGGTCTCTCAGTAACAATGTATTTTATATTTGCAGCCGTTACAAAATTTGCAAATATTTAGAATAAAAAAATTGTAAAATAAAGTCGAATAACTAAAAATTAATAATTGAATTAACAGTTCAAAAATTCTACAATTTAGTAAAAAACTATCAATTTTAATGAAAATTCTCTTTTAGCTGGCTTTTTAAACTAGACCATTTTCATCAATTTGTGATATAATTTCAACATTATTTATTCTTTTTTTAGCGTTAACGATATGTCAGTTAGAAACCCCGTATTTATACCCTGAACCCATTAAAAATGGGTGAAAAGGATATAATGGTTTTGTGCAAATGTATGTAACAGGCAGAAGGAAGCATCTCCGACCCCACAGAGTATATATATTCTTGATCAGGATCAACAGTCGAGTCGATATAGCCATGTCCGTCTGTCCGTCCGTCCGTCCGTCCGTCTGTATGAACACGCAGATCTCAGAGACTGTAAGAGCTAGAGACTTAAAATATCGAATATAGGTTCTCGTATACCAGGCGCAGATCAAGTTTGCGTTATTTTATCGATAACTGCCTTCGTTTATCAATTATCGATAAATTAAATTTTCGATAGCAATAATTGCCACAATTTTAAAGGCAGAATCTTCTGATTAATACATAATATGCATATGCATACTATTGATCAACCGCCCAAAGAAACACCCAAGTTATAGTCGAAATTATATTCACATTTTGATCTCATTTCTATCAGCAGCCGCAAGCATTTTCTGTATGCTTAATTATGCGAGCGCATGTGTAAAAGAGAGATGGCATGATATTCGACGCGAGCGTCAATATTCTTTTGTGTGTATTCTGCAGAGCTCCGCTACCAGCGATTGCGTGTTTCATGTGTTTGTCGGCAGAGGGCGCTTCCAGAGCTGCTCGCATTTTAATGCAAATGTTTTTAAATGGGAATTTGCCAATAATAATATAATATATTTAATAACTGGGTTCAGGGTATATCGTAGTCGAGTTCACTCGACTACAGCACTCTTTCTTGTTATTTTTAATAGATATGCAATTATTAGCTCGATCTACTTATCAAGTTACCACTGTAAGATAAATTTGATCCCAAACCGTTAAGTAAACTCACCTCAAACCCAATTCGAGAACTGCAAGCACAATGCCGGATATCACAAGTTGCAATCCAAACACTTTGAGTACAACTCTCAGCATGCTAGGGTTTTTAGTACCTTTGGCAGCTGTTCGCTGGGCTTCCGACTGCCAAGTCTGGAATAGTTTATCGCCCAGCTTATCTGCCTTATGCTCATCAAGCACATCGTAGAGATCGTTGGGTTCCAGTTTTTTTTTGCGTCCCTTGAAGAGAATGGGAAGGGCGAAGCTATAAAGATAAACGTTTATCTTCAACGATAGCAAGTTATGTATATTTTATTCAAATTTCGATTAAAACGAACTGAATTTATAAACACAATGAAATTCATTTACAATTAAAATCATATTATTAAAAAATAAATAAATGCTGTAATAGAATTTCACGAACAAAATTAACTAAATATTTCCATTTACATTTTTAAACAATTTTTGTATTCATTTTATTTAATTGATCTATAATTACAGCTGATACGGGAACCTGAATATTATCTTATCATTAATAATAGATAGGACATGTGAACATGAGTGTTCCTTAAAATATCAACTGTGTAAGTTTTGAAATGATAAAACTTTTGAAAGTAGTCATTCATATATGCGTAATTTATGTACGTATTGCAGTCATTTATAAGTCTTCAATATTTGAATTTATGTATGGAAACTTACCAGAACATAATGGCAGACAGACAATTAGCATTTTCCCGCGGGTTTTTAGTCAATTTATCAACTGCCATCCTGCATCGAATTCAATTGCAAATCGATTGTCAATGCTCTTATTTACACAAATTAAATAAACAGAGTCAATTAAAATTGCACTGCAACTCATTCGATTCGTATTTAAGCTTTGTTCAAGGAAAGTCTTTGCACTGTTCACACGATACCCTGTAAATATTATGAAACGTTTCGAAACGTTTTGCCGCACAGCTGACAAGCATTTATATCAAAAACTGCAGATGAACAGATGCAGCGGCGTCTGCGTTTTATCACAATAATTATGTAAACTCGCTTATCGCAAAAATGTACCCAGAATTAATAAACAACAACAACAAAAACGCGCTTTCCTTTCAATCAAAAACAAAGACTTGGTAGGTGCTCATGTCCCCCCGGTTTGCAGTGCAAAATGTAACTAACAGAAACTAAAACTAAATTTCTCTCTAAGAATCTTATTTGACAGCTGTTCGCGCAGCTGACGCCGGCACAATTGCAAGTGTTGCCATACCGTCAATTTTCTGTGCAAACAAACATACATATTTATTTACATTACATAATTAGAGTGAACCTTAAATTAACCGCTACTTAATGAAATCCATTGATCATATTTAGTAAGTACTTCTTATTATTTAATATTTCTTCATTTTATTTAGCTATAAGCCAATTTTTTAAAATTGGAATCTATAACTTTAATTTATCAGCAATTTTTTAGAAATAATTGAGAACATTTGTGTACAAGTACCCAAGATGTATAGATGTATATATATATAATTTGAAGGCACTGCGTTATTTGCACTTTTACACTTAACACATACATAGAAATATACAAACATTAATAACATAATATTCCATGCATAGGCACATACAGTATAGGTTTATATAAAATTATTAGGGTATTGGAATTGGATGAGATTATTTACAGTTGAAGTTATTTACGGCAAGCCTGTTTTTAAGCACTATGATAAAAAAATCCCTGATTATTTTAATGTTTATTGGCCTTAGGACGATAATCTGCGATTTTGTTGAGCAGATTCAAATGCCTGTAAATAAAAATAATATATATATTTTTAATTGTATTTTAAAATTTTGAGATGTATACATTTTACCTGCTTGGCAACCAACTGCAGATTTTCATAGGTTGATTTCCCCGTCTGCTTGACCATATCATGGAAAATTTTGCTTTCGGCACAGGTTAAAAGTTCATACGGTGTTCCAAATTCAACCACTCTGCCGGCGTCCATGACGAGCACCTTGTCGGAATCCATAATCGTGTGCAGCCTGTGGGCAATTGTAAGTACGGTGCATTCTTTGAACTTGTTTCTAATGGTCGTCTGGATAAGTGCATCAGTTTGTGGATCTACATTGGCAGTGGCCTCATCCATGACCAGTATGCGATTCTCGCGCAGAATGGCACGGGCCAGGCAAACTAATTGACGTTGACCCACACTGAAATTGGTCCCACCCTCCGTTATTTTACTCTGCAATCCACTGGGCAAGTCGGCAACGACATCCTTCAGTTTCACCTCATCCAAGGAAGACCACAACTTCTCATCAGTATACTCGTCGAAGGGGTCCAAATTGTAGCGCATTGTACCAGAGAAGAGCACCGGCTCCTGGGGTATAATTGATATTTTGCTGCGCAGATCATGCAAGCCCATTACTTGCGTGTCCCGCTTATCGATCAGTATGGAGCCATCCGTGTAGGAGAGACGGAAGAGGGCGTTTATGAGCGAAGATTTGCCCGCACCCGTGCGACCCACAATGCCAACCTTCTCACGCGCTCTGATAACAAAGTTGAGAGACTTAAGCACGTATTCTGATTTGGGATCCGGGAAATAGCGTAGACTGAGCTCTTCAAACGCAATCTTGCCATGCTCGGGCCAGGTCTTGGGCGGTTTCTTATCGGCTGGCGCTTCCAAAGCGCCCTCTGGTTCAATGTCCTCATACTCAACGACACGCTCCACGGCAGTCATGGTGTTCTCCAGTTCCGCAGATTGACGCATGCCCCACTGCACCATGCCAGTCATGCCCATAGCCTAAAATAGGGAATTTAAAAAATAGACGAGATATCGTAGAGCGTAAGCTGCATGCAACTTACTTGGGTAATTGCCAAACCCACTTCGCCGCCATTGGCCGGCGGAAATATGAAAAAACTGAGTGTGATAATGCCAATGTAGATGACACAGAAACAGTCCAGCCAATAGCCAAAAGCACGTGACGTGCTAATAAACATGTAGAATGCCGAGCTATGCAGATTCTGATGATTATCGAACTCGCTAATTAACACACGCTGTGCTCCAAAAGCTCGAATCGTTGACAGACCCGTCAGTGAGGCGGCCATATGCGAGTAAATTGGCGAGCGAGCTGAGTAATAAATGCAAAGAATTAAAATAATACAAAGAATTAATACAATAATACATAATACAATTGCAATTGAAATAGTAACAAATTAAAGTTTACTCACTAATAGCCTCCAAGCGTTTAACATTTCGTGAGGTTTTCAGATAAAACGTGCGCAACTGATAGAAAATAATACCGAGCACGAGCGTGGGAACGAGAAACAGCGGATTGACAATGGCAATGACAATGACAATGCCACCTAAGGCTAAGAATATTTGTATCACATCCATCATGACAGCCGGCAGTATCTCATCCACTTGACCCATATCCTTGGAGAAACGATTCAGAATGCGTCCCGAGGGATTCGTATTAAAAAAATACATTGCAGCACGCGTGATGCCGCGAAACATGGAGTTATGCAGCCGGATCGATGCTCTCATGGCCAGATTGAAGAATAGAAATGAACGCGCCAGCGTCACAGCAATTGTGACAATTGTGATTATGGTAAATATATATGTGTCCAGCATTTCAGCATCTACGGACCAGCCCAATTCGTGGAGCCACATGGACATACGGGATTCAAGGACATGCGAGATAATTGTTGTCGTATCGTTTGTGGCAGGTGAATTAGATGAATCCAAGCTGAGGGTGCTGTTTTCATTCATGCTTCTAACACTTCCCTTCTTGGCAACCCTACAATAAATATTACAATTTGATTTTTTAGAAATATCTTAAATTTGTATTATAAGTCAATCAACCCTTAATAAATAACAAGTAAGAGTGCTGTAGTCGAGTGAACTCGACTACGATATACCCTGAACCCAGTTATTAAATATATTATATTTTTATTGGAAAATTCCCTTTTAAAAAGATTTGCACTAAAATGCGAGCAGCTCTGGAAGCGCCCTCTGCCGACAAACACGTGAAACACGCAATCGTTGGTAACGGGGCTTTGCAGAATACACACAAAAACATGTCGAGGCTCGCGTCGATTATCATGCCATCTCTTTCTCACACGTGCATCGCATATTTAAGCATACAGAATATGCTTGCGGCTGCTGATAGAAATGAGATCAATATGAGAATATATTTTCGACTATAACTTGGGTGTTTCTTATCCAATCTTGCAGTTGATCCATAGTATGCGTATGCATATTATGTATTAATTAGAAGATTCTGCTTTTAAAATTGTGGCATTTATTGCTATCGGAAATGTAATATATCGATATTCGATAAGCGGAGGCAGTTATCGATAAAATAACGCAAACTTGATCTGCGCCTGGTATACGAGATATATATTCGAAATTTTAAGTCTCTAGCTCTTACAGTCTCTGAGATCTGCGTGTTCATACAGACGGACGGACGGACAGACGGACATGGCTATATCGTGTCGACTATTGATCCTGATCATGAATATATATACTTTTTGGGGTCGGAGATGCTTCCTTCTTGCTGTTACATACATTTGCACAAAACCATTATATCCTTTTCACCCATTTTTAATGGGTTCAGGGTATAAAAACTAATGCTATACGCTTACCAATATGACAGAAAATAGTCGCCTAGGGATGCCATTACTTGGGACAGTACACAGAAACTCATCATGACGAAGAAAGCGAAAAAACCGCCGCCAGCCTTGAAGTATTTGTTGTACAGATCCAGTCCGATGCGTCCGTGTTCCTGGGACTCCTGCACATGCATTTGGGCGGCCGATGACTCATCCAGACAGGAATCGGCCAGCGATAGGAGAGACTGCTCACTGTTGCGTCGCTTGTCGCTGGCCGAGCCCGATCTGGACCGTGAGCGCTCCTCGATGCCATGCTCATCGCGTGACGAATCCGCCAGCATTGCGGCAAAGTCTAGGCCTGATTCGCGCAGCGATTCGTATGTGCCCACAGCGCTCACCTGGCCCTTGTCCATAATGACAATCTGATCGGCATGCTGCAGGAATTGCAGCTGATGTGTGATCAGGATCACAATACGCTCACGCAAATAGCCGCGCATGCACTTCTCGAACAGATGGCGGGCGACATGCGTGTCCACAGCGCTCAGTGGATCATCCAGCAGATAAATTGCCGTCTGGCGGTAAACTGCACGCGCCAAACTGATGCGCGCCTTTTGACCACCCGAAAGGGAGGCGCCCCGCTCACCCACAATTGTCTTGTCGCCATATGGCAACAGCTCGAAGTCCCGCTCGAGCGCACAGTTCTTCACCACCTGGGCATAGCGACGCTTGTCCATGGCCTGACCAAAGAGTATATTCTGGCGCACAGTGCCAGTAAATAGCCAGGGCTCCTGCGATGCGTACGAGAAGCTACCATTGACACGAATCTCTCCGGATTCCGCCCCCAGCTCACCCAGTATGGCCTGAATAAGACTGGACTTGCCAGCGCCAGTGCGTCCCACAATACCCAGCATGGTGCCGGGCTGGACGCGCAGATTAACCCCATTGAGGGTGTAATCCGGTGAGCTGACGTCCCATTTAGCTTTGAGATCCTTGATCGATATTTGCGCTTCCGAGAGCACGGCGTTTTCATTGATGTGCGGCAGCGATGAAGGCGTTAGTAGCCTCTCCTGCTCGTGTTCTAGCTTTGATTGCAGCGTGGTTTGATTACTGCCAGGCGAAGCGAGCGGCGGCTCCAGAGATTTATCACGGACATCCGTCTCTTCGTAGAGCATATAGTTGCGCACACGTTTAATGGAAATCAGAGCTTCAGCTATTTGTGAGATGCCTTGAGGAAAGAAGACGGTCATCGTAGTGCGCAATATATTATAATAGGCCGTTATTACAAAGGCCTTTTCGGGTGTTAAAAATGTGCCCAGCAGCACGTAGCCCACTAGACTTAGAAAAATGGAAACACGCGTAAGGAATATTATAAAGGATAACAGAATGCCCCTGATATAAGAGACGTGTCTTATCGCATTGATTTCCTTTTTGCGTGCAAATGCCACCATTTGCTCGAAGGGCAACTCCCAGGCATACATCTTGATCACTTGAATGCCAGCAATTATCTCATTCATCATACGCACACGTTCATCCGTACGCAGAGCCGTGCGCATCCTCAGCCCTGAGGTCTTTTTTCCTAGCCAAGCCTGCATCGGTATGAAGAGCAGCATGAAGGCTACGCCAAACACAGCCGCAATGCCAATCTGCAAGAGATTCCAAATTGTATTAGTGTTAAAGCAAATAACCAGAGAATATTATATATACATAAAAAGAAAAATGTACAATTTATAAACAATTATAATCAGCTTAAAAACCTTGATACATAGTAAATAATGGAATTGGTACTATCTAATTACCTGCGTTGCATAATTCGTAACAAATATTCTATATAATTAACTGGGTAAATCAATTACCTCCATATACATCAGATATGTTATAAACAGCGTCTCCAGCGGCCCCACCCACAGGTAGTGCACAAATATGGTTGCCAAGTCCAAGCGACCCACATCATTGGACATCAGATTCACAATATGACCAGCTGTGGTGTCGCCAAGCGCCGTCTTGCTCAATCGCATAGCCTTGCGATATATCATGCTGCACATTCCCACACGCATTTTCATGCCAACGTGCATGGTACCCAACATATAAGGATGCATAATGATCACATTGAGAGCACTGCAGGCAATCACACCAGCCGCATAATAGTAGGCGGACTCAATTGTGTCCGAGCCGTGCGTAAAATACGATATCAGCTTGAGCAGACACAGGGGCTGCAATGTGCGCAGACCCAGTTCCTGCAGGAAGAGCACCAGACCCAACAGCCCGAACTGCAATCCAAATACACGCATCAGTGCACACAGCATGCTCGGCTCTTTTTTCGAGCCCACTTGCTTCTTTTGCAGCTCTCGTTCCCAGGCAGCGCATAAATCATTTCCAAGTGTTTCTGAAAAGTTGGGATCATTTAATCAAAAAGTATGTAAAAGAATATAATAGAACATATTTAAATAATAAAAAAAAAATAAAAAATCAAATTCCTTAAACTTTATTATTTCAAATGTATTAAAATAAATAATTTGTATATTTATTTTTATTCGTAAATAATGAAATCTTATTGCTTAATGCTCTTTGCACTTTGTATCCAGTTTTAGCTTTGTAGATAGGATGAAACTGTGATTGCAAATTTCGCAAGTATGATCAATAAATTATTTTAAGCCGCGCATTATCAACCAGAAGAATTAAAAAAAATTTCCTCAGTCAAATAATTGACAAGTCATTGACCGAATTTACATATATGTACATATTTAAAAGACAAATAGGTCCATATCAGCAAATGCATTCGATTTATATTGAGATTGTTTTATTTCTGATTTCACTTCTATTTGAGAAGTGCTCTGGAAATCAGCACAATATTTGCTTACAATTGATTTTTATTGCGCAAGTTATTATTAAATGAAATCAATTGTACCTATCGTGCATATGTACATAGTACTTATCTATGTATATGTGTATTTATTGATTTAAATATATACATTATTTTGTGTCATATCCATACTGTGGAAAGCTTTGCCGACTTTGTAATTATATTTATTTTTTGTAGAATATAATGAAAATTATAAGGTTTATTTTGACAAGCCGAGTATGTGTAGTAGTGTAAACGCACCTGACTTGTGTTCTTTCAATGCCTTGTAGAGATCCTCGGTTTGCAGTATTTTCTTGCGTCCCTTGAGGAACGTGGGCATGGTGTACCTAAATACATAAATAATAGATAAATAATGTTGGACTTAACATTATTTATAACAAAAATTAATGGGACATACCAAAAACATGCCGCTGATATGAAATTGGCATTCTCTCGCGGACTCTCCGGCAAGTCAGCAGTTTTGACCGACTGCATTGCGTATGTTGAGCTGAACAAAACTACGTAACGATTAAGATAAGATAAACATAAACATTTTTTGCTAATTGCTAATTACTATTGCAATCGCTGTGACTGATTATCATAGATTATACGTAATTACACAATATATTTTACTTTTGAAAATCTTATAAGATAACAATTCATTTGGCGAACACCTGTAATATACAAATGACAGCAAGTATGTAATTATTGTATTTATGTATTTCCCATAAGTGGCTTCAATTTTGTCTATAAAGCTTTCGTGATCAATTGAGATTTTCACTTTATTCCCACGATGTGCTAGTTGTTTTGTGAGCAAACACCTGTTGCAGGTGTGTGTATGTGTGTGGTGTAACTTTGCATTCGAGCACGTATGCGTCTCCCTATATGCAGTTATATGTATTTGTTTTTTATGTAAACTCGTGCCTCCTTGTGTTATTGCCGGCAAATAACCAATTACTAACGAGAGTTAAAAAAAAAATATATTTATATATGTATTTGTTTGGTTTGTTTTAGTCTTTTTCGGGTGCGCTAAATTTAGTAATATAAGAGAACTCCAAACACAAACACGTATATGCATAGATTTGCATATATACATATATACATATATATACTTATAAATAATCAAATACAACACACACATATATAAGCAGATGTTTGCGGGCTCATTTGAATAAAAACCCTAAGGCAATTCTTCACTGCCGAAAGTCACGCACACATACACATGCATTTCTGTATACAAGGGCGGGTGGAAACAGGGTGCGTACAATTCGCAAATCCCTTTTACGAAGAACTGGGTACGCCCTTCTCTGTATGTATGTTTCTGTGTTTGTACACATTTACTTATAATAAACACGCGGGTGGCACTCGCAAAACTTGGTTAACTTATATATGTGTTCAGTTTATTCTTCCTTTGCTTGAACATTCGATTTATGTATGAACGTGTGTGTGTACCTATTTATGCTTAATTCGCATTGACAGTTAGAACAGCCGGAACTGCAGCAAGGCAACAAATAAGTTCCTGTTTACACTTATGAACACTAATTTACTATAGTTATTTGCAATAACGGGAATTTCTTAAATTCTCTGTAAATTATCTAATCAAACTAGTCACCCATTACATACAAATTTACGAGTAGTAAATGTAAAGAACATATTACAAACAACTGCAATTGTTTAATTCAAGGTAATCGAAATATAAGCATTTACATACGTATGTGTATATTGACGCTCAATTAAACTACAAAATCATTCTCTAATTTATTGTATTTTATTTATTTATTTTTTGTTTGGAACAAAAGGCAATTAACAATAACGAACGTTCGAACCGACAAGTAAAAAAACCGAACCGTACGCATGTAAGGGCAACATGCTACTGAGAAACAGCTGACGGCATTCGTGCATTTTCAGCGAATTCGCCAACAGCAGCATATATTGCTTGCTCGCACACATGAGCAAATATTTGAATTTGCTGGCGCATATGTTTCTGCTGTATATACAAAGAATGTGCGTGTATTTTGTGAAACGATTAAATCAACAAGTCTTACATAGAATGTTAATGGGAAATCATTAAAAAATAAGGTACTCCAAATGTTAAGAATAATCTAAAGCGGCTGTTAAGCCTAAGCCGAATTAAAATAGCGAATTAAATAAAATGCCTGCTTTTCTGTAAAGAATCAAATCTATAGAATATATTTAATTGGATCGTTGTACAAATAAAAACAATGTTTGTTTAACAACGTAAAACAAGTTGTTACGGGCAACCACTATCTGAAATTCTCTCTAACAAACATTCTCTCTTTTTATCATAGAGATAAAATCAACTTATTAAACTTATTTACAATTTTATTTGCCAACAGATAAATATTTTTTTTTTCTTCTTCAAAGTTTTAGTTTTTATTTTTCTTTTGTGTTCTTCTCGTACATTCATCAAATGTCTGCACACTCACATATTGAGAAACTTAGGCAACAAGAGCAGAAGCGGTGCTGGACTCGTATTTCCAGTTGGGGGGCAAGACGCTCTTCGTCTTGTAGTAACGAGCGAGGCGGTGAATTCTCGACTCGACCAGAATCAAACGGAACTTGCCGTCTTTGTCCTTGCGACTGCGCTCCAAATGCTTGCGGATGGCGACAGCCTTCTTGATCATGTGGTACAGATCCTCGGGGATATCGGGCTTGAGGCCAACCGATTTCATGATACGCAGAATTTTGTTGCCGTTAACAAAACGCACTTGAGCCACACCATGCGAGTCACGTAGGATGATGCCTACAATTAGGTAGATTCAACATAAAAAATACATTAAAACATAACCTCAAACAAACACAATATAAATAATATTAACAATACCGATTTTCGAGGGAGTCAGGCCCTTCTTGCCGAGGTTCCTGATTTGCTCCTTAACATCCTCAGCGTTGAGCTTCAGCCATGAGGGGACTGAGCGTCTGTAGGGCAAAGCTGATTGGGAAATACCCTTGCTGCGAATGAAATCAGTCGTATTTGTCAGTTTAGTCAGTGAATGGCAACGAGAACGAGAAGAGGAAGAGCTGTCGTATTCATTTGTAACATGTGCTTGCCATGGTGGCCAAATTTATAATCAAAACTAATGCACCACATGTAGTTTTAATACTGTTATTGGTTTAAAATATACTGGCGCTGTAATCAAGCACATTTTACAATAATACTCGCTTATTGACAATATTAAAATCAACTACCCAGGAGCGTGCATACGACCCATGATGTTGCTAGCTTAGTTTTTTACACCGAAAAGAAAGTGGAGACTTGTGGAACAACAGTCTACAATTGAAGTCTACGCAAAGCAGGGTTGCATTGGCTACTGTCACCTAACAACTGCTCACCACTGTTAACTGCGACTCGTTACTCTTTACATTTGTAGATTTTGCTCATTCTGAACAATATTGTTCTAAAAAAGAATTGCTAAAAAAAATTCTGATAAAAATGCAGCAAGATAAATACAGTGAGTTGCTGAATAAGCTGGAAAACGAGGAGCTAGAGGTGTGTCGATTGGACATGGGCAAAGTAGTTTCATTTATATAAAGCTTCCCGTATTTTCACAGAATATTTCACCGGGCGCTGAACTTTACCAGCAGCTGATGGCGATTTATCTTTATCAAAACAAACTGTGCGTGAGTTTATTTAAAATAATATATTATTATAATAGTCTTATTTTATTTGTATGGTTTATAGTGCCTGTGCAAAGCTACTTTGGATGCGTATATCTAATAATCTGAAGGAGAATAATAAAGAACTGGCTCAACTAAATCTCCTAAATCTGGCGCTGCAACACAATAAATATTCAGAATTCTTCAAGTATATTAGATACGAGTGGTCTGAGAGCAACAAGCTCATAATTGATGATCTTTTGGGTAAGCGGAGTGCAATATATTTAGCCAATTGACTTATAGATTATTGCAATGCAGTCAAGCAGCGCGAGGAACTTTTGGACTTGACATCCAGCGCCTATGTCTCCATTTACGAGCACAATCTGCTGCAGATGACGCAAATGACGCTGGATGAACTGAGAAGTGTCTGCTTGGGTTGGACGCGTGAACAGGATGGGGAAGAGCACATATGGCAGCCGAAAATGAAGGAACCAACTCCTCGCATTGCCAGCGATGATCAGTTGCTCAAGTTGACTGAATTTGTGTCATTTTTAGAAAATTAGTGAATACAAATTAAATTATTTTATTTGCCAACATCTTTTCGTCTGTCTGTTAGTTGGAGGAGTAGTTCTGTTGTCACGGGGAGTAGTTCTGTTAACAACAGGTATCGAGTAGTATAGTCTGTCTCGTTGTGTCATTTAGAAGAATAAAAAAAATTGCACGGCAGGGCATTTTCACTGGAAAATCAATCAGAAAACATTTTTTACTGTAGACATTTGTAAAAGATTTGTAATACAAACTGTGCGAAAGCATTTAATTTACCTTCAAACAGTTCAATCAAGTTACGAACTATTTGGTATTTCGTGCGGTGAAGAAAATAAACCGATTTTCCGTACAACTGTGTGTGTGAGAAAATAAAAATGGCAGCAAGCGACAAATCTGTCGATGATTCTCTTTATCCCATTGCGGTATTAATTGATGAATTGAAAAATGAGGATGTACAGGTTGGTTAATTTCTCTGCTTGCTTGGGATGCACACGATTATAAACGAGTAGAGTCTTAAAATATACAAGTTTATTACTATATACGTATGCATGTATGTATATGCATGCATAGGTATGTATGTGTTAACATATGTATGTCCATGCAAAAAAGTGCGTCACTATGTGAATGGCAAAAGTGCACAATATGTGATGTATGTGGGCATGTGTGTGTGTACAGAACTGCTATCTTTGTAGATATTGTTTAATTATTACACTTTATTAATTTGATAAAATTAACCCGACAAATTTTTAATTTAGTTGCGTTTGAACTCAATCAAGAAGCTGTCAACGATTGCACTTGCCTTGGGCGAGGAACGCACTCGCTCCGAGCTGATACCGTTCCTAACTGAGACAATATACGACGAGGATGAGGTGCTCCTCGCACTGGCTGATCAATTGGGCAATTTCACAAGTAACTAAAATCACATAGGGTACCCCCTACAACAAAAAGAAGAAACACATAATCGAAACCAATTTTATTTTCTCAGGTCTTGTGGGTGGTCCGGAATATGCCATGTATTTGCTGCCTCCGCTAGAGAGCCTGGCCACTGTCGAGGAGACCGTTGTGCGCGACAAGGCTGTGGAATCTCTGCGCACCGTTGCTGCCGAGCATAGTGCCCTGGATTTGGAGATTCATGTGGTTCCGACGCTACAGCGCCTCGTCTCCGGCGATTGGTTCACCTCGCGCACTTCCGCCTGCGGTCTCTTTTCCGTCTGTTATCCACGCGTCACACAGCCGGTCAAGGCGGAGCTGCGTGCCAATTTCCGTAAATTGTGCCAGGATGAGACGCCCATGGTGCGACGCGCCGCGGCCAATAAGCTGGGCGAGTTCGCCAAGGTCGTGGAGACGGAGTATCTCAAATCAGATTTGATACCCAACTTTGTGCAGTTGGCGCAGGACGATCAGGACTCTGTACGACTGTTGGCCGTGGAGGCTTGCGTTAGTATTGCCCAACTGCTGCCACAGGACGATGTAGAACACGTAAAGACATTATTCTCACGCTTAAATTCGTAATATTTCACATGTGTATATTCTATTAACATTTGCAGTTGGTGTTGCCCACGTTGCGTCAATGTGCCAGTGATTCATCCTGGCGCGTTCGCTACATGGTTGCCGAGAAGTTTGTTGACTTACAGAAGGCCGTGGGTCCGGAGATAACGCGCGTCGATCTGGTGCCCGCCTTCCAATATCTGCTTAAGGATGCTGAGGCAGAGGTACGTGCTGCCGTTGCCACCAAAGTGAAAGACTTTTGCGCCAGCCTTGACAAGGCCAATCAGGTGCAGATTATCTTGAGCTCCATTTTGCCGTATGTACGCGACCTCGTCTCGGATCCCAATCCACATGTCAAGTCTGCTCTGGCCTCTGTTATCATGGGTCTCAGTCCCATGCTGGGCGCCTATCAAACGGTCGAACAGCTACTACCACTGTTCCTCATTCAGTTGAAGGATGAGTGCCCCGAAGTTCGTCTCAATATTATCTCCAATTTGGATTGCGTTAACGATGTCATTGGCATCCAACAGCTAAGTCAAGTGAGTGGAATTCAAATTCCAATAATAATATGTTTATATTTTCCGAGTGCATCTTTTCTATGAATGAATTGCATACGTTTTATTTATACATGCGTTATTTATACTGAACAAATTTAATGTTTTAACATAAAGTAAAAGAGAAGAAAAATCGATTTAAAATTCCGGCAAATTTCAAATCTAATAGTATAGCTGTATAGGTTTAAATGAGCAGCTTTATATATCCAATACATTCTTTCTCTTCGTGACAGTCCCTACTGCCCGCCATTGTGGAGCTGGCTGAAGATTCCAAGTGGCGCGTGCGCCTGGCCATCATTGAGTACATGCCAGCATTGGCTGGTCAGTTGGGTCAGGATTTCTTTGATCAAAAGCTACGCGGTCTGTGCATGGGCTGGCTCAATGATCATGTATACGCCATACGAGAGGCGGCCACATTGAATATGAAGAAACTTGTCGAACAGTTCGGCGCACCCTGGGCCGAGCAGGCCATAATTCCAATGATATTAGTCATGTCACGCAACAAGAACTATTTGCACAGTACGTACAATACACCCACATATAAATGCTTGTATATTTAAAAATATATATTATTGTTTATTAAGGAATGACCTGTCTGTTCTGTCTTAATGTTTTGGCTGAGGTGTGTGGCACGGATATAACCACAAAACTGTTGCTACCCACCGTGCTGCTGCTCGCCGCTGATCCAGTCGCCAATGTGCGTTTCAATGTGGCCAAAACATTACAGAAGATATCACCCTTCCTCGAGGCGAGCGTCATTGATGCGCAAGTGAAGCCCACGCTTGACAAACTGAATGCTGATGCCGATGTCGATGTAAAACATTTTGCTGCACAAGCGATTGCTGGCATAGCAGCCGGTAAGCAATGGTCGCATCTAAATTAAGCACATAGGACACACACACATACATACAGAGATAAACTACGGAACGTCAAAAGAACACATCTGAAACCTATAAAATATTACAGAGTTTGTCATAGAAATCTCTATATAAGCATCTTCATTTAGAAATGGAACTAAATGTGTTTAGAACCGCAGTACCGCCCTGCATGGGTGCGAAGTTTGAGGCGGCCATGGACTCCAAGCTGATCGTCGAGCCGCCACCAATGTCAGCAGCAGCTGAGACTGGTGGCGTGTTGCTCGAGCTAAATGCTAACACGGAGAACAGCTCCACTGAGGAGGAGGGTGATGAGCAGCAAAAAAGTGTTTCGGAATGTTAGAAGGATGAGTAGACAATAAATGTGGAAAAAAACCTCATGTTTAGGGCTCAGCCCTTAATCCAATGAATTGGCTAATCCGCAACTGTTTACAAGTTGCAGCAATCGAAACAAAAAAGTATCCTTTGTGTTCCCTAGTGTCTCTCCAATATTTGTACATTTTAAGTAAATTGTGTGTGGTCCTTATGAGAGCTTTTAACTAAATTGTGAGTCTAATTACTAATTGTCGTTTCATCATTTTCTCTGTCTCTTTGCCGGTCTGGTCTCGAACACGCCTCCACCTGTTGATTGTGTTGTAATTTCTGTTCTATTGTTTATCATTACAGCGTAATCAACTATATTATTTTTTATTCTATTTTTAAAATGTATGTATTTCACACGCTGGCAACAACAAACAAATATAATTATTGTGTAGCAACACTTAAAAACGGAAACTTGTAGTTAAAATCCCCTGAGAAGAAACAAGCCACATGAGCAGAACTGGAGGAGTCCCGAGTACTGCAAGAGATCACTGCACCTCACCAAGCAAACCCGAACAGAACAGCCTACATATTTTACATTTTCAAAATGCATAAGTCGAGCGAGCAAAGGAAGATGAATAAAGAATAAAGAGCCACAGAAACTCGACACAAGAAAATATATTACTTACATACTTATAAAATACATAATTTACCATATAAGCATAAATTCATTATTAAAACAAATAAATGTGTAGACTTTGACAAAATGTATTGGTTAACGCATCTGAATGCAAAATAAAAATTATTGTAAAAGTATTCTCAAGTGTTTATCTTTATTTATTTTTTAACTATTTGTCGAGTAGCATTATCAAATTTCGAGATATATAATATTAATCATATAAAATTATATGCATTTGATTTGAACCGGTAGTAATTTAAATATTTTTGGTATTGGAACGAGCTTAACTTATTTCCAAAACTTTTAGCTGAATGCGTAATTTTTTTTTTCTCGTCCTTAAACTACAATTATGTTTGTAGGTATGTTTGGGTGAATGCATTGCCAATGAGATGCAGGCTAATAACCAAAAATATGTGAATTAAAATTCAGACCCACCAGCTAAGTGTTAGTCTCGAACATTAATTTACGAATAGGGTGTATTTATTTTCTATAAATATTCGATTGTCAGGCGAATTTTGTTGTATATACATGTTTTTTATGTTATGTTTTATACTCGATACTTACCGCTGTCATCTAGCCACTTTTGTGCATGTGTGCGAGTTGAGTGTGTGTGTGTGTATTTAGCAGAGAGCCAACCAAGCGACTGTGTGAAGAGCGGAAAATGGTGAGAGAGGGAGAAAGAGAGAGCATGATGAGCATGTGTGTGCTGCTTACTGGCAGATCAGTTTCGGTTATCATTGCGTGGCGACGCGTTGTAGCTTAACGTGCTGACGCGCATATAATATAGTTTACAGAGTCAACAGACGAATTAGATCCATTGCGTGTAGGTGGTTGTGAGTGCTTGCCTAATATTTGTTATAAATTACATGGCAAATATTGTCGAGTGTTGATTGATGGTTAACTAAAGGCAGCAAACAAAAATTTAGGCGTGTGTGTGTGCGAGTGTGCTTTTGCATAAAGCGAAAGAGAAAGCCAATAAATAATTTTCTGATTCGCCGCACACTTGTACACAATTACAGTTTGTATTTGTATGTAAATGTGTTTGTCTAGGATTGCCTGTGTGCGAGTGTTTGTGCAGCTATACTTTAATTCAGAAAGTGCAATTAAGGCTACACTTCAAATATTACTGCTATTTACTGACAAAATATATGTACAGCTAAAATGAGTAATTTTTATAGTCTTATGTTAGCCTCTACGATTGTCAAAGCTTTTACAATACGTTCATTAACAACACGAATATGTTATGGCATCTATCGTACTTTGAGCTCAAGTGGCGCGTTTCATCAAAATTATTACCGCAACCCTCCTCCCTCCCCTTCCGCTGGCCACTCCGATTAGCCTGACGCTTTTGAGCACTGTGTCTGTGTCTCTTACAGCCGGTCATAAATGTAAATTGAATTGCCGTAGCGGACACATTTAAGACATTATCGTTACAAAAAAAAATATGATTACGGAGTGCTTGGTGCAGATTGCTTTGCTGCGATTTAGAAATCGACAACCCTACAAAAACCTATATGTATGCTTACGTACATGGTTACATATTTATATGTGCATACATATCTATTATACAAATATATGTGTATGTGTGTGTTTTTATATTAATCTTATCACAAATATTATACGAAGCTTCAGAATTTAATTAGTATTAAATGATTGAACGTGATTTAGCTATATGGATTTTCACTTAGTTTTTATTAAGCAGCACAGGCGACTGGAAGTGGTCTACATTTTGAGTGGGACACCGAAGGAGATTCCGGAACTAACTGCTAAAATTGTAAAATTTGAATATTAATATTGATTGTTTTGGAAATGTGAATATTTAACCAAGTAACCCGTTTATGTTTTGTTTACATTTTTTTTTTCTTACAGCACAAAGATGCACAAGGCCATCAAAAATAAATCCCGTAAGTAAACTAACAAATATATATATATATATATATCGATTCATATATCGGTCATTTAAAAAAAAAATATAATAATACACAATTGAAAATTTAAATGAGATTCATAACTACCGAAAACGTTAACAATTAATATAGATAAACTGCCAATCGTAAATGATATGCAACCATTGAGCAATTATATTATCTTTTTTTTTTAATATACCTATACCTTTCCCACAGTCATCATATATTTACGTAATTGACATTTTTTTTTGTTTGTATCTTATGTATTTTCAGGGTTATTATGTGGCCTTAAAAGAGCTGAGGCAGACTTAACAACAGCTAAATTCATATTGTATTATGGGTTAGTATAGACCAAAAACATTCAGTATCCATTTAATACAAACCAACCATCTGTTCACAGACCCAGCGTAGCTGATAGCGATATTTATGATCTAACCGACTCGAAGAATCTTCTGGACGATGAGCATTTGGACTTAAGCAAGAATACAGTTTTGTATTTGCATGGGTATCTAGAGGATCCCGATGTGGAGAGCATGCATATCATCGCAGAGGCCTATTTGGAGCGCAATGACACAAATCTTATTTGTCTGGACTGGGGTGAACTGGCGGATGGCAATTATATATTCGATGCGGTGGTCAATGCAAAACAGTTGGGACCATATCTGGCCAAAGTTTTGCTTGAAATGTTTGACCATGGTTTGGATATTGAGAAACTACACATTGTTGGACACTCACTGGGCGGTCAGCTGGCTGGGATTATTGGTCGAGAGATCCTTAAGCGGTCTAAGGGTACCATGAAAATAAAACGGTGATTTTTAACTCAGCAATATATAAGTTAATGTCTTTACTAATTTTGTATCATTCTTGCCCAGAATAACCGGCTTGGATCCGGCATTTCCACTTTTCTATCTCACCGCTGGATTGGCCAACCACATCAATAAAAATGATGCCGAATTCGTGGATATTATACACACAGATGCGTGGCTCTATGGAGCACCCAGCAGTTCTGGCACAGCGGACTTCTGGCCTAATGGTGGCAAAACACTACAGCCGGGTTGTCCGCAACGTAACTATAAAATGCTTAGCGATAATGATTTGTCGAGCCATCGGCGTAGTTGGTGGTTTTGGGCCGAAAGTGTATCCGATCGTTTTCCTATTAAATTCGATGCCGTGGCCGCCAAAAGCTGGGATGAGTTCAAACAAAAAAAAATTACAGAAACTGATCAGGCTGTAGTGATGGGTCATAATTGTCCCACAACGTAAGTTGATAAGAACACGAAACAACAACTAAAATGCATTATTATAATATGTTATACTTTAGCGTTCATGGCGATTTTTACTTACAAACAAATGGCGTAACACCATTTGCACGTGGCAATGAGGGTATTTTCTATGTGGATCCAAAGGAACTAATGGGCAATAACAATACTTATGAAACCACAGTACCCGAAAAGTAAATCAACAAATTATAATGTATTTAGCGCACGATTAAGTGCTATTTTAATAAATTGTTGCTCGCTTTTGTTAACTAAACATAACGTTTTTAATATTCTATATGATTCGATTGTTAAGTCTTTTTTCCAAAGGTTTCTTAAGTTTATTTTATCGCCAAACAGCACAAGCGCAATGAATATGGAAAATGGTCAAGGTATGGAAAACAATATACTTAGATAAAGTATCTATTACATCTACTGTTTAGCTTATGTGTAATCTTAGAAGAGATAGCAGAGTGATGGGAGTAGACTTCTAAAGTATGATATGTACAAAATAAACTTTGATCAAAGTCCACTCAGATCGAGAGAAACCATGTGTTTAAATAGAGTTAGAAACGATTGTTTTTTAGTTACTAAATTAACGTCGACACAATAAGACCTTGGCACTAATCAATTTGATTTTTTCATTTGTGTCAAAATGGTTGCAAATTTGTGGCTTGTTTTTATAGCTATGATAACACAAAGTGGTATATATTCCATGCACAAATAAATACATATTTCCGACGACGCTCACCCACGCCGTTCCTGGAGCTTAGCCCTAGATATCTGAAAAGCGCATTCGTTAAACTCTGAGGATAGATTATTTGGAATCTCCTTCAAAGATCAGTTTTTCTTGGCTTATTGGCTCGTATGGTATCAGATTATTTTGCAATTGGTTGCGCCCGACTCCATCGTTGGCACTTGTTTATTAGTATTTTAATGAGCCTCAGTCTATTTATTGAAACAGGTGTAAAAAAAAATGTATGCATTTTTATTAAACTCAAGCGAAAATATTTTTTTTTTGTTTTTACCAGAATTTACAAAAAAACTGATGCATGAAAGCTGTTCATAAGTATTTTGACATTTGTCAGCAGTTGCAGTAGAAAATTATCTTACCGATTTGCCACAATGACAAAGAATGATATGAATAATATATTTCCAGTTTTTATACCCTGAACCCATTAAAAATGGGTAAAAAAGTTGTAATGGTTTTGTGCAAATGTATGTAACAGGCAGAAGGAAGCATCTCCGACCCCATAAAGTATATATGTATATTCTCGAAAATATATTCTCATATTGATATCATTTCTATCAGCAGCCGCAAACATTTTTTGTATGCATAATTATGCGACCGCATTTGTGAGAAAGAGATGGCATGATAATCGACGCGAGCGTCAATATGTTTTTGTGTGTATTCTGCAAAGCCCCGTTACCACGTGTTTTGCCAATAATAATAGAAAATATTTAACAAATGGATTCAGGGTAAATAATAGCCGTATTCGGAGCGCAATGATACAAACTTAATTATTCTGGATTGGGCCCAATTGGCGAATGAGAATTATGTATCCGTTGTGGAGGTCAATTTACAACAATTGGGATCACTTTTGGCAATAGTTTTGCTTAAAATGTTTGACCAGGCTTGGATATTGAGAAACTACATATTGTTGGACACTCACTGGGCGAACAGTGGTAAAATTGGTCGAAAGATGCTAAAGCAATCCAACGGTGTCAAGAAAATAAAAACATTGATTTGTATTTACTTTAAATATTTTATTATAGTGCACGTGGCAATTATTACTTGCAAACGAATGCCGAAACACCCTTTGCACGTGGAGAGGAGGGCCTTAAATACATAAGGCTATTGCCTATTGTGAAAATGGAAAATTATTAAGGTGTGCAAAACAATATACTTATACTAAAGTATCTATTACATCAACTGTTTAGCTTATGTGTAATCTTAGAAGAAAACATCTTTGGTATCATAGTAGAGTGATGGGAGAAGAGTTCTAAAGTATGATTGTTCTTTAGTTACTAAATTTACGTCGACACAATAAGACCTCGGCACTAATCAACAAATGGTTGCAAATTTGTGGCTTGTGCTTATATCTGTGATAACACAAAGTGGTATATATTCAATGCACATATAAAAGGGATAACAAAGATCCACACACGACAAAAACACATATGTCCCACAATATTAAGGCTACAGTCACCAATTTTTGTTGGTAGGTTGTTTCCGATGTCCTTCAAAGATCGGCATTCGCCACCCGCTGGCCCCTTTTCTACTCCTTAAAAATTCAAAGTGGCAATATCTTCTGCGGTTTTTGAGTTAGATAGTTAGATAGGTATATTACTGGTGGCCGCCAAAGCTGATATATCGAAATGTGTAAATCGATAAGTCCGCATATCTTGCACAATCTGAAAGATGGAGTCACCAAACGTGGAAGGTAACTTGCTGGTAGTCTTCTTCAAAAATCTTCATATACATTTTTCCAACCATTTTAGCACAATTTTAAAGCAAACTTTGAGGCTCATATAGTATCAGATTGTTACACAGTTGGTTACGCCCGACTGCAACGATCGCACTTGTTTATTAATATGTTAATGACACTCAGTCCATTTATTGAATCAGGTGTAAGCGAAAAATTTTCGTTTTTTTAACAGAATTTATAAATAAGTTGATGCATGAAAACTGGTCATAAGTATTTCGACATTTGTCTGAAGTTGTAGTAGAAAATAATCTTACCGATTTGCCACGATGACATGGAGCAGAGCCGTCCTGATATTTTTTTCGAGTAAGATAAGTGCGATTAGACAATATGGTCCAGTTTTTACTATAGATTTTGCCGAAAAATTAACACATTTTTAAAAAATTATTAAAAAATTATAAAATGAAGGAAAAAGATTCTATAACCATGCCAGAATTTTTGAGATCGCCACTGTATAAACTAATACGTAAATTAAATTGAATAATTTTAAGATCTATATATCGTTTGTACTTTCAGTGTTACTCTGGAGCCTACCTCTCTCAAATTCCACATCAGATTTATCAACAGCTAAATTTGTATTGTTAGTATTCATTACTTCATTCAGTGCTCCTTTAATACAAATACCTCTATCTCTACTGATCCAGCCTAGAAGACGACTACAATTTTAGCGACTCCAAGAATTTAGTGGACAAATTAGACCCTAGCAAGAATACTGTGTTATATTTGCATGGTTTTGATGAGAATATGTCTTCGGAGAGCATTCAAGTCATCACAGAGGCCTATTCGGAGCGCAATGATACAAACTTAATTATTCTGGATTGGGCCCAATTGGCGAATGAGAATTATGTATCCGTTGTGGAGGTCAATTTACAACAATTGGGATCACTTTTGGCAACAGTTTTGCTTGAAATGTTTGACCAAGGCTTGGATATTGAGAAACTACATATTGTTGGACACTCACTGGGCGGACAATTGGCTGGTAACATTGGTCGAGAGATCCTTAAGCAATCCAACGGCGTCAAGGAAATAAAAAGGTGACTTGGCAACATGAACGAGACCTTTATAGTCTTCACAGGATAATTCATTTCATACCATATTTGCTCAGAATAACCGGCTTGGATCCTGCCTTCCCCTTTTTCTTCGCGAACGCTGGCACAATCAAACATCTGTCAAAATATGATGCTAAATTCGTGGATATTATACACACAGATTCGTTCATCTGTGGAGCACCATTCAGTACTGGCACAGCGGATTTCTGGCCTAATGGTGGCACTCCACCTCAGCCGGGTTGTACGAATCAAATCGATGATTTGTGTAGTCATCAGCGTAGCTGGAGGTTTTGGGCCGAGAGTGTATCCGATCGTTTTCCTGAAAAATTTATTGCGGTGGCTGCCAAAAACTGGTTGTTCTTCGTGCTAAATTTCACGGAATCTGGTGAAGCTGTCATGGGTCATTATTGTTCCACGACGTGAGTTAGAAGAAAGACGAATATGTTTATAAGAACATTGATTTGTATTTACTTTAAATATTTTATTATAGTGCACGTGGCAATTATTACTTGCAAACGAATGGCAAAACACCCTTTGCACGTGGAAAGGAGGGCCTTACATACAAGTTTTATGTAATACCAATATAAATGCATGCAATACATGGCAAATGATTAGATTTCAAAATAAATCCTTGATTTTTGAACATTAATTTGTTGTTTTGGTTCTTAACATGTTTTTCTTGATGAATGAAAGCTGTAGTGATGGGTCACAATTGTCTCACAGCCTAAGAAGATAAGAACAAGAAAAATACAATACTTGCATATTTAAAATATATACATATTTATTATACTAAAGCGTCGATGGCGATTTTTACTTACAAACAAATTGCGTAACACCCTTTGCACATGGCAATGAGTGTAGAACTTATGGGCAATAACAATACTTATGAAACCACAATACCCGAAAAGTAAATCAACAAATTATAAAGTATATAGCGCACAATTAAGTGCAGTAGTAGGGAACTGGGGTTTCTGCGACAGGAAGTCGTTTATTGCTTTTGATTTTTAATTGCTTCATTATAGCACTTAATTTATTGCTTTTGGGTGGGGGAGTGACAGGTGTGTGACCTTTTTTAGAAAAATGTGTGGTTTTGGATCACGTATGAGACATTTATGATCGAAGGGTCTAGATTTATGGGTGACCCTTTTTATTGTGGGTTGTCATCAGGTGGAGGATCACTCAGCAGCACTTGTGTGTGCGTACGTGATTGTGTTACTTAAGAAGGATATTGTGTGGTAGGCGTATGACCTGTAACCTGCGTGCTAGAATCGAGTGGAAGATCAGCTAGCAGCTCCTGCACTGTTGTACATGTACATGATTTGATTTTTGAGGGTGGGTGCAACGATCAGTGAAAAGGTAATTCTCGCTTCTCTTTTCTCACTTTCTTTGTCAATGCATAGAACTCATAGGACACCTCACACCTGATTGTTTTCCCACACTATAATTATAGTGTTTTTTATGTAAACTATTGTTAAGTATGTACTTCGCACGTACGTTTGCCACGTGCTGGCACCTTCTTTGTGTGTGTTTGAATTTCTCCCTTTTTACACTGCACTCTGTTTGAGTGACCCTCCTTATGTCAATTTCTTATCAATTTGAAATGATAGCCTGCTTTGATTTGTACACCAGTGGGCTGCATACCTGGGTATGTAGAGTTTAAAATGTTTAAATAAAAGAGCTCTTTTTCTTTCTGATTTTCATAATATAATTTATTTATTTATTCTTATTGTTATAGTTTAATATATATATATATTGGATACAACTACATTATTAAAGTGTATTATTATTATTAATATTCATATTGTTTAACCTCTTTCTTAGGTTAGTGTATTGAAATATAAGACGATCCAGTTTTCTTTTATATGATACAAAGTAATGACAGGCACATGTATCAACTCCATCTCTAACGTTATCAGATGACCATGAGCACACTGACAAGTGCTTTCCATATTTTGATTTAATTAAACGATAGTTTTCATACTCCATGAAAAATTCTCGGTATTCCTCCAACAATTTAGAATGTTCAGGAAAAATCACATCCTCAAACTCCTTGAGGAAATCATCAATTTTCCTCACATTTGTTTTAAATCCAAAATTCGAAATTAGGCCCATTCTGTTGTGTATTCTCCAAAAGCAGAAATGCAACTAACGAATTATTTCACTTTATTATTTAAAGTGACTATACTTGTGTCACTTTTTTTTTTGTAATACTTCTCTATACTGGTTTACATCTTTTTTTATTTCTTTTCCCATCTTTCTTGAAATTTCAAAGCATAAGCGAGTTAAGTCAATTTCTGCCTCATGTCCATAAGACGCATCTAAATCTAAAAGTTGTACATCATATTTCCCCATCTTTGAACATTTTGGGATAATATAATTATTATATATGTTACAGATTTGATTTTTAAGCAGTGTGTTCCAACATAAGAATGAAGTGAAAAATATCCCTAATCTTATAAAGGCTCTCCATGATTCACTATCAAATTCAATTTTGTTTCCATATTGATTTAAAATTAATATGCATTGCTTATCAGATTTTCTAATCTTAAAATGACACTTTATTGTATCAATCTTGGGATTATCCATTATTGCATCAGGCATCAAGAACTCAAACTGCTCAAGCCTTAGCTGGATATATTCCTTAAACGTTAATAATTGAATCCATTCTTCTTTCTCAAATCCAATGAAATTACGTTTATGTTGCTGCATCCAAACCATTGGTGTAAATCGTCTCGTTGTTGAAAAGCCACACTTTAATTTTAATTGAAGATTAACAAAATACTCGAAACCAAAAATGATTTCATGATCTTGAAGTTTTCTTGAATTTCTAGATTTTCTTAGCTGAAGTGTGTCCATATCGGTTGAAAAGTTGTTCCAAACTAAATGGTAAATTGAACTGAGAACGCTATTTAAGGTGAAGAGTCTTGTTCATGCTTCTCAGTTTCTTTCACACACTAGACACAAAATGATTAAGATAGACAGAAGCTCTTGTGTTCTTCTTGACTTTCAGTATATATTTGGAAACGAGAGACAAATTTTTATAAAAGAATTGGCCTTCATGCAGGCCGGATCGATCATTCCGAATTTCTTCCACTTCAAGCCTCCTTATGATATAAAAGAGCTGGATGAAATAACTAGAAAAACCCTAAAAATTACTAAACAGTATGTTGATGGATTGGATTGGTGTGATGGCGACATTTCGTATTTAAGCCTTGGTGATATTTTAAGTCCATTAAATAGTTTTGCTTCAGTTATTGTACGAGGTGGAGCTAAGAAACAGTTTTTAAGTAAATATTTAACTACAAAAATAGTTGATTTAGAACTAGATAAAAGTTTAAGTCACTTTCAAAACTTTTTTACAAATTGTAGAATACATAAGAAAATAACAAACCAATGTGCTCTAAACAATTTATTTAAACTCTTTATAATCTTGGAAAGCTCTAACTTTCAAATATATGGAAAATAAAATCTGAATGTATCATCATCTTCCTAAATATAAACAAATTAAAAATTCTATTTAATTATAAATTTGGAGTTTTTCTTTATTCAATTTAGTCAATGGGCTTACATATCAGTTAAATTATAGATTATAATGAAATCTAATACAACTCGTGCGTTTCTTAAGGCACATACACCTTTATTTAGATGAGACCCACAATCGGAGTAAACATTTAATTTCATCTCATCTAATCGTGGACATCCAAATTCCTCAATATTGATTACAGGCGTCCTTAGAAACTTTTCAAGAAACTTTTTCTTTGTATCTCCCTTCGTGATTACTCTCATTTCCTTAACAAGCTCACGAAGGTAATTTCTGACTTCTAAAAAGCTATAATTTCCATCATTCCAACAGAGATTATGTTGATTTCTAGTTAACCATATTGCCGTTTTACGGGCCTTCTTCGATAATCTAAGAAAATCATATGGTGGTCTTATAAGACAATGAATATCCGGATAATACCCATTCTTAAAAACTAGAGCAATTTCTTTTAATATAAAATAGTTGTAATTTCCACAAAATCCTTGAATGTCGACAACTACTTGATTCTCCATCAAATTGTATTAAACAATGCGCTGAACTAATCCTGTTAATGGTGAATACTCAACTAACCGATCATGCATAAGCAGACAATATACTTTAGTGTTTCTCGCACTTGCAATCTCCAACTCGATGGAAACTCTTACATCGATCGGTCCTGTTTTAACAGTCTCATTCTGATGTGATAGATCTATAACAACAATCGGTGCTTTTTCTTTAAATTCCTTAGGTGTTAACAACGGTTCAGACTGCTTCATATAGTAACTTGCTTGGAAATTTGCATACATATCATACAAAGTTGCAAATCGATCACGATTGAAATTTATATTCATATCATCATAGGGATACGTCTCAGAGTTCAAGTACACTTTCAAGTTTCGCAATTGATTTTGAATCAATTTATTTTCTAGTATAAAGGCAATTATAGCAAAACGTGGACGTTCTCTATTGGCTGCAAGCTTTACATTCCACACATGATGAGTACCTTCAGCTAGTGTTGGATTGAGATAACAATCCCAACTGCGGAATGCTAGTGGTAGTGAACCTCCATTTTTTGTTATGTTTAACATTACTAATTTCTTCTCATCACTGAGAGTAATATGTGGTACTTTCCATGTAATATTAGTTATATTCAATTTATAGTCAGTACTTCCAATTTTAGTATGATATACATCATCCATGTTTTTAGTTATGAGCAGTATTAGTTCATGTTTACAATTTAATACGACTTTATTATAGTCTTCACAAAATCCAAGCAGATATTTTAAAGGAATAGAGAAATTAAAATATCCATCATTTGTGAGTTGTTTTTCGTTTCCATTAAACCAGCCAGAATTCTCAAGCATGCGACTTTCCGGTTTATTCAAGGAGATATAGTTTTTTAATGTAGTTGATGTACCAACAAATCTAGTTCGATCTATTTCAATTCCATTCAACTCATATCGAACCTCATCAAAAAGGTAACTCATGCAATTGTTTTTTAGTTTACCACCTCCAGTAGACGCATTGCTAACCAAGGAAATCAAGCCCTCAATATTAATAAAACTCTCACTCGGTAGTACATATAAGTCCTGATTCTGGATTGTGATTCTAACTTCATCATTACTCTTAAATGATTGAAGATAGGGAGAGTAGCTATGATATTCTTTCTTGATTATACTCTCATCCGAATAGGGTTTCTCTCGAACAGTTAATAAATTAGTCATTGTTCTATAATTCTAAGACCCAATGACTTTAAAAACAATTTGTTCTCTGTTGTGAGTCTTGTTCTTAACGACCTTCTTTCTTCTGCACTATAACTCAAAGTGTTTGATGTTGGAGAATAACGTACATTTTTATTGTAAATAATCATTTTCGTTGTCTTAAATGTAAGCGAAGTGTAACACTCTCATTACGTAAATTAACTAAATTTCCGTCTTGATCAACAATCCGTATTTTTAATGAGTGTATCTCTCTCGTGTTCACTGGGAAATAAATAAGATTGTGAGGCTTCTCACTCATTTTATAGCCTGGCGGGACATTTAAAGCAAACTCATGCAAGACATGACTTGGTTCCGCATTAACATATGATCCACTTACAATATTACATTCTATTCGAATTGTATTTACTTTTAAAATATCAACAGGCTGGTCTGAGATGTGTACAGAATTCGGATCTAGTACTTTTTTATTAAACCCAAATAATTGGCCAATAGTATTCCCTTTGTTAAAATATATAGGATGTTCTTTAGTTGAAATCATCACTTGAAGCGTATTGTTATTGCTTTCAATGAGTGGATGTTTTAATTTATTTGGTTCTTTTTCCTCCATTCTCTCAATAATAATATTTCTTATATCACTAAGCTCATATGATCCAACAGGTATCTCAAAAACATGTTCTCCAATATGAAATAAATTATTATCACGATCAACATTTGGAATTGAGTTATACATATGGAAATCAATGAGTGCACACTCATAATTTCCCATTAATTCAATGGGTGGATGATAGTTTGCCATTAAAATTGAGCTGTTGCCCGTTAATGTAAGAGTTGTTGTCATTTCAATCGATTATTGATAAGTGAAATAATAATGAGATTTTCTCATATTATATTTCAAATTCTAATAAAGTCAGCGAATCCCCGTCTATAGCGTCCATTTTCTATAGGATCATCTTTACTTATCAATACAAAACCATATTTTTCCCTCCAACATAATTCACAAATATTCTTAAATTCATCAAACTTCATATCTACACCTACATGATCTTGATACACATGCTTCATATTTAGCTCATCTTGTTTGAACATTATTATTAGATTTGCATTATCACGAACAAGATGTTTAGGGATACGTGTATACGTTTGACATAAATAAAACGCATCAATGTTATTATGTCGCCCCATACAGAAGTATGCACGAATATTATTTTGTTTTTCACATGCAACATCATCAAAAATCATTAAAGAGTTCTTTTTGGCCTTACTTGGTGCTAGAACACTATCATTTTCTGAAAATGTAAAATATCCCATCCCTTTTATTGGGTTCACGAGTGTTTTCAAGTATTCATATTTTGGTTGATGTAATGACTTTGAATATAAATAAATATTTTCAAATTTTAACCCATTTGGGCTTTCAATCAAACTGATCATTACATTGGTTTTTCCACAATTAGAAGGTCCAACAATTAGGGCTCTGATGGAGTTGGGTAATAATCTGCTATGTCTAACTTGATTGTCTTCTCCATTTTTAAAATCGATATTCCGCACTTCTATATTCGTTTTTTGTTTTATTAATCTCATCTCAGATGTCCTTCTCTCAGCAGATCATTACTCTCTTATAAGACTTTGAAGAATAAACATCAATTAAAATGGTAGTGCGCTTTTATAAATCAACTAGTAGCAAATCTCGGTTCTATCGAGGTAGAGGTCTTATTGATAAAATAATCAACTCCCTCCCAATTGAGCTACATATACCTGGCTATCAGTTCTGTGGTCCAGGAACAAAGCTAGAAAGTCGCTTAGAAAAAGGCCAGAAGGGAATCAATCCGTTAGATGCTGCTTGTAGGGAGCACGATATAGCATATTCTACTAAAAAAGATTTGAGAGATCGGCATATCGCTGATTCAAATTTGGCCGAAAGAGCGTGGGAGCGTGTAAAGGCCTCTGATAGTACTCTTGGGGAAAAAGCCGCTGCTTATCTTGTAACCAACATAATGAAAGCAAAGAGAAAATTTGGTATGGGACTTAAACAAAGAGAATGTAAAAAACCATGTGAGAAAAAGAAAAAATTTATGCATGCCGTAAGAGTGGCTACCAGAGTATTAAAGAAGGAGAAGCCATATGATATTCAATCTGCGATAAAAATTGCTAGAAAAGCAATAAACAAGACTTTTGGACGAAAGAAAAATGAAGTAATAATTCCTCGAGTTATTAGTGTTCCTAAAGTTGGTGGTTTCTTGCCGCTAATACCCATTATAACAGCACTCGGAGCATTAGGTGGACTTGCCTCTGGTGGTGCAGCTATTGCAAAGAGTATTAATAGTGCCAAAAATGCAAAGAAGGAATTGGAAGAGAATAAACGACATAACAGAAAAATGGAAGCCATTGCTTTAGGCAATGGGCTCTATCTAAAACCATACCAGAAGGGGTATGGTATATCAACTGATTTTCCAAAAAACTTTTAGTTCAGCTACCTAATAAGCCGCTCTCAAACATTGATATTGTGAATTTTGCTCACAACAATATCCCCTGTTTTAGAGGTGTTTTCATGAGAGACTCATTACCAAAACGAGTTCGGAAAAGGGAATGTGGGATTGTAAACTTAGACCTTTCAAGTGGAGCAGGAACGCATTGGGTAGCTTACTACAAAGCCGATAAGCAAATAAGATATTTTGATAGTTATGGAAATTTACCACCACCCATAGAGCTTATTAGATATTTAGGAGAGAATATAAAATACAATTATAAACAAGTTCAACGATTTGGTTCTTTTAACTGTGGTCACTTATGTTTAAGTTTTCTATTAATGCAGCATAAAGCTGATGTTTTAAATTAACTTGTATTATGGTTAAAATAAATCAACAGATAAAACCAGATAATTTTTTATTTATTTATTTATTTATTTTTTTTTTTTATTTTAGTATATAACAACTATATATAGCCATACTATCGTTAGTGTAATTAGAGTGAGTGTATTGTTTACATCGAAAACCATTTGAAAAGCCGCGTTAAACCCTATTAAACCACAAAAAAAAAACCCGAAATAAACCACATGAAAACCAGAAAACATCCACAAAGATGTTTTTCGGTTTTCAACTAATGGTTTTTAGTTAAAATGGATGAGCTTATACTAAAAGAATTGACAAAAACAAGAAACATCCTAAAAAGAAAATTTCAAAGCATTAAGTTAGGTAGAGCCGCAAATGAATATCAATTAGAGGAAACGTTTAAACCAATAACACAACCTCTTCAGAAAATTGTTAAAGGGAACTTAATAACAAATGAGCTGATGAAAGTAAAAAAAGAAGAAAAAGATGAGGGTCAAGTAAATAGTAGGAATAAAATTAAAAGTGCTGAAAACTTTAGAAATACAAGTGAATATTATGATGCATTGGATAGAGGAATATCTGAGCTACAAACAGAGGATTTATCATTAGCACCAAGCGAAGAGAGTTATAATAAACCTAATACAATTAGTAATGAAGAGTATAGTCAAACTAATGAAACAACTGATGAGATCTTTAATCTTAGTTTAAATGATTTGGAACGTCAGAAAAAGCTTGATAAGGCATTTGGACCTATTAGAAAAAGTGGTCAAATTATTTTAGGGAGTTCTAAACTAACTGTTTATGACAAGAAAATTGAGCTGGAGTCCGGTGAAAAGTGGAATCTTACTCCTGGATTATATTCTTTAATTTACTTGAAAGATCCTAAAGGTTATGATGAAACGGATTTGGATGTATATCAGAAAATCTTATCAAAAACCAATGCCCATAGAAAAAATCATCTTTCTAATGGTCCGCTTAAGGGAAATCGTTCAAAAAAGTACACTGAAATAATAAAAAAACTATTCTCCAAAATCGATGATCCAAGTGCAATGTCTACACCTCTAAATAAGAAAAACATGCATAAGGGTGGAAGTTTTATGACGCTCACTTCAACTAAGCCAAATTATGTATATTGGGATGATCCAAATGAGATTGTTGATAGACTTAAACTTTTAGTTGCCTCGCAGACAGCTGGTAACACTAACCATAATAATGAAATCATTTCGATAGTTGAAGAACTTCGTGAAGCAAAAATTATTTATTGAATAAATAATACTGTACTTAAATACAATTAAGTAATTTCAAGATGCCTCTCGACAAGTTTGGTCACTTCTTCACGACTAGCGATGAACAAGAAAGATCAAGTGTTAAAAAACAAATTGCTGGTGTTCTAGTTGATGTTGATCATAATATTATTTTTTCAAATAAACGACTTAAAAATGTGGGTGACCCCTTGGAAGATAAAGATGCAGTTAATAAAGTCTTTTTAGAAAGAAAAGTAGAAGAAACGATGGATAAATTTAAAGAACTTTTAAAAGAAAAAGATCAGTCAGATCAGCAAATGATAAGTGAAATATCATTTACAATTCTTCAGGAGATTAATAAAAATAAAGTTGAGGTGGAAGAACTTTTTAAAAAATCAGAAAGTTCTTTACGAGCGAATTTTAATTCGCAGATAGAGTCATTAAGAAGTTTATTAAACGGTGAAAGTCAAAATATAAATTTAAAAATAGATTCTATAGGGTTCGATAATAAAATACATAAATAATGTGTCTTGTGTGTCTTAAGAGTTATAATCTCCAGGACCGTTAGCAAGTTCGGACATTCGTCAAATGTGTGGAATAAAGAAAAAAGTATTTTCCACTCGGTGGAAATGTGTGTGGAAAATGATCAAGGTATTAGCACTAAATACAAACTTTTTAAAATCGATCTCTAGACAACACTATTTTAAAAAACGAAGACCTTGTACTCGATTATAAGAACTAAAAATTAGAAAAGAATCATGAGTAGGAGGAATTTAATAGAGGAATTACATGCACCAGCACGAAAAAATTTTAAACGTCGAAGAGTTATTATGAAGGGAATCGATGATCATTGGCAAGCAGACTTAGTGGAAATGCGAGAGTACTCATCAAGGAATAAAGGCTATAAATTTCTATTGACAGTTATTGACACGTTTTCGAAATATGCGTGGGGAAAAGCGTTGAAAACAAAAACGGCGAAAGAAGTTGAACATGCATTCTCGAGTATACTTAAGGAGAATCGAATTCCGAAGAATTTACAGACCGATGATGGTAAAGAATTTTTTAATACAGACTTTAAGAGTTTGTGTAAAAAACATAACATCAACCATTACTCAACTTATAGTGGTCTTAAGGCGTCTATTGTTGAACGTTTTAATAGAACACTCAAGGAGATGATGTGGAGAGAGTTTAGTTACAATGGAACATATTGTTGGATTAAAATTTATAAACAATTGATTAATGAGTATAATAGAAAACATCATAGAACAATTCAAATGGCTCCATTTGAAGTAAATTCGTTAAATGAAAAAAATTTAATGAATACTGTATACAATCACATAAAAATCTTTAATGGTAGTAAATTTCGTGTTGGAGATTATGTGCGTATAAGCAAGCATAAACATGCATTTGAGAAGGGGTATACACCAAACTGGACAACTGAAATTTTTAGAATCAATCAAATACAAAATACGAATCCAACTACATACATACTGGAAGACTATCAAAATGTAGTCCTGAGAGGAGGTTTCTATAATGAAGAGTTGAGGAAAACAAGATTTCCACACACTTACTTGGTTGAAAAGATAATAAGGCGACGAAATGAACGAGTTTTAGTTAAATGGCTTGGGTTCTCAAATGATGAGAACTCTTGGATAAATATCAACGACGTTTTATAAACCAAAAAAAAAAAAAAAAAAAATTAAATAAAAATGTATTCAAAAGACCCCAAAAACATACGTGTGTTTACTATAAATATATATAAAAATAAATGAAAAGGAAATGAAAATCCTCAGGAAAAGTACTGAATTGTAATGAAGCTGTCAGTTTTCTTCCTTGTTTAAGACTTTTAGACATGTACATTAAAGTTTTATGTTAATTTATGTATGAAACGAATGTACAGAGTGTTGGGAATTTAGGATATAAAAGAGCGTCTTGAGTAGAAGTGGCTCATACAAAAAGATGTCGAGGAACATGGAAGAACTCTTCAATTTCATGGATGAAGATAATTCGATGGATGTGTATTTGGGACAGCTCATGCCCTGGCCAATCCCCGCTAGAGGAGGAGTTAACCATCAAAATCCCTCAGAGCTGGAAGAGGACACTTTGATGGAAGAGCTGGAAGTAATTGATGTATCAGAGGAGGGTCAAACATTAGAACCCACATTCGCTGAGCTTCTTGCTGAGGAGCCCATAAGAGAGGAATGGGATATAAAAAAATTATTTCTTGAAAATAAAGATGAGCTCGAAAGATCATCTGAATTTTTAGCTTTTATAGAAAATATTTAAGAAAATATAAGAAATAAAAAAAAAAAAAATTATATTAAAGTATTATCACTAAAATCAAATGTATTTTCACTTTTAATTCTATTTAAATAAAAATTTTAAAAAATACAAATTCATCGTGTTATTTCTTCTATCACATAGCATTAAACTTTATTTTCAGCTGCATGATTTCAAATAAATTTGAATACTTGTAAAACCAAAATGTTTTCTTTTTTCTCTCTCTCATCTACTTTTTCGGAGAGGTACAGGTATTTTTTTTAAATAGAGACACAAACAGATATACAAACATACACACACACACACACACACACACACGTGCACAGAAACATATACACGCACACATACTCACATTTTCCATCATTTGATATATATATATCTAACATATTTCTTCTTCTTCGTTTTTATTATTATAATATTTACCACCCCACATTTTTCAACTTTCCCAAATTAAAATTAAAGACACACATGTTTTTTTTTTTTTTTTTTTTATTTATTTATTTATTTTTAATTATGTTTCTTAGGAGTATTAATTAATTGTAGTAGTAAAATTTAATTTATTCTATAATGCCCCCAGGCATATGTATTAACTCCATCTTCTCTTATTTTTCGCTTATCATCATTAGAACTTAAAGTAGTTTTTCTTACTTTATGCGTATACAAATTATGAATATTTGATCTAAACATTAACATACTATCAGAAAATGTCTTATTGTTAAACAGGCATTGCTTATAGCTATTTATAGTTAACTTATCTAATGCAGACTTTTTCACGCCTTTCGATTTTTTGATGCACCCACCCCCCTCAAGAGACAATGAATACATTTTTGCCCTTAGGCCTACAAACTCCAACATTCTTTTCCCACAGTTTTCATCCTTCATCATACCCAATACTTTCTTATTGCACCTTCTGATCCCATATTTTCCTGCTAACTCTTCCGGATACTCAGATGTATCAAATCTCATCTCAACATCTTCCGCAATATCTTTATAAAAATCTCTAGTCTCAATAGAATATATAAACGAATCTGTATCCATATAATTTAATGAGACTTTCTCCTGAAACTTTGGCTTCATGTAATCATAATGAAAGTCATACATTTGCCATTTTGAGAGTTCCAGAACAGCAAAACCTAAATACATGGGTTTATCATATACATTATGCAGACGATTCATTTGAATAGCATACATATCTTCTGAAAATTGTGAGGAACTATGGAAACTGGCCTTTGCAATAAGGGCACGAGCACCCAACCTATTGCAATTTGTGGTTTCCCACGATGTAACCAGTTTAATATCTTTACGTTTTTCAACGTTCTCCATTGTCTTCCCATAGACAGCATTGTTTAATAATTTGAAAAAGTCTTTTTCAAAATTATTTTTTGCCGCTGTTCTATAATATGTGTTTAAATCAATATATGATTTGAGCCAAGGCGACTGTTTAAATTCTAATATTTTATGTACTTTTTTCAGTTTTAACCCATTCTTTAGACATTGCTGGAGATTTCTATAGTGAATTGTATAATTTAATTTAGACCTTAGGTCAGCAACAAGTTTTTGAACTTTAGCATTCGGAGTAGGTTTTTGGTTAGATGGACAAAAAGGTAGATCATTATGATAATCGTGAAGAGAGTCTGGATACAAAAGATCTACCTCGAGAATGTATCCAGTCTCTGAATTCTCACTGACAGTGCTAATGTTAAATGCATTTAATTCTACATCATTCATCCATCTAAAACCAGAATATGGGAGATGTTGAGACATTGCCCAACCATATAAATTATTGGCATCTAAGTACATAAGGAATTCTGAAGGCTTAGTGCTATCATAATTTTCCATATAAATATGGTTGGCTTTTGAATAGCGCTTACAGCACTGAACTAAGCCACCACGAATACCGTTTTGAATGAATCTGTACATATTAATGTCAGTTAGTAACTCTAACTCTATATTTGTGGTCTTCAACATAGCATCCCAAGAGAGACCGGGTGTCGTATAATAGTGGGCGGGGTCTAATGAATAAATTTTCTTACAAATTGCACGAAAATTTTGAAAAACGTCTGCAAGTAAAAGAACATCAGTCTTAAGATACAACTCCATGTAATCTTTGAGACTTTGACATCCAAAAACTGACCAGACTCTTTGTGCATGGGAATAGTCCTCGAGTGAACATTCTTTATTTGTTAAACTATTAAAGAATTTTTCTCTAGGAGGAAGAGCTGTCTCATGCAATCTGCTCTCTGAGTCTATGTACTCATAGGGAAAGACCCCCTTCCTACGTATTAGATTAAATTCATCATCTAATGGGAAGAATAATTTAACGTTTTTGAAGCTTGATATATCTAGATTGCTACTAAGTGCATCTAGGCTTGTTGCCATGAATCTGAATGTATCTAGAAATCTAATTTCAAGATTTTTATCATGGGATGCAATATGAATGTATTTTGATATAGAAATATAGAGCTCCTTATTAAGGGGAAGTACTTTTATATCACCTTCAACTTTGTTGAGTTCTCTAACGAATAAATGAGAATCATATTTCGAAAAATTGTGGAAAAATACAGGGACAAAAGGTGCAATTTGGTAATTAATGTTGCAGCTTGTATGCGCTGCACCTCTATACAAACCAGTTAAATGACAATGATCTCTAACGCGATCACCACCTAAACTCTTCTTACAGATGTGGCAATTAACTGCATTTCTAAAACTATTCTCTTCATCTAAAGACATCATTATTGGTTTTATGTTACTTAAATAACAAGTGTAAATATCGCTTACATCTCTGATAAGAGACTTTACGAATTTTACACCTGCATCTTCCCCAGTTTCTAAAACAAGCTTATCTAAGGCTGGGTCAAAAGCGCACTTTATATAGTACGAATAAGCCATTGGAATATGTTGAGAAGTTGCTATAACATTCTCACTAAGTTGTGAATTGAGGGGGGTGAGTATACACTCAAAATCTGCATAAATAACGAATGGAACTTCTAAACTACGATTAAAATTCTTAAAACAAAGGCTTGCCTTATCTTCCGATGGTAGCGTTGAAACTACTTTTCCACAGTGTTGACGGTGCTCCACATGCATCCTCTCATTATGTGAGTAGTTCAAACACGTCTTACAGAAGTAGAGTTTAGAGTTGTGTGATGTAAGTTGGCGTCTTACAAGTCTGAAAATATATAAAAAATAAATAAAAATGTATATAAGTATTGATTTTAAGTAAAAGAGTATTTATTCAAATCTTACCTTGATAAATTTTTTATCCACACGAAATGTCCTCGCTCCTCACTCTCCAACAACATAAGGCTTATATGTGTTTCCCTTTCCACCTCCGTTACATATAATGGACCGTTGACTGTACTTGAGTGCTCATCGAAACCAAAAACATTGATGCTAATGGTTTGGTTTTGAGCCTCAAAAACTTTTATCTGATCCAAAGTCAGTGGGAAATCCAAATTCTCAAAATTAAGTGAGAGCGTTTCATTAATTTTTATTAATGAGCTCTCGATTGTACCAACTTTGTATGAGGAACATCTTCCTGGCTGATTATATGATGGTGTTTTAAGGGCTGAAATTAACGCCCATTTAAAACAAAATGCATCAGCATTTTTAACGTTTATAATTGCTTTTTTATTTCTCAGTGGTTTTGGTGTTTCAATATAGCTTGAAACTTTAAGTGGAGTATATTTGTTTATATTTATCTCCAGCCTTAATATTTGGGACATTGTCCAACCACTGTCCTTTTCCTGGAATTCATCCATTTTTGCACACACTATTGACGAGTGTGTTTTGATGATCTCTTCAAGATTACTTGATGCTGTTAACACACACATATTTGATTGATGAGATTTTACTGTCATTAGCATTTCATCATCATTGAACTTTATGTACTCTGCAAATAGTTCAATATTCATTTTGCAGGCTGTGTGAGTAACTAGTACATTTTGGATAAGTGGCAGCATTTCTAGAGCTGCTTCGCTCAGAAACTCTGCTGGTTCCACTAAGTTTTTGTGTTTATTCTCAAATGAGAATGTAGAAATCCTATTTTTAAAGCCGCTTGAAATCAGTTTCACCTGGCTATTTAGAGGTGTGAACACAAGCATTTTATGCGAATTAGAGCGAAGATGTGCGCTCCACTTAGTTGATGCAATTTGCATGTTGCATGCGGTACAGACCTTGGCTTGAGGTGATCCACTAGAGTTGGTGACGTTGGTGGAGACGGAGTTGATAGTGTTGTTGGCGAGGGAGTTGATGTTGGTGGTGGTGTTGATGGTGGTGGTGGTGATGGGGTTGATCATGGAGTTGGTGTTTATGTTGGTGGCGATGGGATTGTTGATAATGTTGATGGAGTTGATGGTGTGGGAGTTGGCAATGGAGGTGGTGGGAGTAATGCTCAGGTTTCCATTAGCCACGTAAGTTGAGTTGTCGAAATAGTTCGGATGGCTCCGTCCTTGAGCCGAGGTATTCCGGGCGATGTAGGTAAATCCCTCGACGGAGTTGATGGAGTTGTTCTTCTTGACGAAAGACATTTTTCCTTGGGTTTTTTTTTTTTCACTTTGATAGCACAAAATAAATGAGTTGTCGAATGTAGAGTTCGAAAACTACTAACGTTTGAGAAATCACAAACCATGATCTTAGGTCTGTATGAACCCTGTATGAAATTATCATAAGGAGGGTCACTCAAACAGAGTGCACTGTAAAAAGGGAGAAATCACAAACCAAAATCTTACGACTGTATGAAGCCTGTATGAAATTATCATAAGGAGTGTCACTCAAACAGAGTACACTGTAAAAAGAGAGAAATCACAAACCATAATCTTAGGTCTGTATGAAGCCTATATGAAATTATCATAAGGAGGGTCACTCAAACAGAGTGCAGTGTAAAAAGGGAGAAATTCAAACACACACAAAGAAGGTGTCAGCACGTGGCAAACGTACGTGCGAAGTACATACTTAACAATAGTTTACATAAAAAACACTATAATTATAGTGTGGGAAAACAATCAGGTGTGAGGTGTCCTATGAGTTCTATGCATTGACAAAGAAAGTGAGAAAAGAGAAGCGAGAATTACCTTTTCACTGATCGTTGCACCCACCCTCAAAAATCAAATCATGTACATGTACAACAGTGCAGGAGCTGCTAGCTGATCTTCCACTCGATTCTAGCACGCAGGTTACAGGTCATACGCCTACCACACAATATCCTTCTTAAGTAACACAATCACGTACGCACACACAAGTGCTGCTGAGTGATCCTCCACCTGATGACAACCCACAATAAAAAGGGTCACCCATAAATCTAGACCCTTCGATCATAAATGTCTCATACGTGATCCAAAACCACACATTTTTCTAAAAAAGGTCACACACCTGTCACTCCCCCACCCAAAAGCAATAAATTAAGTGCTATAATGAAGCAATTAAAAATCAAAAGCAATAAACGACTTCCTGTCGCAGAAACCCCAGTTCCCTACTACTATATAAATAATTGTTGTTTGCTTTTGTTAACTAAACATAACGTTTTTAATATTCTATATGATTCGATTGTTAAGTCTTTTTTCCAAAGGTTTCTTAAGTTTATTTTATCGCCAAACAGCACAAGCGCAATGAATACGGAAAATTGATAAGGTGTGCAAAACAATATACTTAAACACTTTTATTACATTGCTGTCAAGTGTTTAGCTTATATGTAAACTTAGAATATATATTTACACAAGTTTAATTACTACTTACATCTGGCAAGTAAAAATTGCAAGCTATATGCAAGAGTAATTAGAATAATGATTTATTAACAACACTTAATAATTTTCGCTTATCTTCGTGAAGCGCTCTGTTTTTAATTATGTTAAATATGAGTTTCATCACATGTTGCTTTCAACATTAAATTTATTCAGCCTGCTTTACAGAAATACCTTCATTTTAAATTAAAATATACTATACTAAATTAATAAAGTTCTTAAGATTTTATGGCAATAAAGAAAACCTCTTTGGTAACATAGTAGAGTGATGGGAGTAGAGTTCTAATGTATGATGTGTACAAAATAAACTTTGATCAAAGTCCAAAGATCATCATTCCATTCAGATGGAGAGAAATCGTGTACTTAAATAGAGTTAGAAACGATTGTTCTTTAGTTACTAATTTTACGTCGACACAATAAGACCTCGGCACTAATCAACTGGGTTTTTTCATTTAAGTGTAAAAATGGTTGCAAATTTGTGGCTTGTGCTTATATCTGTGATAACACAAAGTGGTATATATTCCATGCACATATAAAAGGGTTAACAAAAATTCACACACGGCAAAAACAGTTTTCTTTTATTTTTTTTAAACTTATTTTTTTCCATCACCCTTAGAGATAGAGACTTGAAACTTGGAACACAGACTGTTCGGTACCCGCCTTATACAAATTGGAGTTCACTAAAAGGCTAGGAAATCGATTAAGTCGATTATCGCAAATCGATAAGCCAACATATCTCTCACAATTTTAAGGCTACAGTCACCAAATGTACAGTCACCGATGTACTTCAAAGTTCGGCATATGCTACCTCCCCGCCGCCCACAAGCGCCTCCAACCCCCTTAAAGATTTGAAGTGACAATATCTTTCGCAGTTTTTGAGTGAGATAGCTAGGTATATAGTTCTGGTAGCCGCCATAGGTGATATATCGGAAGGTGTAAATCGATTAGTCTGCATATCTTCCACAACTTGAAAGATGGAGTAACCAAACGTGGAAGGTATTTTGCTGGTAATCTTCTTCATACATCATATATATTTTCCGACCACGCCCACACACGCCGCCTCTGGAGCTTCGACCCTAGAAATCTGAAATGCGCATGGCTTCCACAACTTGTAAGCTAGAGAACTTTGGAATTAAGATTACTAGGAACATTCTCTTAAAATTTTTTTAGCCTCGCCCACTTCTGACCCTAAAATTCTCAATAGCTTATATTATGCGCAATTTTAAAAGCAAACTCTGAGGATAGATTATTTGGAATCTCCTTCAAAGATCAGTTTTTCTTGGCTTATTGGCTCGTATGGTATCAGATTATTTTGCAATTGGTTGCGCCCGACTGCATCGTTGGCACTTGTTTATTAATATATTAATGAGCCTCAGTCTATTTATTGAAACAGGTGTACAAAAATGTGTGTATTTTTATTAAACTCAAGCGAAAATATTTTTTTTTTTGTTTTTACCAGAATTTACAAATAAGCTGATGCATGAAAGCTGTTCATAAGTATTTTGACATTTGTCAGCAGTTGCAGTAGAAAATTATCTTACCGATTTGCCACAATGACAAAGAATGATATGAATAATATATTTCCAGTATTTATACCCCGAACCCATTAAAAATGGGTAAAAAAGTTGTAATGGTTTTGTGCAAATGTATGTAACAGGCAGAAGGAAGCATCTCCGACCCCATAAAGTATATATGTATATTCTCGAAAATATATTCTCATATTGATATCATTTCTATCAGCAGCCGCAAACATTTTTTGTATGCATAATTATGCGACCGCATTTGTGAGAAAGAGATGGCATGATAATCGACGCGAGCGTCAATATGTTTTTGTGTGTATTCTGCAAAGCCCCGTTACCAACGATTGCGTGTACGTACATATATATGTATGTATGTATATGCACGTGTTTTGCCAATAATAATAGAATATATTTAACAAATGGATTCAGGGTAAATAATAGCCGTATTCGGAGCGCAATGATACAAACTTAATTATTCTGGATTGGGCCCAATTGGCGAATGAGAATTATGTATCCGTTGTGGAGGTCAATTTACAACAATTGGGATCACTTTTGGCAATAGTTTTGCTTAAAATGTTTGACCAGGCTTGGATATTGAGAAACTACATATTGTTGGACACTCACTGGGCGAACAGTGGTAAAATTGGTCGAAAGATGCTAAAGCAATCCAACGGTGTCAAGAAAATAAAAACATTGATTTGTATTTACTTTAAATATTTTATTATAGTGCACGTGGCAATTATTACTTGCAAACGAATGCCTTTGCACGTGGAGAGGAGGGCCTTAAATACATAAGGCTATTGCCTATTGTGAAAATGGAAAATTATTAAGGTGTGCAAAACAATATACTTATACTAAAGTATCTATTACATCAACTGTTTAGCTTATGTGTAATCTTAGAAGAAAACATCTTTGGTATCATAGTAGAGTGATGGGAGAAGAGTTCTAAAGTATGATTGTTCTTTAGTTACTAAATTTACGTCGACACAATAAGACCTCGGCACTAATCAACTGGGTTTTTTCATTTAAGTGTAAAAATGGTTGCAAATTTGTGGCTTGTGCTTATATCTGTGATAACACAAAGTGGTATATATTCCATACACATATAAAAGGGATAACAAAAATTCACACACGACAAAAACACATATGTCCCACAATATTAAGGCTACAGTCACCAATTTTTGTTGGTAGGTTGTTTCCGATGTCCTTCAAAGATCGGCATTCGCCACCCGCAGGACCCTTTCCTACTACTTGAAAATTCAAAGTGGCAATATCTTCTGCTGTTTATACCCTGAACCCATTAAAAATGGGTAAAAAGGGTATAATGGTTTTGTGCAAATTTATGTAACAGGCAGAAGAAAGCATCTCCGACCCCACAAAGTATATATATTCTTGATCAGGATCAATAGTCGAGACTTCAAATTTGGAATATAGGTTCTCGTATACCAGGCGCAGTACAAGTTTGCGTTATTTTTTCGATAACTGCCTTCGTTTATCAATTATCGATCAATTAAATTTCCGATAGCAATAAATGCCACAATTTTAAAGGCAGAATCTTCTAATTAATATATGATATGCATACTATTGATCAAATGCCCAAATTTCGTCAAGATCGGATAAGAAACACCCAAGTTATAGTCAATAATATATTCTCATATTGATCTCATTTCTATCAGCAGACGCAAGCATTTTCTGTATGCATAATTATGCGAGCGCATGTGTGAGAAAGGGATAGCATGAGCCCCGCTACCTACGATTGCGTGTTTCACGTGTTAGTGTAAAACTTTTTAAAGGGGAATTTGCCAATAATAATAGAATATATTTAATAACTGGGTTCAGGGTATATCGTAGCCGAGTTTACTCGACTACAGTACTCTTACTTGTTTTGAGTTAGATAGTTAGATAGGTATATTACTGGTGGCCGCCAAAGCAGATATATCGAAATGTGTAAATCGATAAGTCCGCATATCTTGCACAATCTGAAAGATGGAGTCACCAAACGTGGAAGGTAACTTGCTGGTAGTCTTCTTCAAAAATCTTCATATACATTTTTCCAACCATTTTAGCACAATTTTAAAGCAAACTTTGAGGCTCATATAGTATCAGATTGTTACACAGTTGGTTACGCCCGACTGCAACGATCGCACTTGTTTATTAATATGTTAATGACACTCAGTCCATTTATTGAATCAGGTGTAAGCGAAAAATTTTCGTTTTTTTAACAGAATTTATAAATAAGTTGATGCATGAAAACTGGTCATAAGTATTTCGACATTTGTCTGAAGTTGTAGTAGAAAATAATCTTACCGATTTGCCACGATGACATGGAGCAGAGCCGTCCTGATATTTTTTTCGAGTAAGATAAGTGCGATTAGACAATATGGTCCAGTTTTTACTATAGATTTTGCCGAAAAATTAACACATTTTTAAAAAATTATTAAAAAATTATAAAATGAAGGAAAAAGATTCTATAACCATGCCAGAATTTTTGAGATCGCCACTGTATAAACTAATACGTAAATTAAATTGAATAATTTTAATATCTATATATCGTTTGTACTTTCAGTGTTACTCTGGAGCCTACCTCTCTCAAATTCCACATCAGATTTATCAACAGCTAAATTTGTATTGTTAGTATTCATTACTTCATTCAGTGCTCCTTTAATACAAATACCTCTATCTCTACTGATCCAGCCTAGAATACGACTACAATCTTAGCGACTCCAAGAATTTAGTGGACAAATTAGACCCTAGCAAGAATACTGTGTTATATTTGCATGGTTTTGATGAGAATATGTCTTCGGAGAGCATTCAAGTCATCGCAGAGGCCTATTCGGAGCGCAATGATACAAACTTAATAATTCTGGATTGGGCTCAACTGGCGGGTGGTGATTATGATTCCGTTGCGGAGATCAATGTACAACTTTTGGGGTCACTTTTGGCAACAGTTTTGCTTAAAATGTTTGACCAAGGCTTGGATATTGAGAAACTACATATTGTTGGATACTCACTGGGCGGACAGTTGGCTGGTAACATTGGTCGAGAGATCCTTAAGCAATCCAACGGCGTCAAGAAAATAAAAAGGTGACTTGGCAACATGAACGAGACCTTTATAGTCTTCACAGGATAATTCATTTCATACCATATTTACTCAGAATAACCGGCTTGGATCCTGCCTTATCCCTTTTCTTCTTGAACGGTGGCACAATCAAACATCTGTCAAAATATGATGCTAAATTCGTGGATATTATACACACAGATGCGTTCATCAATGGAGCACCAGACAGTACTGGCACAGCGGATTTCTGGCCTAATGGTGGCACTCCACCTCAGCCGGGTTGTACGAATCAAATCGATGATTTGTGTAGTCATCAGCGTAGCTGGAGGTTTTGGGCCGAGAGTGTATCCAATCGTTTTCCTGAAAAATTTAATGCGGTGGCTGACAGACACTGGCGAGTGTTCGAGGCACATCACTCAAGATATTCTGAAGTTGTCATGGGTCATTATTGTTCCACGACGTGAGTTAGAAGAAAGACGAATATGTTTATAAGAACATTGATTTGTATTTACTTTAAATAATTTATTATAGTGCACGTGGCAATTATTACTTGCAAACGAATGCCGAAACACCCTTTGCACGTGGAAAGGAGGGCCCTACATACATGTTTTATGATAGACAAATATAAATGCATGCAATACATGGCAAATGATTAGATTTCAAAATAAATCCTTGATTTTTGAACATTAATTTGTTGTTTTGGTTCTTAACATGTTTTTCTTGATGAATGAAAGCTGTAGTGATGGGTCACAATTGTCTCACAGCCTAAGAAGATAAGAACAAGAAAAATACAATACTTGCATATTTAAAATATATACATATTTATTATACTAAAGCGTCGATGGCGATTTTTACTTACAAACAAATTGCGTAACACCCTTTGCACATGGCAATGAGTGTAGAACTTATGGGCAATAACAATACTTATGAAACCACAATACCCGAAAAGTAAATCAACAAATTATAAAGTATATAGCGCACAATTAAGTGCTATATAAATAATTGTTGTTTGCTTTTGTTAACTAAACATAACGTTTTTAATATTCTATATGTTTCGATTGTTAAGTCTTTTTTCCAAAGGTTTCTTAAGTTTATTTTATCGCCAAACAGTACAAGCGCAATGAATACGGAAAATTGATAAGGTATGCAAAACAATATACTTAAACACTTTTATCACATTGCTGTCAAGTGTTTAGCTTATATGTAAACTTAGAATATATATTTACACAAGTTTAATTACTACTTACATCTGGCAAGTAAAAATTGCAAGCTATATGCAAGAGTAATTAGAATAATGATTTATTAACAACACTTAATAATTTTCGCTTATCTTCGTGAAGCGCTCTGTTTTTAATTATGTTAAATATGAGTTTCATCACATGTTGCTTTCAACATTAAATTTATTTAGCCTGCTTTACAGAAATACCTTCATTTTAAATTAAAATATACTATACTAAATTAATAAAGTTCTTAAGATTTTATGGCAATAAAGAAAAGTGTGTGAAAAGAGTGATGGGAGTAGAGTTCTAATGTATGATGTGTACAAAATAAACTTTGATCAAAGTCCAAAGATCATCATTCCATTCAGATGGAGAGAAATCGTGTACTTAAATAGAGTTAGAAACGATTGTTCTTTAGTTACTAATTTTACGTCGACACAATAAGACCTCGGCACTAATCAACTGGGTTTTTTCATTTAAGTGTAAAAATGGTTGCAAATTTGTGGCTTGTGCTTATATCTGTGATAACACAAAGTGGTATATATTCCATGCACATATAAAAGGGATAACAAAAATTCACACACGGCAAAAACCATTTTCTTTTATTTTTTTTAAACTTATTTTTTTCCATCACCCTTAGAGATAGAGACTTGAAACTTGGAACACAGACTGTTCGGTACCCGCCTTATACAAATTGGAGTCACTAAAAGGCTAGGAAATCGATTAAGTCGATTATCGCAAATCGATAAGCCAACATATCTCTCACAATTTTAAGGCTACAGTCACCAAATGTACAGTCACCGATGTACTTCAAAGTTCGGCATATGCTACCTTCCCGCCGCCCACAAGCGCCTCCAACCCCCTTAAAGATTTGAAGTGACAATATCTTTCGCAGTTTTTGAGTGAGATAGCTAGGTATATAGTTCTGGTAGCCGCCATAGGTGATATATCGGAAGGTGTAAATCGATTAGTCTGCATATCTTCCACAACTTGAAAGATGGAGTAACCAAACGTGGAAGGTATTTTGCTGGTAATCTTCTTCATACATCATATATATTTTCCGACCACGCCCACACACGCCGCCTCTGGAGCTTCGACCCTAGAAATCTGAAATGCGCATGGCTTCCACAACTTGTAAGCTAGAGAACTTTGGAATTAAGATTACTAGGAACATTCTCTTAAAATTTTTTTAGCCTCGCCCACTTCTGACCCTAAAATTCTCAATAGCTTATATTATGCGCAATTTTAAAAGCAAACTCTGAGGATAGATTATTTGGAATCTCCTTCAAAGATCAGTTTTTCTTGGCTTATTGGCTCGTATGGTATCAGATTATTTTGCAATTGGTTGCGCCCGACTGCATCGTTGGCACTTGTTTATTAATATATTAATGAGCCTCAGTCTATTTATTGAAACAGGTGTACAAAAATGTGTGTATTTTTATTAAACTCAAGCGAAAATATTTGTTTTTTTTTTTGTTTTTACCAGAATTTACAAATAAGCTGATGCATGAAAGCTGTTCATAAGTATTTTGACATTTGTCAGTAGTTGCAGTAGAAAATTATCTTACCGATTTGCCACAATGACAAAGAATGATATGAATAATATATTTCCAGTTATTATACCCCGAACCCATAAAAAATGGGTAAAAAAGTTGTAATGGTTTTGTGCAAATGTATGTAACAGGCAGAAGGAAGCATCTCCGACCCCATAAAGTATATATGTATATTCTCGAAAATATATTCTCATATTGATATCATTTCTATCAGCAGCCGCAAATATTTTTTGTATGCACAATTATGCGACCGCATTTGTGAGAAAGAGATGTCATGATAATCGACGCGAGCGTCAATATGTTTTTGTGTGTATTCTGCAAAGCCCCGTTACCAACGATATACATACATATATATGTATGTATGTATATGCACGTGTTTTGCCAATAATTATAGAATATATTTAACAACTGGATTCAGGGTAAATAATAATAGAGATCACTCGCATACAGCACTCTTACTTGTTACTATTTTTTTTGCCGGAAATTAACACCGTTAAGTAAAAGGATATTTAACGAAAAGTCTTATTTGTCAGGTCGCCAATGTATAAACTAACACATAATTGAAATGGGATCATCATGATATATTGACCTAATTTTAAGATCTATATATTGTTTGTATTTTCAGTGTTACTCTGGAGCCTACCTCTCTCAAATTCCACATCAGATTTATCAACAGCTAAATTTGTATTGTTAGTATTCATTACTTCATTCAGTGCTCCTTTAATACAAATACCTCTATCTCTACTGATCCAGCCTAGAATACGACTACAATCTTAGCGACTCCAAGAATTTAGTGGACAAATTAGACTCTAGCAAGAATACTGTGTTATATTTGCATGGTTTTAATGAGAATATATCTTCGGAGAGCATTCAAGTCATTTCAGAGGCCTATTCGGAGCGCAATGATACAAACTTAATAATTCTGGATTGGGCTCAACTGGCGGGTGGTGATTATGCATTCGATGCGCTGGTGAATCAAAATCGATTGGGATCACATTTGGCAACAGTTTTGCTTAAAATGTTTGACCAAGGCTTGGATATTGAGAAACTACATATTGTTGGACACTCACTGGGCGGACAGTTGGCTGGTAAAATTGGTCGAGAGATCCTTAAGCAATCCAACGGTGTCAAGAAAATAAAAAGGTGACTTGACAACATGAAATATAAAGTTCTTCGCATGATAATTCATTTCATACCATATTTGCTCAGAATTAGCGCCTTGGATCCAGCGTTCCCTCTTTTCTACTTGAACGCTGGCGTAAGCCAACACCTGTCAAAATATGATGCCGAATTCGTAGATGTTATACACACAGATGCGTGGCACTATGGAGCACCGTTCAGCACTGGCACAGCGGATTTCTGGCCTAATGGTGGCAAAACATTGCAGCCGGGTTGTCCGAAACGTAACTATGAAATGCTCACGGAGAATGATTTGTGTAGCCATTGGCGTAGCTGGAGGTTTTGGGCCGAGAGTGTATCCGATCGTTTTCCTGAAAAATTTAATGCGTTGGCTGCCAAAAACTGGATACTCTTTATGCTAAATGTCACGGAATCTGGTGAAGCTGTCATGGGTCATTATTGTTCCACAACGTGAGTTAGAAGGGAGACGAATATGTCTATAAGAACATTGATTTGTATTTACTTTAAATATTTTATTTTAGTGCACGTGACAATTATTACTTGCAAACGAATGGCGAAACACCCTTTGCACGTGGAGAAAAGGGCCTTACATACATGTGAGGAACTTTTAGCTAATGCCAATACCTATATATTGTTATTATATTATCAAAATATATTATTATATAATTATTATATCTCATGATACAAATAAATACATATATCAATGGCAAATGTTTAGATTTCAAAGTCTACATATAATGCGCCAGAATCGATTTTATAGTATCGATATCAATGAATTGACTTATCGATACCGAGTACTCAACCTCGTTGCGAGAGTATCGCGCATCTCTCGTGGCTTCTTGCACACTTCAAAATAAAATACAAGACACTTGCTCTTGAAAACAAAATTTTATCAAAATGAAAATTAAGCTCATTGACTCCGTTGTGCGAAGCTTTAAGGTGGCCAAAATATTTCGCGAGAACACTGACAAAATCAACGCCATCGACTTTGCACCAAATGGCGAGCATCTAATCTCCTGCAGCGAGGATGACCAAATTGTTATATACGATTGCGAGAAGGGAACCCAGTCCAGGACGGTTAACTCGAAGAAGTATGGCGTGGATCTCATCCATTTTACACATGCGAACAACACGGCCATACACAGTTCAACAAAGGTGGACGATACGATCAGATATCTTAGCTTGCACGACAATAAATACTTGCGCTATTTTCCCGGCCACACAAAGAAGGTGATTTCGTTATGCATTTCGCCGGTGGAGGATACATTTTTGTCCGGTTCACTGGACAAGACGCTGCGCCTATGGGATTTGCGTTCACCAAATTGCCAGGGCCTGATGCATTTGTCCGGTCGCCCCATTGCAGCCTACGATCCCGAGGGTCTGATCTTTGCCGCCGGCGTCAATTCGGAGAGCATTAAATTGTACGATTTGCGCTCTTTTGACAAGGGACCCTTTGTCACTTTCAAGCTCAACCAGGAGAAGGAGTGCGACTGGACGGGATTGAAATTTTCGCGCGATGGCAAAACAATATTGATCAGTACGAATGGTTCGGTTATACGTCTCGTTGATGCCTTCCATGGGACTCCGCTGCAGACATTCACCGGCTATCCGAATAACAAGGGCATTGCTATAGAGGCGAGCTTCAGTCCCGACTCACAGTTCATCTTCTCCGGCAGCACCGATGGCCGTGTGCACATCTGGAACGCGGATACCGGCAACAAGGTCTCCGTGCTGAATGGCGATCATCCCGGTCCTGTGCAGTGTGTGCAGTTCAATCCCAAATATATGATGCTCGCCTCGGCATGCACGAACATGGCCTTCTGGCTGCCCACCTCCGAGGAGGGTCTTTAGAGTACATAGTCTTTTATTCTTTGGTATACTTAAGTAAAAAATTAATACTAAATTCTTGAAAAGTTTAATTAATTTGTAATGTTCAAATCAACTAAGTCGATTCCGTATGCTGCTTTGTCTTATGTCGCTCGTAGGTGGTGCGTATGGTGCTCAGGAGTTTGGTCAGATTGTGGCCCATCTTGGCGCTGATGCCCAGCAATTCTGGCTGACCCAGCTGCTGTTGTAATTGCTCGTAGTTGAATGCACTGGCTGACACATCCATTTTATTGGCCACCACCAGCTGCGGTCGATTTGCCAAACTGCCACCAAACTGCTCCAGCTCGTGCTTTAATTGTTGGTATTGCGTCCACGGCTCAGGTGCACTGGCATCGAGCACAAACAGGAGCACCGTACAACGCTCGGCGTGCTTGAGGAACTGTATACCCAATCCCTTGTTGCGATGGGCATCCGGCACAAGGCCAGGTAGATCGGCAATGGTCAGTTGCACATGATCCTCGTACAGCACAGTGCCCAAATGCGGACGCAACGTCGTGAATGCATATGGCGCCACCTTTGGCTTGGCGCGAGTCAACGCATTCAGCAAGGTGCTCTTCCCGGCATTGGGAAATCCGATCAAGCCCACCTCAGCCATGCTACGCAACTCCAAAATGTAGCTGGTGTCCTCGCCAGGTGGTCCGTATTCGCACACCTTGGGACTGGTCTCCTTGTCTGTGGTGAAGAAGCGATTCCCCTTCCCACCAGCTCCACCACGTGCTGCCACAAACATTAGATCCGCAGTGGCCAAATCAGCCACAATCAGACCTTTCCCGTTCCGCACAACTGTTCCGTTGGGCACTTTGATCACCGTATGCTTAGCATTCTTGCCATGGCATTCCTTGGCGCCACCAATGCCACCTTCGCTGGCTCGAAGTACACTGCCAACATGATTGAAGTTACGCACATCGTTGGAGGCCTGGAGGATGACATGACCACCGTTGCCACCATCACCGCCATCGGGTCCGGCGCGCTCATTGCACCATAGCTGCAGGAACGAGACGCAGCCGTCACCACCCTTGCCACCAACAGTCCTCACTCGCTTCGCATCCGAAAAGTATTGGGCCTGAAAGTGGATGCTCGGATTGTTATGTAAACATATTTGTCATATTGGACCTACCTCTTTGCGTGTGGATTTCCCCTTTTTGGGACGCAGTGCAGCCGCAATTTGGCAATAGTTTGCTCGGTTTTTGCCAAGACATTTAAAGACCAATCGGCTTGAAATTAAACAGAGCGACATTTTGTCGAGTTCCCTTATATCTATCAAAGATATCGATATACTTGCATGTGTCAGCTGATGCTATCGATAGCAATTCAATGATGAAACCCCGAAGTTTAGTGCAATTCAGAAAAATGTCCATAAAAGCAGCTCTTATTGACCTTAGCGGTACTTTGCATGTGGACGATGATCCAACGCCAAACGCTCCTGACGCATTACAAAGGTATATCAGGCTTAATAATCATATGCACATATACATATAAATATATATATACTTTTAGACTTCGGGACAGCGGAGTTTCCGTTAAGTTTGTAACAAACACCACGAAAGACTCGAAATCTACACTTTTTGAACGTCTTTCTAAAATTGGCTTCCAACTGGAGATCTCAGAGATTTTCAGTTCACTTAGCGCAGCTGCCACATTTGTATCGAATGAGAAATTGAATCCCTTCTATTTGCTGACGAGTGATGCCCGTAAGGATTTCCCTGAAGAAGACACGAGTCATCCACTGGATTCGGTTGTTATAGGTCTGGCGCCCAATGCGTTCGACTACGAGCACATGAATAAGGCATTCAAGTGAGCTAATGAATTAAATATTGCGACACATATAAATAAAATGTTAGTTCAACTCAGTGTGCTGCTTCAGAAGAAGACACACAAACTTGTGGCCGTGCATCAGGGCAAGTACTATAAGCGAGCGGATGGCTTAGCTCTGGGTCCGGGCTGCTTCGTCAAGGGACTGGAGTATGCGACTGGGAGTACAGCAACGATTATTGGAAAGCCGAATCCCTTCTTTTTCCAAAGCGCTTTGCCTGCCAGTTTGAGACCAGAACAATGTGTGATGATTGGTGATGTATGCTGTAATTGTGTTTACATTTAAATTGATTGATATATTGATGTGGTCATGTGCATTTCTAGGATGCCAATGATGATATTGCTGGTGCCATGAAAGTGGGTCTGCAGGGCGTGCTGGTCAAGACGGGCAAATTCTTGCCGGCCGCTTTGGCAGCCATGTCGACGGCACCAACAGCTGTGGTGGCTAACTTTGCTGAGGCAGTTGAATGGGTACTATGTAAAAATAGAAACTAAATTTTTAATAATTGTACGCTTTTGGTAAAAAAAAAAAAACAGCAAATACAAATGTACCAGATTTGACCGATTCTAACTAAATTACAATTTAGGTGTGAATAATTTGTTACAAGTACATATATTATATATCATATATATCATGGATGCCTTGTAGATAAAGTCGAAGCGAAGCAAAAACTTTTTGTTCGTTATTAAATAGAACGAACCTAACGTAATAATTTAGTTTTCTTAAATTTTGTTAAGTGCGCCCTATTTCTATCTATTTTCGTATATTACAAAACATAAGAAATTATTAAAATATCCTGATGACAAAATAAAACTATGCTTTGTCGATTTGCTCTATTATATTTATTAAAAAAAAATTAATAATAATGTGGTGAACAACAATTGTTGAGTATAAATTGAACAGTAATTTAATTTAATAATCGACACAGTGTTGCATTATAATTCACATCGAATTTTTCTGGTATCTTTTCGGTTGGTATATTTTAGTAATTGTGCAAGACTCGCAATTTGAGACCGTACATACTTTCTTGACACAATGTTAGTTTATTACTTTAATTGTTTGTTCACCTTCTAAGCTTTGTGTATGTCTTGACGTGTTTGTTTTTGTAAATTGCACATACTGCACAAATAATATTTCGCTCAATGAGTTGGATAAATGATACCAACACGGAAACGCATTTTTTTAGTTATATTATTAATTGCCCTACTGGGGCTCTTGCGCTTTCTACTCTTTAATCGTCCACTACCGGATTTGAATGTAAGTGATTAATTTTGATATGTTTAGTATATGTAATCTATAAATATAGATATATATGTACCTATCAAAATATGCATGTGTGCATACACGTTGGTTATTTATATTTGTATTTAACTTACATATTTTTATTATTAATAAAACGACTAGCATCTTTTTTTATTATCATTTCATTATCATTATTATCATATTTTCGTTTAATCTACTAAATAAGTTTTAACATCGCTAACGTACTCTATTTTTTCTGGTTAGATTAACTTACCAATACATAGTTATTATAATTATATTTATAACAATTTGTTTTGGTTTTTATTTTAATTGTCCCAAGGAGGAAGAGAACTACAGAAGAAGCCCAGGAGAGCCAGTGTTGGTAATGGTGTTTTATGAGGCTCTATGCCCCGACTCAAAACACTTTATTACCCAGCAATTGTTGCCCGCGTACAAAAATGCTGCTCCCATTATGGAGGTTCAGCTTGTGCCTTATGGCAAGGTAAGCAAATATCCTAAATGAATGCTTGAATAAATTAAAACGGATGGTTTTCGATTTCAAGGCCCACACAAAGACAGACGCTGAGGGTAAACTGATCTTTGACTGCCAACACGGTGCCACAGAATGCCAAGCGAACATTTATCATGCATGCGTTGCAGAAATTATCGATGATCCATTAATCCGCTTAGAAGTTGTTAACTGTATGATTCGGGACAACCGAATGCCCAAAGATGCTATGCACAAGGTTCCGTCTATTTAAATTATTATTTACATATTTTAAACATTAACGATTACCTTATATTTCACAGTGTGCCAAGCAACAAAATGTTGAAAATATTGATCTGATTCAAAAATGCTTTGATAGCAATCATGGATCGGAGTTGATGAAATTAAACGGCGATGCAACATCTGCACTTCGACCCCAAGTCAAATTCATTCCAACGATAACATTAGATGGATCGCAGGGAAGACAGGCGTCAATTTTAAAGGATCTACGTGGCGAGATATGCAAGGTGGCAGCAGGCATGGACCAAGCTGAGAAAATTTGCAAACCACCTTAGTTCAAAATATTTTTAAATAAATCAATTTTTATATAGAGACTGCAATTTTTGCAAATTGACAATTGTTTATTAAATTGAATTCTTGGGTTTTACAATTAATAAATATAAAAAGTTCATATGTTAGTCAACATAATTAATTCGTAAAAGGTTTGAACATGTTTAACTATCATAAACTAATATTAGATTGATTTACGTATATTCCAATTTCCGTGCTTAGCGAACTATCATCAGCACTGGATTTGGCATGCAAATTAGCATCATCTTCACTGATAATGGAAACCGTAAATCTTTTTATAAGGCAGCTCTTAGCGTCACACAGACTTAATGAAAATTCAATCGCCAGTGCATTTTGATTTCTAGGGACAACAGCCTCTAAGTGCTTTATTTGCAAAACGCATTTTCCGTCCGTTAATTGGCCACGTGTTTGCTTAATTTCCAGAGCAGGATTAATACTTCGCATCATCCACTTTTGTGGGGCATCTGCTGTGAACTTTAAGTCCGTCGCTAGCTTGATGATGAAATTTACAGTGCTGCGCTTGTGCTGAAGCACAGGAATACTCTTAACCAGCTGCAAATCAGTTGCTTTCGATGCACTCAGCGGAGCATCTGTTTCGCTGGTAGATGAGCGAATTTGCTTAAAGTCGAGCAAAAAATGTCGAGCCTTATTCGTTGTTAAATCAATAATATGAATTGTGTGATTGTTTGTATCAGCAACTAATAAATTAAGTCCACTTGCATCTACACAAAGGCCTGATGGCTCTCTTAGTGTAAGAATGCTGTCATCTTGGTTCTTGATTACCAACGTTGAAATTATATTGGTATCAATGTCAATTACTTTGATTTTGTGATTATATGTGTCAGCAACATAAAGCTTCCGATCGATATGATTGAATGCAACACCCAATGGATGCTGCAATTTTGCGTTATAGAGTTTGCCATCCTCATCGCCAAAAGCAAACAAATTCTATAAAAAGTAAACATTAAAGTTACAATAGCTATGATGCATTGGGTTGGAAACTTACTAATGGATTGCGATCTCCACCAACAACTGGCATCACTTTACCATCGACCATTGAGGCTTTTCGTATGCTGGAGCTCTCACTATCCGCCACAAATAGATAATCGCTGGTCATGGCTAAGCCAGATGGTTGCGCAAAGGCCGCATTTTGCGGATAGGAGTTGTTGCGATTCTCCTCGAGCCCGTTGCCAATCAGGGACACACAGCAACGTGGCTCAAACTTGCGGAACTTCCACCAAATAATGCCTTCGGGAAAATAGCCCCAAATCTGATGGGTGCCGGCCATGGCAATTAAGACGATTGTCTTCTCGGGCACATTCAGTTCGTCGACGTGAAAGGACATGTCCATATCTCGTGTGCGAAAGACTGCCACATCCCAGGGCGATGATAGCGGCTGTAATTGTCCCAATTTTCCACCCACTCGTTCGTTTCCCTGGTATCCTGTGCCTGCCAATGTTTCAACAATTCCATTTTTCAGCGATATTTGTCGCAATGCATGATTATCGGTGTCAGCAACGATGAGTGTGTGTTCATCCAGAAATGCAACTCCTTGCGGATTATTAAACCTTGACGTCAATAAATCGCCATCCACAAATCCATTATCGAGTCCTCCAATCTTATGCTCTACGATTCCGGCAATTGTAACGACCAGCACACGATTGTTGCCAGCATCAGCAATAGCATAATAATCTGAAAACCGGGAAATTTTGGCTGGGAAACGCAGATTCGATGCCGGATGTAAATCCGTCGACAGTTGCAGAGGCAAATTGCTGTTGTCGATCGTCTGCTGCCGTCCAAAATAGGATAAGGCTGCGCCGACGAAGTCGTGCAGAAACTCGCTGTGTCCCTCTCCCATCAACAGCAACATTGGTAGCCCGCTCGGACTCAGGACCAGGAGCGACGGCCAGCAGCGTATGCTCAGTGCTTGCCATAAGGAGGACTTCGAGTCGTTGACAATGGGATGCTTGATTCCATAACGCTGCGCGGCCGAGAGAATATTTGCGGCTGTGCGCTCATTCTCGAACTTGGGGCTATGCACGCCGACAACGACGAGGCCTTTCTCAACGGTGAATCTCTCTTCGAGAGCTCGCAGCTCGGGCAACACATGCATGCAGTTAATGCAGCAGTATGTGAAGAAATCAAGCACAACCAGTTTGCCGTGCAAGCCGGCAAGTGTCAGCGGCCGACTTACATTGAACCAATCCAAATCTAAATGGAATTTAGAGTATGTTTCAATTAGTATTGCCATTAAAAACATATTCACTTTGGCACATACCATAATCGAATTCAAATTGTAAGGCTTTCACTTTCGCAATAGAATTGTCGCCCGCGTTCCATCGTCCAAAAAACTCTTCAAATACCTTTGCTCTATTGTTTTTGTTGCTGCGATAATTTTGCTGTAGCTCCTCGGTAAGGTAAGTAACAATATCAATTGCGGACAAGTCCTCCGAGCACTCCATTCTAATGTTTTTTATTTTAATTTTTCTTACCGAGAGTGCTATATTAGTAAAAATAAATTTTGGCTTATTTACACCTATCGATATACACATATGTAATTATTGTTGCTGCCAACTATCGATAATCGAAGCATGAAAGATCGAAAGAAATAACCCAAAAAACACAACAACAAAAAAAAAATAATGCAACAACAACTTTTATGTAAACCAATTAAAAATTGAAAATAAGTTATTAGCAAGCAAAGAATGGATAGTTTAAGTTGAAGAATGAGTGCAGTTCAATTCAATAATTAATTTCAGCATGAGTATTAATTTGATCTTGAGGATTTGCGGAATTGAATGTATACAATAAAGTACTTAAATTCACTTGCAGAGTCAGAGTGCATAATTCAGGTGATTCCTTCACATCAGTGTTCAGCACAGAATTATGCAGTCGGCTATCACCGACTCAACAGAACGTTGCTAGTATTATTTACATTGCGAATGGAGTATTTATTCATTTGCTGGCTACGGTCACACTGCTGGTAATTATAACTTACATGCATGTGTATATAGCGCATAGCAGAGGCTGGCATATTGTTTCTTGGAACTTAAGTTAACTTGAGCAAAGGGATTGTCGCTCGGTCGTTGTTTTCTCAAATATATACTAATATTCGCATTCATAAATCCTACGGGAAGAAGTCACTGCAAATACGTATTATGGAAAAAAGTGAAAAGTGCTTGAAACAATGCTATGAACGGTCTAAAGTGTCAAACTCAAAAATAATTAACGACAACTTGATTTTGCCAGTGCCGCGTGTGAGAGATGGAAAATCAATTGCACGTCCAAAATTATGCGTTACCTTGGAAGGTCGACAAAACGACATTTGTTTTGTCTTTCTAATTGTAATTGCAATACTCTTGAATTGCATATATTTTGTCCACTGCTCTTATGCAAATGATATTGATAGCGATGGCCCGCTTACAGCGTTAAATTCATCGAATTTACTAATAAATAATAATCTGCTGGCAGAGGACAACGTAAATAACTCCAAGACCAATAGGGCTCCCAGATTGAGGCTATTACGGTTGCCAAAAATACGAAGAAGGCAAGTTAAGAAGCATAATTTCAAAATAATCTACATAAATATATAAATATCAAATAGTGTGTGCAATAGACGAAACTAATAAGTACATATATATGAATATAGATACGTCATTTTTATATATATGTGTACATATATACTGGGTTTGATCGACTCAGTTTGTGTGCTGTGCTGTGCATCAAATATACAGAATGCTACAGAATAAATTCGTTAAATGCGTCAATTTTGTTATATTGCATCTCCATAAAAACAATAAACGAGATCAGTTAATTAATGCGATCTTAATAAAAACCATATTTATTATATTTATCCAACGATTTCATGTTGCCACTGTGTTCAAATTTTAGTTCATTTTGATTCTGGAATGTTTGGCAAATATTTTAAGATTTGACTTTCATATTTATGATTCTTCAATAGTAAATAAATATAAATTTATTTTTATACGTGTGTTTATAAACATATATTTCTTGAAAAATTGTTGAACTTTCGATTTGAAGCATTTGTACACATTTTTGAAGTTTTCGAACTGAAAGTCTCGAAAACGAACAGCCAAATATTGAAAATGTACAAATCTGGCGACTATTTTCTGCTGCTTACAGATTTGGTTTTAATTTATGTTGACAGCTAATTTAAATTGTCAACAAGAACAAATATATATGACTATAATATTGAATAAATTAAAGTGTTGCATTAAACCATTTGTGATGACGACTTCTTGTAAGTATTTCCTCCCTTACACTGAATATGCAAAAATTCTCTTCCAACATCAAGCTGATTATAATTGAGGGAAGATAATTTAGTCTAAAATAAGTTGAACGCTTGAAAAATGTTGGTTAAACGTAAAAAAAAAATACTAAGTTAAATGGGAAGGGTATTCGGACTTCAGCATCCCGATGCGCACTTAATGTTGTGAAAAATTACGCACACAAATTAATACATATACACATTAAAAATGACGAAATATGCTTTGTATGTGTGTATGGGCCTGTGTGTTTTTTAAAAGTGTGCTTTTTATATATTTGTTTTGATTATTGAGGGATCGTTGGAAACAGAAAAATGTATATAAAATATGTTCCCCATTTTGTTGGTAGTGAGTATAAAACACTGCTATAAAATGATTAAGTTGCCGTTGGAGTGTCTGTTCTCTTTAAAGATAGCTTATCTACATTGAGTGGCTCTAATCTGCGTTTTACCCTGATTTTCAATGGTAAATGCCTACGAAATGTATATACGAATATATACATATGTATGTACGAGTACCAGTATGTACCATATATTATGTATGTTTAAAGAAAAATAAAAAAACAACAAAAAAAATTAATTTTTGAGCATGTTTCGCTTGAAGTCTTTGAACTAAACTTATCTACAAATTTAAAGTTTTGTATTGGTGCCCAATATTTTTATTATAATTTTTGTTGTTTTGTGCTGATTGAATGCCGAGAAAATGTATGCTAATTAGAAATTCATCACTCAGGCTCAGATTTGTCACTTATCTTAATGTCAATTGCTTGCGACATTCTTTCTTCATCAATTCTAGCAAACTGTTTAATCGTATGTAACCGACTGCTCAATACTCTGTTACCAGTTGCAAGCAGGTGACTTTGACTTCAAGCTGATCTATTTTTAACTTGAACTTCAAAGATGTTAATATTAATGTACTCTATTTGCATTTGGGGGGATCAGATATAGAGTATAAAGTAATAAATATATTAATTTTATTTCTAAGTAGTCTCTGCATTCGGCTGTGACTCAATTTCTTCAAGTTATCATTTAATGGTTATCAACGCACAACAGTCACAAAACACACACACACACTTTATGTACACACTCGGAGAGGAACCTACATATATACTTAAATGAAAGCATGTATGGCTTATGTTTGTTTTTATATTTGCGCCCACAATTACTTGACTTGTTTCTCTCATAAATCTCAGAATTCGTTGAAGTGCCAATTTGAAAAACAAAATATTGAGGTCACATATACGCATACATACATATGTATTGTATGTATTGATGTAAGGGCTAGCATGGGCTATATGTACATTAACTAAAAACGTTCAATGTTACTTACACTTGCTGAACGATATATATATATTTATTAAAAATATTCATACATTCATATAACAAGCATTGGTTCTGTATGTTTGGTTTGTTTTGACTGCCAAATTCTATTTATAGGAAATTTTATGTATGCAAAAGCATCACCATTTCTTGCTTGATAAATATGTTTCTACATTACGCTCGTGTGTGTGTAAACGTTCACACGTACACACACATATGCATACATACACACTAGTAGCTGAGAGTAAGAAGCAAGTGAGTCAAAACATTGCTTTCAATGTTTTCATTTTGTTGTGTTCGGTTTGCTTTGCCTCCTCCTTGGCTCCTTGGCCATAGTTTGGGAAGCACTGCAGCTAACCGCAAACATTTTCGCTAATGACTCATTGCTGCATACTCATTCTTAGCTATAGCAGTTTATTCAGTCACGTCGGGCGTTACGTTAAGTTTGAGCTTACAACTTAGTACGCACACATACATGTACGCTACACATAGTACAGGTACAAATTTAGTTACAAGCAAGTGCACACACATCTATTTGGCGAAGCCGCACCAAAATCAATACACACATCTAAAACATACATACATTTATGCATACATGCTGTATATATACATAAACATATTTTTTTGTATGTACACACTTATAAAATTATTTTGAATATTGCCAAACACAATAATTCCGCTTCTGGGCGATGATTCTTATTTCCAAATCAATCTGGATTGCGTCAGTTGAGAAATTATTTAAATTTTTTCTTATTCTTATTGCTTTCTTCTGATATTTGCGTTTCCGATACTTTTACGTCATGTACATAATTAGTGACAACTCAAAACAAATTCCCATGATCATTGTAGACATGTATGCAAAAGTTTTATCAAGTCATCAGTTCAATAAAATAGTTTCAGTTTTGTTGACCCGCGTTTGCTTTAAGATATGCCTATAAATTTTGTACGAGCATTTCGAGACGCAAAATAATTGAATTAGTTGGCTTGGCAAACGAATTGAGGCAGCATTAACAATTGAAAGCAATTTACATAATGTTTTTTTTGGGTCTCTCTGAATTGAAACTTGAACTGGAAGTGGCAAAATGCGGCAAAGTGGAAAATATCTATGTATTTGTATTTCTCACACGATCTATGGTTAAAGACAAACAATTTGAGATCTCAGGACATATTGATATGATTAAAATTAAGGAAACAAGCCTAGTATTCATTTGGGACTGATTTTGTTACTTTACTCAAATATATATAAAATATATATACTTTACGTTACTATAAATAATAAATAATCAATCATTGTGTTACGAACACGTGCTTCACCGTACAAAGGTACAGGTTAAAATAAATTAAGATTGATAAAAATCTAGCGAAAACTTTTAAGTGTCATTTAACTGCAGCGCGTTGTTGAAACCCTGAAAACAAATACACACACACACAAACGAGTACATTGAGTTTGTCTGAGATGTGTACTCGATCTAGTGAGATACATATGTATATACACAATTACTGATGATAAAGCTATAAGTGATAGGACAATGTCGCTTGTGACGCAAGCTCAAATCTGGCGGGGCCAATACAATTTAGATAATCTGTATTGGATGTGGTTGAATTTAGTAAGTTTTGGTTTCTATGGCACATTTATCAATCAGCTACCTAAACATCTTAATCGATATGATGACGAATTTTGGTAAGATTGCATAACACTCAAGTGGGCATTAACCACACAAATGCTGTTTGATCAGTCCTAATCAACTTGGTAAATAAAAAAGATAGATAGCAGTTAGAAAAATGTATATTCATTTGCTGTAAAAATAGCACATAGTTTGGTATATTTGCTTAAGTTTGAGTAGTTTTTATGATGTTGATTAAATCCTGACTAAGCACTGAGATACCAGATATTATACAAATTCTGCTTACCTGTTTTGTTGCCAACACAACAGTAAAACTCTGTAGATTCTATGACTAAGAGAATTTCCCAAAATTGAATTCTCATTGAAATTAAATATGTAGTGGATGCTTGTTTTTTATTCATTTGTTGTAATCTTAGGGAAAATGTTTACCATATTTACAGAATTATCTAATTAATAATTGACTTTGATTTCAGAATTCGGTTAGCTCGAACAGCAAAAAGCAATATACGCATTCTTGGAATGCTTCTTGAAAGTGAGGGCCAGGAGTATGAAGATAGCGTACCAAGTGTATTGAGCAATAAGGAGCACACGATTCGCATATTTGGTATTGGATTGCAGGAGAGGACAGTTATTGCGTTTACAAATGAGGAAAATGAATATCAGGGAGCCTGTCTCAAGCCGGTCACAGAAATATTTGAGCCAAATGAGGTCTCGCCTGATGGTAATATGGCTATATATACGGTGAAATTCCCGTACTCCAAGAGCCAACTGTATGTTTGTGCAAAAAACGACGAGGGAATTGCTGTAAGTTGCACTATTGCTTGATCGATTTCAATAACAATAATCTACAATTAATAAATTTATTGCCTAATAGCACAGCAGCGCAGCAGCAACAACACCTCTAGAACATCAGGGCAACGCAGTATGGATGAGGATCAGAACGCACGAACCACTATTGCCTCTTTGGGTGGCTATAGTCATCATTGTGATATGCCTGTGTTTTTCGGCCCTATTTTCGGGCTTAAACTTGGGCCTAATGTCCTTGGACCGTACCGAATTGAAAGTAAGCTGCATTTATTAGCTAAATAAAATAGTTATTAAAAAGATTGTTTCTTTTAGATATTACAAAATACTGGCACGACAAATGAAAAAAAGTATGCTGCGAAAATTGCACCTGTGAGAGATCAAGGTAATTATCTGTTGTGCAGTATCCTCTTGGGTAATGTGTTGGTTAACTCCACCTTTACCATTCTACTGGATGGTTTGACCTCTGGACTTTTTGCTGTCTTATTTTCCACCCTGGCCATCGTCCTCTTTGGTGAAATTACACCTCAGGTGGGTTCTAGGTTTAATTTGATGAGTGTGGTCCTGTAAGAGTTACATGCTCAATCAAAGTGATTCATGATTATGCATCCAATCTCACATAAATAAATAAACGCTTTTGTGATTCAAAATCAAAATAATTGGCTCATTTTTATCGTACTTCTGCAATCGCTTTGTTTTTTCTTTCTTTCTGTTCTTAAAATATAATACTTTGTTTTCATTAATGCTGTTACATGACTCTCTCATCTTTAAATTTAAAAGCAAACTTGGTCAATATTCAAATGCATTAATTTTGATAACTATTATTTCGTTTACAGGCTGTGTGTTCAAGACACGGTTTAGCAATTGGAGCCAAAACCATTATGATAACCAAAGCGGTTATGGCGATAACAGCACCGCTGTCCTATCCAATTTCTCGTATCCTAGATTCACTCTTGGGTGAAGAGATTGGCAATGTATTCAATCGTGAGCGCCTCAAGGAACTTGTTCGTGTAAGTATTAACCACGACTAGAATAGATGCTGGAATAAAATCTATAAATATCTTTACTACACAGGTCACCAATGATGTCAATGATCTGGATAAAAATGAAGTGAATATTATATCCGGTGCATTGGAGCTACGTAAAAAAACTGTTGCCGATATTATGACACATATTAATGATGCTTATATGCTTTCGCTGGAAGCCCGGCTCGACTTTGAAACGGTGTCTGAGATCATGAACTCCGGTTATTCTCGAATTCCCGTTTACGACGGCGATAGAAAGAACATTGTTACTTTGCTGTATATCAAGGATTTGGCATTTGTTGATACTGATGATAACACGCCGTTGAAGACACTCTGCGAATTTTACCAGAATCCCGTTCATTTCGTTTTCGAGGACTTCACTCTAGATATTATGTTCAACCAGTTCAAGGATGGTACGATCGGACACATTGCGTTTGTTCATCGCGTCAACAATGAAGGTGATGGGGATCCCTTCTATGAAACCGTTGGTCTTGTCACATTGGAAGATGTTATTGAGGAACTTATTCAAGCTGAAATCGTTGATGAGACGGATGTTTTCATCGATAATCGCACAAAAATTCGTCGCAAACGTAATAAGAAAGCCGACTTTTCGGCATTTGCTGAACGTCGTGAGGCTCAAACTGTGCAGATTTCACCTCAATTAACTTTAGCAACATTCCAGTACTTAAGTACAGGTAATTACTACGAAACACAAATATCTGATATAAATGTGTGTACATAATGCAATATATATTTTATTTTTTTCACTTATTTTTTTGTTTTACTTACAGCTGTTATTGCCTTCAGGAAAGATGTTATTTCAGAACCGATCTTGCGGCGATTACTCAATCAGGATGTTTTCCACAATATTAAATCAAAGGGGAAAAATAAGGATGACCCCTCATTGTATATATTCACGCAGGGGAAGGCTATCGACTATTTTGTGCTTATATTAGAGGGTCGAGTCGAAGTGACGATTGGCAAGGAGGGTCTCCTTTTTGATAGTGGGCCGTTTACTTATTTTGGGACACAGGCATTAGTGCAGAATGTCGTTGTTGGTATGTACGCTAAATTGAAATATACCCATTAACATTTACTAATAAATTATATGTAGATTCTCCAACTCAGATGGGATCGCTACAGTCTTTAAATATGGATTCGAAAATTCGTCAAACTTTCGTTCCTGATTACTCTGTTCGCGCTTCAACGGATGTGATATATATTGCCATTAAACGTAGTTTGTACCTTACTGCAAAGAAAGCGACTCTGTTGGAAAAGAGTCGCAAATCGGGAACGTTTTCAAGTGAAACATTCGATGATGAAGTTGAACGTCTGCTGCATTCGATAACTGAAGATGATAAGTCTCGGTTTCTGACCACCAGTCAGAGTGCAAGACGTTCATCCAAGCCGAACAGGAGTGGAGCATCGTCGCCCTTAAACAATGATCTATCGCATGATGATAGAAGTAACAGTGCTAGTGGGCAACTCAACACGGGTCATCGAATTGGTCCCGAACGTACGGAAGATGGGTCATTGAGTAGTCTGGTTACTTCGGATGTGACAGGTGATCTTCAAAATGGAGAAAACGATGACAAAAATGGAACAGCGGCATCCACACCGCTATTGTCAAAACCGGAAGAAAATAACGAGCCCCGGCAAAGTAAACCTCAATAACGACAGTCTTCGGAGAACCCTGTACATTAAGACCGAGCTGCCGCAAATTAAATTTTTCATAAGAATCACTCGCCGTTCTTTAAATGCAAAATCAAAATATGCTTTCCTTTTTCCTTAAATATTGTTATTTTTATTATTGCCTATTTATCGACATCAATTTGCATTACAACTGAAGTAGAGATTTATGTTTAGATACACACAGAAAGTTAAAATACTAAATTTTCAATAATAGTTTCTATGTCAAAATAACAGTTCTGAGATTTCTCAAAACCTGAAATTATTACACATGTATTACCTCATGAAGTACGTACTTAAGAAGAGAAATTAATCTCCATTGCTTTTCAAATCCACACCCTATTTCTACTTCCTATTAAATGACATAAATTACTGTGTATATGACCACAGCATTAATTAATTAAGAATTTGTTGTTAAATTTGTTTATTGTTCTGCTTACATGCATAAATTGAATAGTTTAGTTCCCCCTTTCAAAGTCAAGTCTAAAGAATATATATACACATTGTTTTGTTTTCGCTGTATTGTTGTTTAATAGGATTGCGTTATTAAAATGCATTATACAATCAAATTATCCCACACACTTCATGTAGCATAACTGTATTAATTGAGAAGTTCAAAAATTCTCATTCGTTATTTATTTAACTAAAGGTGTTAATTAGAAGTTTATAGTGTATAATAAAAGTGAAAAGCGTATATATATTAATATATATATATTTATATATATATATATATATATATATATATATACATTACCTATGTTAACTTAGAATAATTGCGTACGTAAATATATAACTAAAAATATAACTACAATACAAACAGAAAATACAATATGTACATATATGAAGAAACAGAGTTAATTGGTTTTTATATGTCCATCGCATTAGTGAGTGGCGCCAAGTTAAGTGGCTGTTCCGACCAGGCTTTGGTATTAGATAATTTTTTTTTTTTTTGAAGATTCTTGCAAAGAACCTTTATACATTTACTGAAATATGTGCTTGCAATAAATTATAAATTTTAAAGATTCATATATATACATATATTTACTATTAAAAGATAAAAGAAAATCAATTTCAATAGGGATACTGTGTTACTTCCTTATATGTATTTACAATATATATTCGTATACAAAATGTACAAGATTTTTAAAACCATAAATATTTGAGATCTTATTCGGGTCACTGTTTACAGTTGTGGAGCTACTAGGCAACTCTGTGGAGAGTCTGTTCTATCATCAAAAATTACTGTTCCACCGGATCTCATCTGCTCTCCAGTCGGTTATATCTGCCTACAAAATTTTCAGATGGTTTTAAGTTTTAATGGTTATTAAACAAAAAGCAAAATTAACAAATTTACAATTTATTAAAAGTATACTTTTAACATTAGAATTTCAACTGCAATTTAATTTAAACACAATTCGTTACATCTGGCAAGATAAACTGCAAGTGGAGGGTAAGCCCACTGTTAACTTAGAGCAACCGAATATAACATACTCTGTACGCTCAAAAAATCGATCAAAATATGAGCAATCGAAATTGCACAGCACCATTTGAGTTTAACATAATAATATTAACAGGAGCACAAATAAAATCTCTGGTTTGTTGCATTTGGTTTATTTCATTGATTGCTTGTGGAAAAGATGCATCGTGGTGGAAAATCACATTCGCGTGGCGGCAAGTCCCACGCTCGTCCGCCCGGACTGACAGGCAAGGAGATTGGGCTGTATTACAGGAATCTTGCGCGACAACGTAAAAACAATGCAACCACAGATGAGCCAAAAATTCGGCCTGGCTGTGATGTTAGCGTTCCGCCGGGAATTCTACGGCGAGTCACCGAATACCTGGAGCAGTTTAAGGCTGGTCGCGAATCGAAGGAACAGCACTTGGATGCGAAATTTAAAGAACAATTTCGCCATTTGTTGAGTGTGAATTTTGAGACCTTCATTGACGAGACAAAAGAACAAAATAAGGATTTAAAATTGCGCAATCCCAGCCTGGATGAGCATTTGCAAAAGCAGCATAAGGAACGCATGGAAACTGGGGATGCTCGAGCACGTTACGAGGAGCGGATGAAATTGCCAACAATGATGCATGCTGCGGATATTATCGAGGCTGTGAAAGAAAACCAGGTGGTATTAATCGTGGGCAGCACCGGGTGCGGAAAGACCACACAAGTGCCCCAACTCCTGCTGGACGATTGCATAGAGAAGGGCATTGGATCTGGCTGTCGCATTGTGTGCACCCAGCCGCGTCGCATCTCGGCCATCAGTGTGGCGGAGAGAGTTAGTTACGAGCGTGTGGAATCCCTCGGCCAGTCGGTTGGCTATCAGATCCGCTTGGAGAGCCGTAAGCCCCGAGAGCGCGCCTCCATCACGTACTGCACGTCCGGTGTGCTGTTGCAGCAGTTGCAATCCGATCCACTGATGCACAGCGCCAGTGTTCTGCTCCTCGATGAGATTCACGAGCGGAGCGTGGAAACAGATCTTCTGATGGCTTTACTTAAATTAATTCTGCCCCATCGACCGGCGCTGAAGGTCATCCTGATGAGTGCCACTGTACGGGAACAGGATTTCTGTGATTATTTCGACAATTGTCGAATGTTTCGCATCGAGGGTGTCATGTATCCCGTGAAGATGTTCTACCTAGAGGACGTGCTCACCCTTACTGGCTATCAGTTTGACAGCCGACAGAACCGACGCCGGCGAGATCAGCCCGAGCATAGAGCCATGATCGAGCCATATTTAAGACGCCAGCGTGGCAGCTATGATAACAAAGTCTTAGATCAGCTCCGGCTGCCCGAATCCGAGGGTTGCGAGGACATTGACTTTGTGGCCGATCTCATCTATTACATATGCAGTAGCCAGTCAAGTGGTGCCATATTGGTGTTTATGCCCGGCTACGATAAGATATCAAAACTGCACAACACACTGACAAATCCTCGCTCGGCGCTGGGCCAACGCTGGCGGGATCAGTTGATTGTTTATCCACTGCACTCGCTGCTGCCATCCGTGGAGCAACAGTCGGTGTTTCGGCGAGCACCGCAGGGCAAGCGAAAGGTTATTATCTCTACGATTATCGCGGAGACTTCGGTGACCATTGACGATGTTGTCTATGTGATCAACACGGGACGAACCAAAGTCACCAGCTATGACATTGAGACGAACATTCAGGCGCTGGAGGAGTGCTGGGTCACGCTTGCCAATACACAGCAGCGCAAAGGACGCGCCGGACGTGTTCAGCCTGGCATTTGTTATAACCTATTTAGTCGGGCACGAGAGGCGCTGATGGCGGAGGTGCCAACGCCAGAGATTTTGCGTTGCAAACTGGAGTCCATTGTGCTCAGCCTCAAATTGCTGCATGTCGAAGATCCGTATGCGTTTTTTCCAACAATGATCGATGCACCAGTTCAGAAGGCCGTCAGCAATGCGGTTAATCTGCTCAAAAGGTGAGTTTTAACTAATAAAATCATTAATTTATTAATAACTAATTAATCACATTTTTTCACTCAGAATTGAAGCGCTTGACAATGTTGGTCAGCTAACGCCGCTGGGCTTGCATTTGGCCAAGCTGCCCATTGATCCGCAAATGGGTAAAATGATACTAATATCAGCGCTATTCCGTTGCCTGGATCCTATTACGTCAGCAGCCGCTGCTCTCTCCTTCAAAAGTCCTTTTTATACGCCCATGGATCAGGAGCGTCGGGTCGACGAGGTCAAGCGCAAATTGTCGCGACAGATGCGCAGTGACCATCTAATGGTGCACAACACTATTTGTGCCTATCGCGAGAGCTGCGCGGCGCATCGGGATCGAGATTTTTGCTACAGTAATTTTATCAGCCAGAGAACAATACAGCAGCTGGAGCGCATGAAACAACAATTTGCCGAACTCCTAAGCAATTACAAGTAAGTATAAAGAAAATCAATCAGTAATTAGAAATCGATACTATCCATATTTTTAAAATCCATATACTAAATTCATTCTTTACTACTCTGATTTTGTAATATTTATGCTATTCACAGGTTTCTAACTTCATCCGATTGCTTGCACGACTCTTCGAACATCAACTCTGAGAAGATTCCACTACTTCGCGCCATAATTGGTGGTGGCCTCTATCCAAACATGGCACACTTATGGTGAGCTCCACTCTATTAATATCTTCTACCAACCACACTTATACTGTATTCTTCTCAATAGCAAATCTCGACAAATTAAGAATCGAGTGCGCGCCATTCACAACATGTCCACCGACGATGGTCGTCGTTGTAATTTTCATCCATCATCGGTGAACAGCGGCGAACGAGGATTTGATTCCAATTACTTTGTGTACTTTCAACGGCAGAAATCAACAGCACTTTATCTTCTGGACGCCACAATGGTGTTCCCCATGGCTCTTATAATTTTTGGCGATGGCGTCGAGTCGGGTGTCGTTGAAAAAACACCATATATATCGGTGGCCCAGACTTATTAGTAAGCACACCCTTGAAATGCTTTTATACAAGAATTTTATTGTTACATGTTTCCAGTTTCAAGTGCGATCCGGAGACAGCGTCTGTAGTAATTGATTTACGGAAAAACTTGGCCCTGTTGCTGCTTGAAAAGGCCCTGAATCCAGCTCAGATCACAGAGAACAGTGATGACAACAAGTTAATCCAGTAAATTACTTTCATCTTTGAACTTTTTCTTCCCCTATGTATGAATTTAAATAATTAACAATGTCACTATCCTTTTATCTAATTTTTGACAGAGCCATAGAAGTTCTTCTCTCGATTGATGAAAGGATGGGTGATGATGACGACGAAGTAATGGATTCCGATGAGATTGATAGCATTTAAATTTTGGTTATTTTTTGATAAATAGGTTTATTGTGTATGATCAGATCACTGTATGATGTTACCAAAATATTTATTTATAATAGTTATATTAAAAATGTAAATATATAAATTAACGTCGTCAGGACCAATGCGCAAGGCTTAGTCATCCTCAAGCAGAGCAAAAACGTTCTTCGAACGCGCTTTATCGCAATCATCCTCATCCGCATTGGTTTCGTCGTTGGAGCTGTCCTCGTCATTGTCTTCGCTATCAGCGGCTATAATAAATGTAATAAATAATGCTTAACAAATCTATTATTTTGTGTTAAACTTACTGTCCGAGCAAATAGAAGAAGTGTCCTCATACGTCTCGCTGTCTGGCTCATCAACATCCATCTGTTGATATTTTTTCACCTCGACCAGATCGGGATGCTGTTGCAATCGTTCGCGTTGATCATCATAGCCGGGTGGATAGAACTGCAGCACCAATTGCTGTTGACCACTCAGACACATTCGCAATATATGATTGGCGGCACGATAGCGATCCGGACGCGCTGCTTTGGCGGTGAGGAAACCGCGCTTATATGCCCATGCATCCGAAATGGCCACAGCCGACCACTCGCTGTAATCCTCGGGCAGTGGCAATCGGAGTAACTGTGGCAGATCCAGGTGCTCACACAGCAGCTTAAGCGAGCGATAAGGCACTTGCAACTGGGAAATGGGAAAGCTGCCGAGCAGCACTTGCAGACTCTTTGGCGTGCTGGAGGGGAACACGAGACCAGGACAGTCGCAGACGCGCACATGCTGCGAGAGGAATATGGTCTGGAAATGCTTTGTGTGGCCGGGTGTGCGACTAACGCTGACCACCTTACGTCCCTTGAGCGCATTAATCAGCGATGATTTGCCCACATTGGGAAACCCGAGACAGCCAATGCTCAACACCCCACTGTTGAATTTCTCGTGCTGATGCGGTGTGGTATCAATCGTGTTTGTGATTTTCAATTCGCCTTCGCACTGCGTCTTCGTGGTGCCATCCAAGTCCAATTCCTCATTGCGCATATCGTCGCGAATCTTTTGCTCCCATGTCGAGAGATCTACGTCACCTTGGACATAGCGCTGGCATTCGCGATAGATGTTATATACACCCTCCAGGCTCTGGTGATGCCGGCCACGCTGATTACCCTTGCGGCTGCGCGCCGAATGCGATGCAAAGATCACCAAACGCACCTCCGGATAGTGTTCGCTGAAATAGTGTCGCCAGGCAACGACAGCCTCGGGTGAAGCAAGATCCACTTTATTTAGCACAACAATCGCATGCTTCTGCAGTGTGTGCACAATATAGTCGTAGAGTGAGGGAGGAAACATCAGTGAAGCATAGCGCACATCCACAATGATGAGCAATATGTCGGATAATTCCAGGACGCGCCAAAGCTGACGCCACGTCTCCAAGTTAAGCTCAAAGAGGGAGAGTCCTTTGACATCGCTACGCTTCTGCAACAGCTTATCCACATACTCCTGCAAACCATGACGTCAGATCCCCAGTCAATGCCAAATCGATATAATTTAATAAAATAAATTTAATACCTTAAAGTACCGATTTTCATTGCGATCCAAAAGCTCTTTACTCTGCTCATAGTTCCAAGGTGGTTGGACTGGAAAATCATAGCCGTTGAAGTAGCTCGAATCGATCTCCCTTTGTGCCGCTGTCAGCACATCGAGAGGCTTGAATCCCTCCTCCTTCATCAGTTCGATCTCCTTCTTGTTCTCCTGCATGAACTGAAGATTGTAACGGTTCACATTCTTATTTCGCCCTCCTGCACCGCCTCGTGGAAAGGGCTGCTCCATAACCTTGCGATCCATTGTCGTCTCGGGCGCATCACTATCCTCGTAGGATTCCTGATTAGAGCGCAAGTACTTTGAAGGACCTGAACGTATAGTTAAATAGACTATTTTTTTTGTTAGCGACTTAATTATTTATTTACTTTTAGTGTTGCGCTTTTGTAGCAATTGGTCTTTCTTCTTTTTGCCACTAAATGGCACTTTTCGTCGTTGTTGAGGCATCTTGAAATGTTATCCGTGATTAGTGTTGCTATATTGCATAATTTGGCAATTATTACTTTACTTTAAATATTTTAATTACTTTAGTCTACTAACCTTGTTTGGCTTTATTCAAATTGCTCGATTGTTTTGACAGGCAAATGTCAAAATTCACAATTTGAGGGCGTTTAGTTTATTTTTAGGGCATTTTATCGTCGTATTCAGTATGTTCTGGTATTATGAAAACCGTTCCAACTTGATTACTCACCCACCTTATTGTCAGACAATAGTTATATTCGGTATTTACGTATTACAAATTACAAACAATAACTTTCTTAATTCTGGCACAACATTCCTGCTGCTCACTGGTAACGACAGTAACTTGGTACTTGTAAAGTACTCGTTCGAGTTAAATACATATTGCTCATCTCTATCGGCTACTTGAAAAATATTCTGCTTAGCTTTTTCGTGTGGCATAATTGCGCCCATGCACAAATCAGCTGTCTTTGCAGTTACTATTAAAATACAACATTTGAAGTCTGTTAAATGAACATTATTAAATATGAACTTTGTATTTAAGCTATTAATCTTTTTATTAGCCAAAGGTTATAATATATTTGTTGTTATTTAAACTTGTTCAAATGCCATTAAGGGGCATTCAAGTTTTGGAATTTGTGGGCTTGGCTCCCGGTCCATTTTGTGGCAAAATACTGGCCGATTTTGGGGCAAGCGTTACGCGCATTGACAAGGTATGTAAATGACAACAGGATTTAAATTGTTGCCGGACTTTGCTTAAGATCTTCAACAGGTGGTGGATTCGTTTGATGTGCTGAATCAAGGCAAACGCACTCTGGTCATCGATCTGAAGAAAGATGGCGGTCAGCGGCTTGTGCAGCAACTGGCCAACAAATGTGATGTGTTAATTGAGCCCTTTCGACCCGGAGTCATGGAGAAACTGACTTTGGGTCCAAAGGTATTGTGCACCAGCAATCCACGTTTGATCTATGCTCGGCTTACGGGCTTTGGACAACAAGGTCCGTTGGCATCGCGGGCCGGCCACGATCTCAATTATGCAGCTGTCTCGGGCGTGCTCTCAATGCTGGGCCGCGAACATGAGAAACCAACGGCGCCAATTAATATTCTAGCTGATTTTGCGGGGGGTAGCGTTATGTGTGCCTTGGGCATATGTGTGGCATTGCTGGAACGCTACAGGTCCGGTCGAGGTCAGGTCGTCGATGCGGCCATGGTGGAGGGCGCTGCCTATGTGTCCAGCTGGCTATTCATGTCACGGAACCTTGGAATTTGGGATCAGAAACGTGGACGTAACTTGATCGATGGTGGTGCTTATTTCTATGACACGTATAGAACAAAAGATGGACTTTATATGTCAGTGGCCGCATTGGAGCCACAATTCTTTGAGATTCTGAGGGAACGCTTGCAATTGCCGCCGAATTTGTCGCAATTTGGAGACGAGCATCAACTGCAAGGCAAACAGCTATTAACGAATATATTTCTAACTAAAACCCAAGACCAGTGGTCAGCTTTGTTCGAGGATGTGGACGCTTGTGTCTATCCGGTAGTTGACTGGTCAAAGGCCCAGGAGCATCGCCACAATGCAGAACGTGAATCATTTGAGCGTGTCGCTGACGCCTGGACACCACGTCCTGCGCCGCGCTTAAGCCGCACACCTGGCCAAATACGGCAGAATACTCAAAGTAACGAGAAGTCCTTGCTAGATGAACTAAACTTAAGACCGGGGGAACTGCGCCAACTTCAGAAGGAAGGAGTGCTGACGTTGCCGCCTCTTATGTCCAAGTTGTAGACATTGTAAATAAAAGACATTATTTTGGTTTCTTTCATTCAAAATACTTTTATTCTATCTCTTGCACACAAATACAATTACAATTTTTATATTCATCACGTACAAACTATCAGTCATACATTTTATAAACATTTAGGCCACACTTTATACATACTTGATCTTAGCTTAAAGTAAGTGCAACATAAACTAAATAATTCTCATCATTGTTTTTAAAGGAATTTAATCAGATTTTGGGATAAACATACAATATTATTGAAGGACAAACTTAAGAAACAAGTATAATTTCATTTCGGATTTTGCATTCATCAAACACACCACACCTCTTAACACACACGCTTACAGTTATTATACGCCTTGCAGAGATACCACAATACACACATTATTATTTTAGACTCATTTGTTTTTGGGCTAAAGCACCGCGCGTCAGCGTTACCAATTTTTTTTATTTTTTTAAATATATATATATTTATTTGTAAATATGCATTCATCCATGTACGTACAATATATGTTCATGTATGCCTGTGTAAATGTGTCTACACACAATGTGCCTACATACATCGATATATTAATGCATCATGCATGTGTTTTTTATAAGTTATGTGTTGTGTAAATTTTACTATTTTTCCGTAAGTTAGTTAGTTTTCGTACGTCCAGCGTAAAGTAATTAATGATAGTCCTTATGTAGTTGTAAGTATTTATGTATTGTATAAGTCTCAGTTCTCAGTATAAAATCAGTACCATTTGTTACGTTTTCAATTTGTTTTCGTTCACTTTCCATGTCGTTTTTGGGTTTTTTTTGTATTCTTGTTAATGTTTACACTAACAATTGTTTTTTTTGGATTTTCTTTTGTTTTGTTTACATTCTTACAAAAAATATTTTTCGTTTCTTTACATTTTGCTCTGCTGCGCGTGGTGCTTTAAACAACTCTTTACACACACACACACACACATACATATATATATAAATTCACATACACACACTCATAATACATAATATACGACACTCACACCTTGGTATCGGCTTAATCCGATTACGTATTTACTTATAGACTAATTGGACTTGCAACGGCCGAGTTATAATTATTATTATAACTGAGCCAGATCGACCATTTGATTTTACAGTTGTTTTCTTTTATTTTTATATTAGTTTTAAATTAGTTTGCGAGTCTGGAATGATAGTAACACTCACACACAATAAATCAGTCATAGTCTTGCACACTCAAACAACATACATACTTATACTACAGATATGCAGCAGACTTCGTTAATAATATTCTTCTACATATTGTAATTTTGTGCAGGATGAGCCTTTAAACAGGTTTCTTTCGGAAAATTTCTGTTCGCCCCTTTCAGACACGCAGTCACGCTATTATTTTAAATACATCCATTGTCATCAGATATTCATCATTATCATCATCATCACACAAGCACAAGTTTCATCTCTCATCACGTATCATTCACCAAAATACACCTATAAGATTGTGCAAAATAAAAAAAGATTTATAAGAACGAATTAATTATCATTATAAATATGATTGATCGCATAGATTATGTGAAATATATTTCTTAACTCCCTACATAATAAGTGTAAAATATTTTAATGTAATTTTTATGCAACTTACGTTCGCATAGCACAGCCATAAGACTCCATGTTCCAATTGGCGTCTAGCTCTCTTTCACACACGACGTTGTCCGGCACTGAAGCAGCGGCAGACATACATCAATATCAACATCATTCTAATTTATTTTGGCAATTCAAATTCTGTTTATAATAAATTTGTAATGCAACAATTGTAAAGAGCAAAATAAACAGTTGCCAGTTCAAAGAAGTTACCAAAAATAATTAATATATAGGTATGCAAATTTTATTAAACAAAAAGAGACAAACCGAAACTGAACTTGGACGGCTGTGTGATATTTAGATTGAGTCTAATATCAATACCAATCGGATTATATATATTTTGATTTTGTATATCAACTTTGAAATGGCATTAGTTTTGACAAAATGGTAACTGAATTTCTTTTGCATTTAACCGAATGAATCGTACAAATTGTTACATAATTTAAAGTAGCTTAACGAAAGTTATATCAATTAATAATTTGTTTTGTTCTATTAGACACATTTGCCACTTAATCTAAAGTCCCGGTCATATCCGAGATTTTTTTGTTGTTGTTTTTTTAAGACTTCCTTTGCATTTAGTTTTGCAAATTGTCAAAAGATTTTAAACGGGATTATTTTTTTTTCGAATTTAATTATGCTTGAAATACATTTCTTTTGGCTTTTGGGCACCTTTAATGTGTTTGTATATTTATATGTGTGTATAAGTGTTGCCATTTTGGTGGGATTATCACTAGTTTCAGTGGTTTTATTAGTTTGGTTTTTTTTTTTTAAAGATTTTTTGAATCACCATTTTTTTTCCTACTGACAATTTCAATTATTTTTTTTTGCTTGTTAAGTATTAAAGCCAAAACCCAGATCTTTTGAAACCCGTTTTTTATTCAATATTTATTTTATTAATTTTCTAAGATATTATTTTTTAGTGGTTTTTCCCGAAGGCTTTTAGTGATTTATCCCAAACGCTGGCAACACTACTATGTGACAAAAAAGAAGAAAAAATTATTGTATTTGTTAAAAAATCAACGTCGTGTGTTTATGTCCTAAACTGTCCTAAAAGTTCTTTATGTAGTATACTATAATAGTATGTGAAATGAAGTACTGTAGTGTTACCCTGGTCCGTTTTCGTTAGTTTTGTAGTAGTAGTAGTAGTTGTAGCATTTGTTTGTTTGTTTAACTATGTATATATACGAGTACAATTCGATAAGACGCTGCAGGTAGTTGCTTGGTTGTTACTGTATCCGTTTTGTTGTTTTCTTTTTTGTTGCATATTGTTTCTTGTCATTTAAAATAATTTGCAAATTTAGCGTCATTATCTGGATTTGGAATCAATGTGAGCTAATTAACATATAAATAAATCAATATTTGCGTTACAAAACTTTTTTCCAATGTATATGTGTACTTAAATATATATATATTACTATTTTTTGTTTTTGTATGTGTTTGCTGTTTTGTCGTTTGCTGTTTCCTTATTATAATTGTTATGAGTGTTTTATTTTCGCTTCTGTTTTTTACCCAATTTTAATTGGCATCCGTTTAAAATCTTTTTTTTTTTTTCATTTTTGGTGTTTATGAATTTAAGTTTGGTATCTCGGTGCTTTTGTTTTGAAATTTGCTTACAATTAAGTCATTCATATCATACATATTTCAGTTACGTTTACTGATCACTAGAAAAAACTTACATTTAGTAATATCACACAACACACGCCACACACGCGCGCATTTGAAGTTTGATATGGGGTAGAGATTGTTGTCTCTCTCATAAAACTTCAATCACAAACCATTTAGTTTCAGTTCTGACATCCACATTCTTCAGATTCACACTATAGATAGACGTGGAGATTTGGTAATCAATTTCAAAGGATTCATTGGAAAGTTGTTTGGGCTGATGGCAGTCACACTCAGCACACACTCTCATCAAGCAATCGGCATTTCAGACTTAGTACTATTTCTCTCTGGCATGCGACGCATTCACACGATTTTTCATGGCATACCCATTCACATAATCACTAAATTACATACACATATATTCGCAGACAATACAACACACACACACACACACACATACACACACATACACATACATAATACACATACTTCACGCAAACAAACACACACGCACAATACACACATTGAATATAACTAAGGATTTCACTTACACAACAGAACCCGCTTCGGTTCCTATTTTTCATCTTTGTTTTTTGTTTGTTATGGAAGATTTTACATTGGGTAAACCTTAAGAAGTATGTTGCAGCCATAAGACGATTTTATCCAATGTTGCTGTGTATTTAATGTAGTAGTTTTAAGTGTATTGTTGGATTTATGTAGTTTTTATAAATTGTTACCGACTTTTTACTTATATTAACAACTCAATAGAGACAGACATAATTTTTTTTTTGTGAAATAATAATTAAAATCGGTTTCTAATTAGTCATAACAGGAATTGTTGTGCTAGCAGGCTGCTTAAGCGATAAAGTTGTCATAGTGCTTATAAAGAAAGTGTTTTGTAGTTGGTAATGGGGACTTTGATACGCTTCTTAGGAATTATCAAATTTTCTAATAAGCTCACACAAAAATAACAATATAAATATCATAATCGTAGCAGGATTTGGCTTACAGTAAAATGTATAAACAAAATTGTCTTAAATTTTAGGCGTCGCACAGCAACAATAAATCGGACAAACAAACAGCAGATAGAATATTCGAATTCGGACTGAACTGTAAGAAGATGTGTAAATGGCTTAATTAAAGTCAAATGTTTTGATTTTGGTTAAATCAGAACATTCTACTCACCAGTTTGGCTGCGAACATACATAACTAAAATGGGATCCCAATTTACTGGGCAATGACCTGGCTGTTCATCTTCTTGATCTCCTTGGCAGCCCATGTGCACAGCATTTTGGTGCGCTGACCCTTAGAGCGCTTGCCCTCGGCGAGGAATTGTGTAATGATCGCATCATCCAACAATGGATAGAGACGTGGTCCGAACGAGGTGCACAAATCACCGATGAAGCCCGCTGCACTGGCCACCATCGAGTCGGAGACCTCGCCCTCTTGCGCAATGCGCTTTATGAAGTTAATTATGTGCATCAGATGAGGCTCCATATGGAATACATCCTGATTGGCAGTCTGATCGACTCCCTTGAGACCCTGAATGATCCCGGTGTAGGCCTCCAAAACACTCTCGCGCAGCTCATTGATGTATTCGCTCATGTCGAAACTAGTGTTATCCACCTATAATAAAATGAAAGTTAATTATTGATGTTCAATGGGAAATAGCAGTTGTCACATTTCCTACCTGCAAATTTGAAGCAGCACGTAACATGTCCAAAACGACATTTAAATATTTCAAAAACTCGCTGCCAATGCTTAGCGCCATGTCGCCAAAGGCGGACAGAATTTGCGGCTTGACACTGCGATGAAGATTCGGCTCAGCAAGATCGTTCATTAGTACGGACATAATCTCATCGCAGTAGGGCACCATCAAATGTTTGAGGGCGCGGCAGATGTCACCAGTGAGTCCAACGGAGGCACAGCAAACCTGGTACTCCTGATGATTCTTGAGACCCATTATTAGAAAATCTTTAAAGGCCGGCATGTATTTGACAAATTGAAAGCCAAGGAGCTCGACCAGCGTAGAGACGGCCAAAAACGCGTCCTCTTGAACGCCGCCCGACTTTCCGGCACTGGAGCTAAACATGGTGAGGAGAGCGGTCATAATGGCGTCCGAAATCTGCGGAGCGTCCTCCTCGCGCACTTTACGCAGCACACTCTGAAGTGTAGCGCAGAGCAGCGACTGCAAGTCATTGAACTGATGGCGATCGCTGTGGTTGCTGATATGCGACTCCATCTGCATGACCTGATTCAGACGCTCCAAGATGACAATGGTTGTACGCTGCACAACCAGATAGCAATCCAGCGGTGAATTTTTGATCATATCCATCAACGCCTCATAGGCAGCGCTACGCAAATTGGCCTGAGCACCGTCCGACCGATCGGTGGTATCCAACAGTTGTGTGATGATGAACTCAAAGTAGGGCGATAAGGCATAGGTCACCGGTGTTTCTCCCTCGCTGACAATGGCAGCCTCGTAGGCGGCATCCGACAAGCCGATGAAGGCCCAGCACACGTTGGCTGCCACACGCGGTTCCGACTTTAAACTTTTCACGAAGCACTCGAGCAATGTTTGCAAATATGTCTTGTTGATAGCGGCTTCCGGGATGATCTTTAATATATTGAGTTTGATTATTTGTTTTTATTTTTTGTTACTTTAATCATTACTTACATCGCATATACGTCCAAAGGTCCAAGCCGTGGTGTCGCGCACGATGACGCTAGAATCGTACATGAGGCGTATTAAAGTTGGCATTGCCTGCTCAACAAGAGGCTTGAGCGTGTTGGTTTCTAGGCCATTAAGCACAGAGCCAAATGTCATGACGGCAGCGTCGCGATAGCGCCAATTGGGTGACTCAATGTTATCCTTGATAAATGGCAAGACATGTGGCACAATTTCGTCCTCGCAACAAGTGGCCAACAACATTAGACACACAGAGGAAGCTTTCGACGGACTCCAGCTGTCTTCGTCGTCGCACTCGTCCTGTTTGGTTAATTTCTCAACTAGCACCGGTGTCAAAAACTGGAGAGCACCACGTGCATAATGCTTTGAGACACGTTGCGGGGGCCTACCTTGATCGGTTGCCTCCTGGCTCTCAATGGACAGATCGATTTCCTCATCGCTCACATTTGACCAGAACTCAATGCCCTGCAGGGCAATGGCGTCATTGTCCGACTTCATAGCCTCCAACGTAATGGGGAAGAGTGCCTGTGCCATGTATGGCTCCATGAATTGATAGTAGAGCGACATGATCTTCACCAAACACTGCAAGGCAGCAACACAAATCTGTGTGTCGGTGCACTGCGTTGCCTCGCACACCACCTCCATGATGAAGTTTCGCTCCATGTCCTTCTCAAAATTGGCCTTGGTGAACTCCAGTGAGTTGTGCAGCGATGTTGTAGCAGCCAATCTCACATGATTGCTGGGTTCCTGCTTGCGCATTCCGTGTATGATGGCCGTTAGCACCTGATTGGACTGATTCTCGAGGACACCATATCGGATATCCTGGCAAATGTAACCAATAGCCTCAAGCGCCGCCTCACGGTGCATTTCGCTGGAGCCCTCGCTGACGACTTTGTTGACCAGCGTCTGGATGAGTATGCCCCACCGATTGATGGGCAGCTCAATTACTGCCACATAGGCAACACACTGGGCGGCGCAAGAGGGTCGCGTATTCTCTGTGCCCAAAGCAGAAAGTATCTGATGGAAGATGAAAAAGGCAATTCAAAATAAATATATAAGTCTTCACCCATAATTAATGTATGAGTAGCGCGATTAACATACATTATTTTTGATCAACTCTCTGGTCTCCTCGGGAAACTGGTGCCATCTCTCCTGATACTGTTGGCTGATATTTTCATCCTTACTCGTTAGGTGATTTTTCAATTGAAGACCAGCTGCCATGCGCGCCACGGCGCTGTTTGTTGTTTCCTCGAGGATTTTCGAGAGAGCCTTGAGGAATTCTGGCAGATTGCTGGCGGCTGCCTGCTCCAGATAGTTTTTCGCCGAGAGCAGCTCATTTTTGTCTGCGGCAAACACGAAAAAAAAAAATACAAATTGAGGTTATGTTCACCAAGTCCTAAATCTGAGTTGTTAAGGCTATTTTATGTATGTATATACTTATGTGTGTGCGTATGTATGATTTTGCTCACTTGTTCATATATATATATCTACACATATATGTATGTAGGCGATTGTTGTGTGTGTAGCAACTAACATACGCTTATGCTCGATTGCAACCCTGCGCAACATACACACACACACACAAACATACGTCACAGTCGCCGCCGACGTTGCGACGCATCACCTATAACAAAATGGCTTTTTAGCTGGCCCTGAGCAATTGAACTTTAAATGCTTTTTATAGGTGGCTCCACCGCATCGAGATGTACATGTAGAGAATGATTTTCATTACTTACCTGGTGAGACGGTCTTTTCCAAAATAGCAATTAATTGCCTTGTTATGTCCGAAGTCATTTTTGCGCCGTTCTTACTTTCGATTTCGTGTAAAAATGTCGTAGCTGCTGTTAAAGGCGCGAATGTGTAGATATTTTTTCGTAATCGCTCAGCTTTCTATGGTGTATTTGTATGTATGCGTGAATATACAGGCAATACCGAGCGAGCAGCAGCTGCCAAATGATTAAATGAAAAATTAATTTTTTTTTATAAATTTTTACAGCTAACACGATAATAGAATAGAAAAAACACAAGCTAGTTTATGAAGCAAAGGCAAATGGGGCCTTCAACTTCAACAAAAATGAAATGAATTTGCTTTTTAGATTAAGAGCATGACATACAATATCCGAATATTTGCGTCGTCCTAAAATTGATTTTTTTCGCTTTTTAACTTACTGTGCGTGTCTCTGTTTCCCCTTTGTCAGCGCGTCTGCTGATGCTGTGTTGCTATTTCGATTTTGGCTACGCGAACTGTCAGAAAACGCGGAACAAGGGACAAACTGTCGTTGAAATTGTTAATGTTAATGTTAATGTAATGTTATCTAGTCGTAATTAACTTTGAACAGGAATTTTTTGTGTCCAATAAAACGTGAATTGAGAAAGAATGAGAAGCAGGCCGGTTCTGAATAATACTCGACCCCACATGGAAAATTACTGCGCGTCGATCTTTGTGTATGATGGCAACACTGTTTAGTCGTATCTGCCAGTTGCGTTTGAAGTTGATGGGCGTCACCTATAAACATTGAAATGAAAGTATCCGATATTAATATTAATAAGTTGTATTTAATTTACTATATTTATTTGTATACTTTTAACATTTAATAATTCCAATATTCTGCCAAAGATATATATATGAGTACAACAGCAACTCTATGACCATTAGACCAGGTTGGCAGTCCGGTGAAGTGGCAACGCCGTTTTTGCACAGTGCTGACGTTTGTCAGTCAGAAATAAGCCGAAAAAAAGGAAACAAAAGCTTGACAAATAAAATACGACTGCTATTTAAACAGACAACTTCGAGGATTCAGGGTCACATCTGGCTAACCATTCTAGAACGGGTGTTAAATCGACGTCGAAGTTAACTCGTTGCTGCTCGATTGTGATTGCAATTGTGTCTGCTGCTTTTGTGGTCAATAGACTAAGAATAATGATACCATCACGGTGCCATTGCACCGTTTTGGGGCTGCTTCTGCTCGTATTGGGCGCCTGTGAAACCTTCTATCTACCTGGTCTTGCACCGGTCAACTTCTGCAAGAAGTCCGATAGGACGACTACGTGCAAGGTAAGTAAGTCAGTTGGTCACATGTACACACACACCCACCCAGATATGTGTGTGTTTATAGTTTATAATAAATAGTTAATGCGTATGCCAACTCTTGCTTCCCGACGGAAGTAATGATAAGCACCCTGCTTGCCGACTGGGTGAGTGATATTGCTTCGTGGATTGTTGTTGTGTGGGTGGCTGTGTGCTGACGTAGATAATTTTGCTTTAAACATGCTTGCGTATCCGAAAGTACATGTGCCTATGCAAGTATTTAATGTATAAACATATGTATATAATAGGTGTGTGTGTATTAGTTGATTTAGTTGGAGGTCGGAGAGAAGTAATTAAATTGTTTCGCCTACTTTTTATCAGTTCATCGGAAACAGTAATTCTGATATTGGTCTCGTATTGATCAGTAGTTTTTAATGTGATTTTTTAGTTACCTGTATTATTAAGTTGTTAATCTTATGATATTTTATTTTGTATACCCTCAAAACTTTAAAATTGTAACATAATATATTGTATTTTATTTTTGTGCTGTAGTCTGATGTTGTTTTATACGTTAACCGCTTAAATACTGAGGAATCTGTCATACCCTATGAGTATCATCACTTTGATTTCTGTCTGGGAAAAGAAGAGAACTCGCCGGTTGAGAATCTTGGCCAAGTGGTGTTTGGTGAGCGTATACGTCCGGGCCCTTATCACATACAGTTTATGGAGGATGTGGAATGCGCTGTGGTAAGTGCAATTAGCATGCCATTCACTCACAGTTGGTAGTCGATTTATTTTGTATTTGTTATTCGAAAGGCTTGTCGCAAAAATTATACCGGCGGCGTCGGGGACAGTGACCGACGAATGATGGTGCTTAAGAAGGGCATCAGCCTTAATTATCAGCATCATTGGATTGTTGACAATATGCCCGTAACTTGGTGCTATCAGCTGGAGACGGGCAAGCCGTACTGCAGCACTGGCTTCCCAATGGGCTGCCTGGTACGCGCGGACGGCGAAGGTTGCCCCATCAATACGATCTACAGTCGTCCACAGCACTATTATCCATTCAATCATGTGGATCTGGAAATCACTTATCACAGTGGCGCTCAAGAGGATTGGGGCATGGGCTTTGGAGGTAGCAGTGGTCGTATAATTTCTGTTAAAGTAACGCCAAAATCCTTACTTCACTCCGATCCCGAAAATCCCAACTGTTTGGGTCCTGAGCCGCTGGCCATACGCGAGAGTTCCCTCAAGCCAGGCGAAGTTCAGAATATAGTTTACACGTACGGGGTGAAATTCGTGCAGAATAACGCTGTAAAATGGTCATCGCGTTGGGATTATATACTGGAATCCATGCCGCATACGAATATTCAATGGTTCTCGATTCTCAATTCGCTAGTCATCGTACTCTTCTTGAGTGGCATGGTGGCGATGATTATGCTGCGTACACTACACAAGGATATCGCTAGATATAATCAAATGGACAGCGGCGAGGATGCACAAGAGGAATTCGGTTGGAAGCTGGTACACGGTGATGTTTTTCGGCCGCCACGCAAGGGAATGCTTTTGTCCGTGTTTCTTGGCTCTGGTGTCCAGGTTTTGGTCATGTCTATGGTCACCTTGGCATTTGCCTGCCTTGGATTCTTGTCGCCTGCAAATCGTGGCGCCTTGATGACCTGCTCCATGGTGTTGTTCGTGTCACTAGGAACACCCGCTGGTTATGTTTCGGCAAGAATCTACAAGAGCTTTGGCGGTGTAAAATGGAAGAGCAACGTCATTCTTACTTCAATAGTATGCCCCGGGTGAGTTGATGCCAAATAAAATAACTACGAATGCTTACTTATTTTGTATAATTTAATTTGTCTAGAGTCGTATTTTCGCTGTTCTTTGTGATGAACCTGGTTCTTTGGGGTGAGAGCAGCTCTGGCGCTGTGCCATTCAGCACACTGATTGCTTTGTTGGCGCTGTGGTTTGGAGTTTCCGTGCCCTTAACCTTTGTTGGCGCCTACTTTGGTTTTCGCAAACGCGTACGTAATATATTGTATTTAATTGTGCTCCAATTCACACTCTTCGACTTTTAGGCTTTGGAGCATCCGGTGCGTACCAATCAAATACCGCGACAGATACCCGATCAGTCAGTCTATACGCAGCCAATACCCGGCATTGTTATGGGCGGTGTTCTGCCATTTGGCTGCATCTTCATACAGCTATTCTTCATTCTCAGTTCGCTGTGGTCAAATCAGATGTACTACATGTTCGGATTCCTCTTTCTCGTATTCCTTATACTTATCATCACATGTTCGGAGACAACGATCTTGCTTTGTTATTTCCATCTATGCGCGGAAGACTATCATTGGTGGTGGCGATCATTTCTTACATCGGGTTTCACAGCCGTTTATTTATTCATCTATTGTTGCCACTACTTTGTCACAAAACTATCCATTAAGGACAGCGCATCGACGTTCCTCTACTTTGGATATACCGCCATTATGGTATTCTTGTTCTTTTTGCTAACCGGCACAATTGGATTCTTTGCTTGCTTCTGGTTCATACGGAAAATCTATAGCGTTGTCAAGGTGGATTAGGCTCAGCATACATCACGTATTTATACAATGTGTGTGTGTGTGCGTGTGAGTGTGTGTGTGTGGGAGTCTGTCCGTGTGCATGCCCGTGTGTTTTTGTATGTGTAGCCACAATTTACACTTAAGCCTAATGTGTGTGATTTCTGCGCTGTGCGTGAACAGCCGGTTTTCTGTTTATTATAATGAACTTATTAATATGCATATACTACATAAAAATATGTATATATGTACCGATGCGCGCAATAATGTTAAGGAAAAATCAGAAAGTACGAGAAAGGGTGAAAATCAATTGTGTGTAGTTTACATGTTTTAAAAACAAACTATTAAATCTTTGGCAAGAAATTTCATCTTTTCAATTTAACGTCCAGTTCTCTATATATACATACAAATACATTTCCAAAAAAATTCAAATAAAAACCAAATGAAATAATCATAAATAAATTACTGTTCCCAATACTAATTATTTTCTTTAAACATGAACTCCACTTCCTGCAAAAAATGTACTGATTTGTAATTTGAAGCACTTTACCTTTTGTGTATTCGTTAAATCAGAGCCATCCAAACGATTGTAATTGAGGCTTGGATTCTCAACATATAATTCATATGTGTAATATTTTAAAATATGTACTTTAGTTTAAACGAATTAAAACTAACTTGGAACTAAAAAATAAATTAAAAAAGCAACCAAAAATAAAAAAAAGAGCGCCCTCTGTAGTTTTAATATTGTTATCAAGGGTTGCAACCCTCCAAACTGCATCCGATGGCAAAAACACTTTTGAGGCTTCCGCTAAAAGTGTGCAAAATTGATTTCAATAAAAAAATTGCCAATTAAATTGAAGCAACTAACAATCCCAGACTAAATGACAAACCAAATTGTGGACAGTGAAGATGAATATGACGAGCTATCGGAGTTGCGACAACGAAGCCAGCCCGAGGCGCAGCAATCAGTCGATGTTAGTAATCCGATGGACACGCATATGATTCTAACAAAAATGTATAGTTATATTTGATATGCATTTTAGGAGGCCTTCGATTTGGACGATCTGCTGCCAGTCATTGGTGAGTTTGGCAAATATCAGAAGCTGCTCGTCTTTGGCATTTGTCTACCTGCTTGCATACCATGCGGATTTTGTGCGTTCAACCAGCTTTTCATGGCCGACACTCCCGATGACTATTGGTGCCGAGTGCCCGACCTGTTCCACATGGATCTCGAACAGCGCAAATATTTGTCCATACCTAAAGAACTGGTAAGCCAAACCTAAAAGCTTTCAGTATAAAAATAAACATTTGAAAGAAATTAACTCAAGTTTTATTCGAGTTGTTGAGAATTTGCAGTTATAGCGATATAATTAAATCAAAATTAAGCAACCTATAAGTCGTCTAAGAAAAGATTCGGACCGGATCACTGTGATGCTATTACCAGTCGGCACCCTAGATGAGGAATTTTGCCGACATAATATATAAGATATTTCTAACGCTGATTATTTCTTTTTTTTAGGAAAACGATGAGCTGGTCTACAGTAAATGCTATACTTATGGTGTCAATTGGACTCAGTTGCTCGAATCTGTTGATAATATTGTTGACAGCGCTGGGAATGATGTGACAACACTGGAGCCCAATAGCAGCTGGCCGCTGGTCAAGTGCAGCCAAGGCTGGGAGTATAACACGACCAGTGTCTGGTCCTCGATTGTGATCGATGTGATTAAGTCCATAGCCAAAGCGATCCACAACTGATCCACATTATGCCTCATTTAGAGCAGCTCTTTGAACACTCATCATTTGTACCCTTTCATTTACCATACTCTGCTCCAGCGCTTTGATAATCAATTCATCACTCAACTGTTGCATCCGTTAACAGTTCGATCTGGTATGCGATCAGGACATATATCCGACCATTGGACTCGCTGCCCTCAACACTGGCGGACCTGTGGGTGTTTATCTATTTGGACTGCTTAATGATAGAGCCGGACGCAGACTCTCCTATTTCACATGTCTGGCCACTTTGCTGGCGGGCAGTTTGATGACGTCGCTGAGCACCGACTTCTGGACATGGGCGGGCAGTCGTGTGATCGTCGGACTGACTATTCCAGCTGTATATCAAATACCCTTTATCATATGTGGGTATTTAGATTTTAACCTTTTTTTTTTGTGTATATGACTATTGAAAGTCATTCAAAATTGTAGAGCTATAAGCATGAAGTCCCACAATTTTAGAATTAGAGTTATTAAATTTGAGAAGAATATTAATTAATGACTTTTCTTAGTCATTAATCTGTTACTAAACTGATATACGATTAATAATCTCTCGGCTCTTACTTCTTTCAGCTTTGGAACTCGTTGGAGAGAAGTATCGTTCCTTTGTGACCGTGATGACGTGCACCTTTTACACGTCGAGCATAATGCTGCTGTCTCTGGTCACCTATCTGGAGCGGGATTGGGTGCGCCTTTCCTACTACACATCGATCCCATTCTATTTCTACTTCCTGTACATATTCATAATGCCAGAGTCGCCACGTTGGCTTCTGATGCGCGGTCGTTTGGAAGAAGCGCTGAAAATTCTGGAGCGTATGGCGCGCGTGAATGAGCGACAATTTCCAGAGGCAGTGCACAGTAAGCTGGAGGGTCAAATCAAAAGAGACAAACTGAAAAAGCAGAAGAAAAAGGTGGCCAATGTGGGCCTGATGGATTTGTGTCGCACGCCCAACATGCGTCTAAAGACGATATTGATTACGCTCAGCTGGTTTGCCAACGAGACCGTCTATCTGGGACTTAGCTATTATGGTCCCTCGCTGGGCACCAATCAATACGTTAGCTTCTTTCTGTCCGCCGTGGTAGAGCTGCCGAGTTATCTATGCTGCTGGTATTTAATGGACACTTGGGGTCGTCGTTGGCCTCTCAGCTTATCAATGATATTGGGGTAGTTACATATAGACTTTCACAATGTTTTTTATTATTTTATTATATGTTTTCTGTTTTCTAATGTACTGCATTGCTGTAATCTTATCTAGCGGAGCTGCGTGCATTATAACCGTAATGTTGCCCGATGACGCAATCGATGAGACATTGATACTATATCTCATATCCAAGGCACTACTATCGGCTTCTTTCCTAATTATTTATCCCTTTGCCGGCGAGCTTTATCCGACTCAAGTTCGAGGCATTGGCATTGGTGCCTCTAGCTACATTGGCGGATTGGGACTGATAGTGATACCATTTGTAACCTATCTGGGTAAGGACAACCTAAAGCTACCATTGGTGATAATGGGATTTGTATCCATGTTGGGTGGCATGACTGGTTTGCGTTTGCCAGAGACGCTGCATCATCGCCTGCCGCAGACCATCGAGGAGGGCGAAGAGTTTGGCAAGAATTGGCAGTTTAAGGATTGCTTTCGCTGCAAGCCGCAACCGTAAGTAAATGGATTACCAACTATTCTGTTGGCTATCTTCATGTATTCCGTTTCGTTGCAGTGATGCTCTATCTCCGCCATCTTCCTATGAGAACTTGGATGTATTGGGTGGCTCCTCCAATACCGCTTCCGAGGTGGAACTAGAGTTAAGAGATAGTCGCCGTCAACGGCATCAGCCTCGTTCTGATGAAAGCACACCGCTGGAGCTTGGTGCAAGTGGTAGTGCAGGTGTCGGCCGACCGCATCGGAGTTCGATGAAGCGCTTGGTGCGCCAGATGAGCGTTATGGATACACAGCGGACTCATGATGGCACCATGCAATTGACGCACTGGATTTGAGTGTGTCAATGTTTGTGTTTGTGTGAACTGTAAATGTGTGTATTATAATTTAAAGATGTTAAAATGCTCTAGTCGAGACAGCTAGATTAGGGAATACCCTGAACCCAGATTTTTTTTTTATTATGCTGATAGAAGTTTGTTCAATGTAAAAAATAAGTTATGTGGAAAATAATAAAATTTGTTAAATTTTAAAACACATTTTGATAGACATAATCAAAGTTTCAAATTACGATCTTATTGAAGTTTTTACAGTTGTTCAATAATATGTCAAGGTGTATTATGTATTAATTGAATGATATAGCTTGTCTTTTATTGCTTTCGGAAATCGATTTTCTATATATATACATATATACAAACTTTATGGAATCGGAGTTGTTTCCTTACTTTTGCACAACTTCGTCATAAATTTTTTTTTTTTTTTATTAATTTTTGTTGGTTCAGGGTACGAAAACTATAAATAAATACCAAACACAAAACAAAGCACGAAAATCTACAAATATAACATTCACAATATTTTACTAGCAATTTCACTTTCAAATATTATGTATAACAATTTATCCTCCAACAAGTATAATAAAGTATATATAGCATTTAAATGTTATGGAATATATCTATATTAATCTGTTTTTTTTTTTCATTTTGTGGATAGCATACTTGCATGAATTTCTTGTATGAAAAAACGGTTCCATTTTGACACTCTTATATTTGTCCAAATTTCAACTGCAAAGTGTTATTGTGAATTTTATAATTTTTTTATTGGTAATAAAATTTTTCACTTACTAAATCAGTCTTGGATATGAGTTCATAAACAATTGAACAATATCCGCTTATATATATATATATATATATCTATATATATATATGATATACATACATATGTATTTTTATAACTGTACAAGCGATTTCTCATTAGACCCGCATTGTTTTTTTTATTTTATTTATTTATGCATTTATGCAAGCAATTATGCAATTAATTGCTGCCAAACAAAAACAAACATTAACACCAATTGTTTATTACCTGATTCGATTTGAGGAATGAAAATTACCTGCAGCTGTCAGCCGTAATCTTCTAGAGACAGCGATAGGAAGCATTCAAATATAATAGATTTATGATGATTATGATCGTGTATAGTCAGATCGGCATATTACGGTATTACTTTTTATATGAATCACAATATTTTTTGAAATTTGTGAAAAACAATGAAGCATTGAAAATTTTATGTGTAAGTCGAAAGCATGTCGGGCAACTCTGGAATGCTGTCGCAGCATCCACACCAGGACTCCACTAGCTGCCCCATAATGTGCCTCAACGAGGATATCATATGTCAGCTATTCAACTATATACCACAACTGTGCGACAAGGTTCACTTGGCGCGTGTGGCACCCAAATTCAAGGATGCCTTTGATAACTGGGCTCGCAGACAACGAGTACTTACACTGAATGCACAGGATGTGGAGCAGATGCTGTTGCCTGATCTGATTGTTTTCTTCAAAGTGGCTGGACCATTTATAACAGTGCTGATGGTGAACACTGCTTCGTACCATAAGGAATCGCTGATTGTCGAGTTTATCGCCGAGTATTGCAAAAATTTGGAAGAGATCAATTTTAGTAATGTGACCGATGAGTTCCGATTTGGTCAGTTGTTGTCGCGATTGACGCATCTGCGCCGAATAAGCATCCATTGCAGCGAAGTCGAGGATGTTTTAAATTTAAACATGGAGAGCAATCAGGGGCTGGAGTTCTTTGAACTGATCAATGGCTGCTACACGGGTAAAAAATATACTTATATACCAATATGGTTAAGAATTTGATTTTAAATTCTATTTTGATTAAATACATAAATTGTTTTAGGCAAACATCTGTGCGACTTTCCCAAACTACAGACAATTGTGCTGCGAGATTGTCTGCTGTGGAATTCCGGTGAGCTGGGGATAACTCTGAAAAAGTTGCGAGTTCTCGTTTTGGAAGGTTGCTGCTTTGATGTCATGAATCAATCGCTCTATGAGAAGATTGCCAAATGCTGTGTGGATCTGGAGGATTTAACCTTCTCGAATTGTGATGTTCACTTCGAGGTGATTGCCCAACTGGTCAATCTGAAACGATGCACACTTAAAACCTATCTATCTACCAGCAATGAGCTCAACTTGGACTTCCTTTTGGCGCTGGCCGAGAAGCGGGACAGCAAGCTCCAATATCTCAATCTAACGGGACAGTTTGAGATTGGCAATGAGCATGCAACATGCCTGGGACAATTGAGCACTCTATTGCACTTGCACTTTAGCGACAATGATGTGCTGGAGGATAGTCACTTCTTGCTGTTCAATGATCTACCCCAGCTGAAGGTACTGGGATTGTCCTGGTGTGGCAGTGTCACGGACACTGGACTAGAAAATTTGATTTGCCGGTGCCCACAACTAAATCGCATGGATATCAATCATTGTAATCAAATCACCAACAACTTGGTCTTCAATGCCATCAACTGCTGTGGCAAGGGAACGGGTCGCCCACTGATCCTCAATGTGGCACACACCAAGATCACAAACACAATGCTCGAGGTGCGTACTGCTTCGTAAGCCGTTTTATTCATTTTTTGTATACCCTGTACCCATTGAGTTTGAGGAGGAGTATGACAATGCTTACTTGGGTGTTTCTTATCCGATCTTGACGAAAGTTGGGCAGTTGATCAATAGTATGCATATGCATATTATGTATGCATTAATTAGAAGATTCTGCATTTAAAATTGTGGCATTTATTGTTATCGGAAATTTAAATATATCGATATTCGATAATCGATAATCGGAGCCAGTTATCGATAAGAACCGCAAACTTGATCGCACCTGGTATACGAGAACCTATAATCCAAATTTGAAGTCTAGCTCTTATAGTCTCTGAGATCTGCGTGTTCATACAGACGAACGGACATGGCTATATCGACTCGACTGTTGACCCTGATCAAAAATATATATACTTTGTGGGGTCTGACTGTTACGTATAATTGCACAAAACCATTATACCCTTTTTACCCATTTTTACTGGGCTCCGGGTATAAAAAAAATGTTGCATGTATGGGAACGTTATTCACAACTTGAACTTTTGGTTTTTAATAGATCGTAAGATTTAGAAAGCTGAAATTTGAATTTGAGATTTGTATAGATTTGCATCGATAAAGATAAAAATAATCAGTAAATACCGAGTATAAAAGCTAGCGGTACCAGATCTGATATTTAAGCTATCGCTCTCCCCTATTTTCAAAAAGTTTGAATAATATACACTTGTAGTGGGTACAGGGTGTCAACAAGCGAGCAGTATCGAAAAGTGCCGCCTTAGTTGCATTGAACTTAACTTCAATGCACATCCGCAGCATCCTAGTTATCTAAATCAAAAGTGCTATCCGCAAAAACACGTCAAGTTGAACTTCACGAATGTATTGGACTGAGTTATTGGGTTCACCCACAAGGAAGTACTTACTACATTGGATTTATTGAACAATCGCAGCGCTTCTAAAACACGCACACAATGCTCCATTATTGAACTGTAATGGTTTTGATAATTGCCAAGTTTTGTTGTTATGGATTTAATAAGTAAGAAAAAAAAAAATATAATAACAAATCAAATGGATTCGATTCAATTCGTTTCGATTCGATTCGAGACTCAGTTGCAAGTTGCAATAAATTTCGCATTCAATTGTTGCTTGAACTTTGCCGATATTGTTGTCGATGTTGATGATGTTGATGATGATGATGATGTCTGTGTTAGCAGCAGGAAGCCCAGTCAACACAGTTTGTGCAGTGAAACAACAATTAGAGCTCACCTATGGTCAGCGACGGTTAGTCATCGAATGCACTCATTGGCCAGCCAGTTGCACTCATTGCAATCATTGATTCACAATCACAATGCTTGCCAATATTGCTGTTGACCTCGACTCGCTCTCCTTAAATAGCGTTCGCTGTTACTTAGTTCTAGTACTACACATAACCCATTGACATCACACATTGGCCTGCCGGGTATGAAAATACATACATACATACATATATATGTAAATAAATCACCTTGACATGTTCAGGTGTCTGGTGTCTCTTTGCAGACTTGCCAATTGACTAATTATGTGTGTATTTTTTTTTTGCTCTTCTTCTGGGTTTGTTGTCTTGACATTTTCTATGGATGATCGCATTCCTGCACTCGACAAGCAATCGAGACTTGTACTAGATCTTTGATCATCTTAGCCACAATCTAAAATACACACACAAATTGTCAAAGCTGTTGTGGAATTTTTAGGAGATTGTTTTTCAAACACACACACACACTCCTAACTATTATCATATTTCTTTTTTGGCTTTATTCTTGAGTGATCACTAAAAAAGTCGCTCAAAGCATTTATAATTAAAATATGTGTATTTTACTATTCTGGCAGTGGAGATGTAGTTTTTATGAAGAACATGTTGTATATCCTTGGGTTTAAGAAATGAAATCTTAAAAAATAATAACTATGTGCACATTTTAGCTTGTTGCTGCCTATAATAAAAATAGTATTCAAATCTAAATAAGACACAAATAATTTAATGTAGTAATAAAATCATTAATGGTTATATACAAAATAATAATGCCATCAGAATAGTTATTTGTGTAATTCAAAATCAAAATTTAATGTTTGGCACGATATGTAAAAACATGCTGATGATTTTAAAAACAACACTCAGAAAAAATATTTATCTGAATTTTGCAAACGCCCTGAAAACTATAAATATATTTTTATTTATTTTGTAATTTTTAGAAATCAATTTTTTAACAACGGTTTATTGTTTGATTACCCCTTTTTGAAATTAAACAATTTCTTCAGGAAGAGATTCACATCATGCGTTCAACCAGCTTTGGAGTTATTCATGTTTTTTTTTTTATTTTTACAAAAATCTATTCTAAAACGTAGTAGTCATGCAATTTTTCTCTCTTAGCTGATTTGTTAGAGTTTAGATGTTGCTTGACTAATTGTCGAATGTTTGTTGATATATTAATATACTAATGTTTAATAAAAATAATAAAACAAGTAAGAGTGCTGTGGTGAACTCTGAACTCGACTACGATATACCCTGAACCCAGTTATTAAATGTATTCTATTATTATTGGCAAATTCCCCTTTAAAAAGATTTGCACTAAAATGCGAGCAGCGCTGCAAGCGCCCTCTGCCGACAAACACGGGAAACACGCAATCGTAGGTAGCGGTGCACTGCAGAATACACTCAAAAGAATATTGACGCTCGCGTCGATTATCATGCCATCTCTTTCTCACACATGCGCTAGCATATTTATGCATACAGAAAATGCTTGCGGCTGCTGATAGAAAGGAGATCAATGTAATAATATATTTTCGACTATAACTTGGGTGTGTCTTATCTGATCTTGACGAAATTTGGGCAGTTCAATAGTATGCATATGCATATTATGTATTAATTAGAAGATTCTGCCTTCAAAATGAAGGCATTTATTGCTATCGGAAATTTAAATATATCGATAAAAAAAAATCGCAAACTTGATCTGGGCCTGGTATATGAGAACCTATATTCCAAATTTGAAGTCTCTAGCTCTTATAGTCTCTGAGATCTGCATGTTCATACAGATGGACGGACGAACGGACGGACGAACGGACATACGGACGGACATGGCTATATCGACGCGACTTTTGACCCTGATCAAGAAAATATATACTTTATGGGGTCGGAGATGCTTCCTTCTGCCTGTTACATACATTTGCACAAAACCATTATACCATTTTTACCCATTTTTAATGAGTTCAGGGAATAAAAATGAGTTGATATTCTAAAAATCAGGAATTCTTTTTTTGAGTGTAATAATGCTGCTAATGTTCATCTACACAACACTCCTCTATTATTGTAACAATGATTTTCAAACATATGTTTGGCTTAGTTCTAGCTCCAACGAAGCTATATAATATAGGTATACGTCAGTTAAATTACAAATGTTATTTTATATATTGAATTACAATAACTTGTTGTAATTAAGTGTATCAGTTAAGGTTTATAATTAAAATACTTAATTAAGCTAGTTAGCTTGAGCTCTTTATTAATATGCAGAAATTTTAAGCGAACACAAAGCTCACATCGAAGATGGAACTTCACCTTCACCATCGTCGAACTCCAATTACAATTGCAACTGCAACGTTTCCCATCATCATCATCATCATCATCATTAGCAGCATCATCTTTGTATCGGTTGCCAACTGGCATTTCTGAAGACGTGTGCAGGCTTGTCAAGGTGCCGTGCCAAGTCAAACTAAAGCTAAAACTATAAGGCTATTCAGCGGATCTATGCAGTTATGTATGTATATATATATATATATACATATATATATATGTGTCTGTGTGTTTAGCATGTAGCTGTCTTCAGTTTGACAAACCCGTTGGCTTAACAATCGCATGTTGTTGCTGCCTTTCAATTGTTGGCCGAGCTGCATGTCTGGCTAGTGGTGTCTGCTGATCTTAGCTGCTGCTGGTGAATTACACGCAACTATCAGTTGATACAAATCTATACAATTCAGTATATAAAGACGTAATCGTGCCGAGCCATGCTAGCTTAGTCTAGTCTCTCTAGTTCTAAGTGCTTCACATAAATAATCTGTGGAGAGACTTCGAAGTTCGAACATAACACATATTGTTCTGAGCATGAGAAGACGGGACAGGTCGAGGTCAACACAGCTAGCCAACCAACCAGAGACCACAGACCGTAGACCGCAGACCGCAGACCAAAAAATAGAGATCCAAAGCAGCTGTCCAAGCGCCACGGGTGCGAGTTATTGCCATAAGCAGTGTCTTCAGCATTGCCACTTGGCTTCTGATTGGATTTTGCTTGGAATCTGCTTGGATGTTGCCGGCTCTGTTTTTTTGTTCTGTTCACATTCGCAATTAAAACTTTGCAAACGGCATTCTAGCTGGTTTGCTCCTTTAAATGGCAGAGCAATATATTTTAATGAAATCTCATCGTATACTTAGACTTCACATTTACACAACTTGTTACATCGTTTATAAAATGCATATCTGAGCCAGTGATCCTTTGCAGGCTGAGTGACTCCGCACTGAGCTACTCGGCCTCTAAGACAGTTAACAGCTAAACCCTAATGTAAATGCCGAATCCGAATAATGCATTATCTGTTTCTGAATTTTAGAAAGGTATTTTCCTGAAAATTAGGATTTACATTTCTTTTTCGCAATATTTACAAATTATTTCTAAAAATAATATGAAAACTTTAAATTGATAAATATTTTTGAAAGAGGTTGTTGTAATTTATGTAATAGGTAGCAGAAACTTCTTTGATTTAATTAAATTTTTAAGTATAAAAGTTGTTTACAAATTGAGCAAATAAACTAAAAAATTTTATTCGAAAGACATATTGCTTTTTACTTTGACATGCAATTGGCAACAAAATATTCCTCTGCTATGGCAATTGGGTGAAACATGATTAAACTTAACTCTACATACTAATCTATAAAAAAATTATAGAATGAAGAATGCATTAGAGGAATATTGGGAAATATTCGATGCAATTAAGTTGTTGTAGATATTCTTGAATAGGACTAAGAGCTGATTCGACAAATTATTTGAGTCCTAGTTGGTTTTGCTTAAAAAGGAAATCAGCTATGAAACTGTATGTGAAATAAGTTATAAAGGATATATACTTTTACAAGTATTAAAGCAGGCTGGTTGGGATTGGAATTCTTATCCAGCGGATTTATGTTTATGCAGATGTATGTAGCTTAAATATATATAAATATATATTTACATTATTTTTAACATGTCCACAACAAACATTTTCGACTTGCTAAAAAATTGTGTTTGATTTCTTGTTGTTCATTTTCGCTATTGCTATTGTAAATTTAATGGCAATTCACTTTTGGATATGCAAAACTAACTAAACTGTTTTTGGGCTGCAAGAAAGCGCCTGCAAGTGACGTTATCCTTTGGCTATATTTATATGTTCACACACACACACACACACACACACATACACTCATGTGCATATGTGTGTGTGCGCATGTGTGTGAACCTGATGCAGTCGATTGCACAGAGTGCGACAGGAACAGCATTAGCTCAGCCTAAAATAAATGGAGGCCCACGCGTACCCCACGCGTGACGTCAAAGCGAGCGGGATGGCGCTATAAATGTACAGCTGCTGCATATTGGAGCAGTTCAGCAGGTGACGAACTGTGACTGTGACGTCACATGGAAAGAGACATCGTGAGATACAGAGAGACAGGGAGAGAGAGCGCGCAACGAGGTAAGCAGAGAGCAACAGCGACGTCATCGACGCACGTGCCAGCGAACAGAGCGAGAGAGCGAGAGAGAGAGAGAGAGACAGAGAGAGCGAGAGAGCACAACAGCAATAACAAAGGCAACGCTGACGTCGCAACCCTCCATTGCCGGCCGGCATTTTATCTACGCTCTCTCTCTCTCTCTCTCTCTCTCTCTCTCTGTCTAAACAGATTTGTGCGCTTGGCAGTTTTCATTCATGTTGCGAGCGCATGTCTGTCCACGCGTCGCCTGCCACCCAACTTGATGACGTCTTTGTTTATTGATTTCGCACAATGCTTCAATGACGTCACGGCATATGGGACCAAACCGAACCTAATCAAAGCCAATACAGCGGGAAATGTGTTGCGCTATATTTAATCGCACGGTTTTTAATACTGGAAATTGATAATCGCCAGTGGGCGAAGTATCTATTACAATACTTGCCTTTACCCATGCCACATGCCACCAATTGATGAATATCTAAAATTATGTTGTTAACAAGGCGTTGAATCTTTCATTTTGAAGTTAAAAGCTCAAATCACATTCATTTTGTTCAATGTCAAAGTTAAATTACGTAATTAACTTCTTCGATTTTCGTTTCTTCATTTCAAATTGACAGATACATAACGTTACGGAACGTTATTCATTACGTGTCTATAATTGTTGGTGGTCCGTTGAGGTCAAAGACTCATTGAGTTTGGTGACGTTGCTTGAAGTTGTGCGTGTTTGTCTTTTTTATGGGTCAGAGTGATGATAGCAGAATAGGCAAAGGTAAACACACAGACATGAGCTCCTGTATTTGATTTATTGCCCGGAAAATCGTTGCATGACTAACAACTAAAAAAAAGGATAGGGGACATATGTTTAGCGGGGGCAAAATATCATAAAGTTACAAAAAAAATATTATCTTATGCAACAATTGACAGCTGAAAAATATTAAAGTGATTTTTTTATTTTCTTATTTATTCGTTTTTTATCGATTAATAAAACTTTCTACTCTAAATCTAAGTCTATTGACATTGTCTGGGGGATTTTACCCTATAGAATTGAATACATATCTTATTCGTTAGCTTTTAACCAATAGTATTAAAGATAGAAGATTCAAAAGCTTTTTATAGATTGATTAAACTTTAAATATCTCGTACAAATTAATAAAAACAAATGTAATTAAAAAAATAGTTGTTCAGTTTTTTTTATACTTGTACTGTTCAACTTAAATTGCTCGTGGTGAGCTGTATTTATTTGTTTGAGAATTGCATAAAACCTCCTCCATCACAGTGCTGTTGTTATCATCACATCAGTCGTGCGCTAGGCGTATACGTGATCTTATGACGTATACGTCTTAAATTGTAATTTGTCAGCAGAGCAACGTTTAAAACAGCCTCAAAACTTGCATAAAATACTTAATGTATAAAATACTGCATTGCAAAAGTGCAAAAAAGTCTTCCACAACAGAAAAAAATGATGCAAAAACTAAAGACAAGTATATATACAATAATGACAATAATTCGCCACAAAATGCACCTGCAGGCAACGCAGTTAACTTTACAAAATTAGCATAGGATGTTATGGGTGTCTTGGCTTATAGTTATGCTTGGTAATGGATAGGTGGGTCATCGATAAAATGGGCATGTCTACTACAGGTCCGGGAAAAGAGTAAAGCCAAGCGAAACAAACCAAAAACCAAAATCCTAAAAACCAAAACAAAGCAAAGCAAAGCCGAGGTAAAGGGTTGGCCAAAAACCAAAAGCAATTTATGCAAATGATTCAAAAGGCGCCGTCACAAATGTGCCGTACAACAACAACAACAACAACAACAACAAGAACAACAACAACAATAGAAGCAGCCACTAACATTCGCAATAGGTAAACGCAAAGTGCCGCTTGCTAATTGAAATTTGGCAAAGCGACCGAGGGAGAAACATAGAAAAATCAAAGACTAAATAGCAATCAAAAAGAGCTAAAATTCCTTAAATTAAACTCACGAACTTTGAGCAACGATGCGAAAACGATACATGCATTAAGCCAGCAGCAAAAAATAGAAGAAAAATACCACAAACGATAAACAGATATACAGCTGCGGTCAAAATATTTTTAGCTTATACATAAGTAAAAAAAAAATAGCACAAAAATTGAAGAATTGATAATTATCCCTGAATAATATTGGAACTTTCTCAGTTTTCCCACCGGATAAATAATATTTCAAATATTTTAAAAACTAGATGTGTTGGGTGCATGAACTATATCACTAAATAAGTATATTAATCATTCTCAGATGAGAAACGAAGCATTTGTTGTTTAGCAGATTGCATTTTTCTACATATTGAAGATTTTGAAGGGGGTTTCAAGTTTTCAGCAGTGCAATTAGCCATATTTTCAAATGAGCTTTATTTTTATATAGCATCACTGCTATTATTTTGACCGCAACTGTAGCAAAACGAAGTAAATTTGGCGCAGCACATTTAGAATATCATCAGAAAAGCGAAAGAAAAGGCAGTGGCAACAGCAGCGGCAGCAACAACAAAAGGAAGGAGTGCCCCAAAACTATTGGCTTGGCTTGGCTTCGGCTTCGACTTTGGCTTGGCTTTGGCATGTCATGCTTAATACAGCCAATAAAACCAACAACAACAACAACAGCAACAGCCACAGCAACAATAACATCTTGGAAGCGACTCCAACGCTTGCCCACAGACAAGTTGAGAGCTCGATGCATGCACTTTTTGGGGCCACGAGCGGGTCAGCCAACAGCAATAGCAAACAGCAACACCAACAACATCAGAAGCACCACTAAATAAATACAACAACAACAACAAAAACAAAAACAACACGATCAGCGCATGCATGGCCCCCAGACCAGTTCCACTTGCGTCGCTCCCAAAATTCAACTTGTATTAATACGTACCTACATACACACACACACACACACACACACACACACATACACATACATGCACACACACATGCACAAGTAAGGTGAACTGCAGCTAGAGCTGAAGGCACAGCAAAAGCATTATGGGAACAAACAAAAAAATATCAAAGCGAAATCGAAAGGAAGAGCCCTCTGCGCCCAAATCGGCTGACCGACGATCTCACGTTTGTCTTCAGCCCCGCCGACTCAGACTTCGGCTCAGAGTCAGAGTCAGGCTGTATAGCATATATACGTATATTTATATATACACACGCTAACAACAGTTAGAAAACGTGGCTTGGAATCTGTCTAAAAATAGCCACAACGAGTGCAGCACAAAGCACGACGACTAGCAAAACGAACGAAAACGAAAATGAAAATGAAAACGAAACGAAACGAAACGAAACGAAACGTTAGTGGCCTCACCTACTTCTCTACTATACTAATACTCCGCCTCAAACTGGAAATCAAACAGTGCCGAAGCCGAAGCCGACTCTCACTCTCACTCTCCCACTCAGTGTGTCTCTCAAAGAGGATTGTGAGCCGAGCTTTGGCTGTGTGTGTGTGTGTGTATGGGTGCCACTTGTTGCTTTCAGTTTCGGTTTGCCGTTACTTACATTCGTGTTTGCCGCTCGTGCTTACGAGCAGCGAGCCCAGTTGGTGTCAATGGTAACGTGCCTTAATATTGCTATTTAATATAATTACAACTGGCATTGCTAATGCGATCATTAATATGTATACAATTTTCGTTATGTTTTTTTCTTCTAACTAATAAAATGTTTTGGGCGTACCTCGTATAATTCTGATATATTAGAAGTTAACATAATTTGAATTGATTTTCATATTTAATGAGTTAGTCATGATTAACTTAAGTTACAGCTATAAAAGACTAAAAAAGCAGTACGTTTGGGAATTATTTGAAACTTTTCATCACAATAACAATTAATTATCAATATATATATATATTTTTTATTTAAATAACATTTAAATTTGGTACATTGATCAATCTACTGAAAGGCTATTAAACATAGATTTGAAAAAGAAACGATAAATAATAACGAATAATTAAATATCAATTAATTACATTCTTTTGTACTTATATTATTTTGTACAAATACTCATGTGTATCAATAATTAATTTATCCTACAATGGAATCGGAATCGACTTCGAGCCTATTTCTTAAATATTTCAATGTTTTTTTTTAATATAACTATTTCTTTTTAAAGAGGTACTTTAGCTAACTGTAAATTGATTGATAGAATTGATTGATTGCTTCTAAGCCACAAAAATAGGTCTGTTTTAGTATGCATTGTATAACGCACTCAATATTAAGGTAATTATTGTCCAATTGAAAGTCTCTTTTTCACACCCTCCCTAAGCATTATGCATTATGCATTCACTCATTCTAAGTATATCAATTTTACCCACACACATCGCAGAGGCAGAAGCACATAAGAACACACACAAATAGCTATATACATATACATATATTTATATATGTATATATGTATATGGGCCTATACAGTAAGAAGGTGAGCCCCTTGCCGGTATTCCTACGAAACCGCAAGCCGGCTCTGTTTCTGTTAATAAGGACGGAGTCGATGTGGGCGTGTGTGTGTGTGTGTTTGTGCAGCCAACAGCGATGGAATGACAGAGAGAGAGAGAGAGAGCGTGTGTTTCAGGTGAAGAAGTGAAAAAAATCAATTGCCATGGCTGTTGTCACCTGCCTGTAGGCATTTAACGAACACTGCGTGAGCGAGTGAGAGAGACAGAGAGAGCATTTTTATGACGCAAATTATTTCCGTCTTCGCTTTCATGCGAAGAGTCGTCAACAATGCTGCTGCTGCTGCCCATCGTATATATATATATATATATATATATATGTATATATACATATGTGTGTGTGTGTGTCTTTTGTGCAGCGCAGGCGCTCTAACCACGACGTCATCGATTTTTGCTCGGACGAGCTGTTGTTGTTGCTCGTCCGCCGCCCCCTGCTCCTGCATTCGTTGATGATGATGATGGTTCGGGAATGACGTAATTGCGCTTACAGTATAGCTTTACCCTCAGCCGATAGCCGAGCGGACAAGGTAGGTCGTGTGTTGTGCTGCAGCTGAAACGCAAACACACACACAAACAGCAGCTACAAATAGAGACCAGCTGGCAAAGCGCTAAAAACCGATTGCGACGATTGCAGAGTCGATTTCGTGTTTCGTTTCGGTTTCGGTTGCGGCTCGGTTTGTCTCGTATAGTGCTCCTCCGTTTGGATATAGTCGCGTGTAACCGTTAAGAGAAGTTCAGTCGCGTCACAGACGCCGCATTGTTAACAACTTATTCGCAAAACAGCTAGCAAGCAAATCAACAATATAATAAAAACACAAAACAAAACCAAACCAAACAACACTCAATAATTTAAGCGACAACAAAATAACATAGAAATATATAATTTGTTAACGGTACTTTTCAATATCAAGCACATCAATTCCGATGTATTTATTCGCGTACAGTATTAAGCAATTGATAATTATAACAATACTAAAAATACATATTAATCAGGTGTGTCTACGTGTGTGTGTGTGTATGTGTGTTGAAAGAATTGTTTCCAATTTGCAACAAGTTGTCTCGTCTAGTCCAATGCGGAAACGGAAGCCAATGCTGTCAATGCGTCGTATGCGTAATCTGAGCTAAAAAACCGTAGCGCTCGTGTGGCACACAGTGCGTATGTGTAATGTGAACTAATTGCAAGTGGAAATTTGCAGCATAATTAAAATCAATTACAAATTCAATTTGTTGACTTGACTAGCAGATTCAGTTGCAGTTGTTCTTAATAATTAATACGTATCGGTAGTTTTGTTGACGTCTTCGGGGCATTTCTTGCAAAAAAATAACATTGAGCGGAAAGTCCTTGTGCTACAGTTATATATATATATATATACATACACCCGCCTACACATACATCCCCACATCCGTACGTATATCCGTATATATAAACGTGAGTAAGTCATTACGTCGTCGTTTGCTTACGTCGCCAGAGGGCAAACTGCGCAAACGCTAAATTCTAAAGCAAGTTCAAGTCTAAGGACATGCAAAAAAGCAAGGACACTGCCGCGAGTGCTTATTTGTGTGTATATATTTTAGTGCATACATAAATAATGAAGACAGCAATAATAACTGCAAGGTCTCATTACAACAACAACAACATCAACAACAACAACAACAAAATCAAGAACTATAAGAAAAACTTCAACAATTGCAGTGCTTGAAAAAAGGAAGTTGTTCAGAAGTTTATACGTCGGGCTGGATCTCCATCGGCTTGGAGTGCGCCACACAGGTGTTTATATTGATCCTATGTGTTCCATATTTGGTGCTGTTGTCTCTGTGCTCATATTAATGTTGTGTTTGGTGTTTAATGTTATTGCTGTTATTGTGTCATCATCATCATTTGTTTATCACCTTCATTACGCACAATTCAAGCTGAACTCCATTAACTATAATGCGCGATCGTCTTGCCTCCCTGATTGTGGTGAAGCAAGAAGCGGCGCCAACGCTAAGCCACAGCTGCAACAACAACAACAACAACATCAGTAGTAACAACAACAATCATAGCAACAGTCGAAACATTGAAAATGATCTAATGCTGCCGCAGCAGCAACTGCATCAATTGCCGGCCATCAAGTGTGAATCCTTGTATGCATTTCCATCCTACGAAAACAACATCTACTATGAGATCAATAACAATTCATGCTATAGACAGAATCTAAATGTTGTTGCCACAAATCAGATAACACAAATAGCAACAACAACAGCAGCAACAACAACAACAACAACTGCAGCCGTAACTTTTCCGGCTGTTATCTATCCGTGCCGCAATCTATTTCCCGACGGCTGTGATATTGGACATTTGAGCTGCTCTGTCAACGGCTCCTCCGGCCAACAGCAGTTGGCTGGAACCAGCGGGTTCTATGCGAACACTAGTTGGCATAGCAACGGAATACACACGTGTATGTATATATATCTATATATATATGTATATGTATGACAACAATTACTTCTCTTCCATCAACTCCAACTCCCTATACCTTCTTCTGGTGATGGTTTTCTAATTGTTAGTTGCACATTGCGTATGCGCAATATTACGCATTGCCAAATCGTCTGTGTATAATTAAATGAAAATAAAAGCAAAATCTTAAATGCTTGCCAAGACGCATAAGCAAATGACTTAGACGCCTTTGGCGAAGGGGCGTGCCTGCAGACAATGACGACATAAATTTTGCATCAGTAGTGAAATATTTAGCAAATAATAGAAATATGAGTTTGGCCATTGCCCACTCTGCCGACTCCATAGTAGATGGATTTGTATCTATGTGTGTATTGGTGGCCATACAACATGTTTACCAGCGTCAGCAAAGCATCGCCAAAAGGCAGCAGACGGCGAAGAAGAGCAGCCACTGTGGCAGACACATTGCAGCGGTGCAAATAGAAGCAGAGCCCGACGCAGGGGCAAAAGCAGGGGCAGAACCAGAGACGGAGACAGAGGGTCTGACGCAAAATGATTTATAAACTGTATGTGTATAATAAACATGACTAGCACATACATAGCCACCCATAGAGTGTGTGTGTGTGTGTACTGTGCACAGCACTCTTATTAACACAACTGAGAAATCATACGTCAGTCTTTTGAAAAGGAAATATTTGTATTTATTTAATGGGCAACAAAGGCGCATACTAAATTGGTTTAAAAATTAAAATAATCAAGTTAAATGATTTAAAATTAAAGCTGAATTAAATTACGATTTAAAATTAAAAAAAAATCAAATAAAAAAATAATATCCAGAATATATTAAGTCTTGGGATATTAAAATGTCCAACGTTTACATATCGTTTCAAGGATTTTAATTAAATTCATTAATTAATCAAATAAACGTGCTGAAAGGGAACTCTTAAATTCGTAAATATGCTTAGTTTTAAATTGAAAATAATTTGAATTTCAATTTTTTTTTTTGGTGCATGACGAGATGAGTTGATAATGACTCGCTCTCAGCTTTAGCAGTCGGTAATTTCGAAGAAATAATAAACAGTGAGCAGTTCGTCAGTTTATGAAGATAGTTTAAATACTAAAATAAAGCATAATCAAATGCTACAGTTAAAATATTCAAACTAAACTATAATAACATTTTGCAAATTGACACAAATGAGGGGAAGATTTTGTTCCATGCAAGATATTTGGAACCTGTTCAAGGTTTCAGTTTAATTTTACTACGAACCCCAACACAAATGCTTGCTATTATTAATAGTATTACACACAAATGAATAGAGTATATAAAATATTGCACACTGGCGTTCTGTTCACTATTGCACTACGGCGTATTAATCGTAATGAAGAATATTGGCAAGAGGGCCCAAAAGTGGCCGGCAAACAGATGACGAACCATGACGCCAGCAACACTATTTAGCCAAATGCAAACCGTTACAGCCGTTCCACGGAATACATGGGACGTGTACAAGAACAACAGCATGCAGCGTGTGGCACGTCATAGTCGGCGTAAGGTACCCACAACGAATCGTTTGAACTTGAACCACCCATCCACCCCTACCCATCCACCAGCGCAAAGATAGCATTTGAGAAAGTGATCAAATGCGTCAGAAGTGCAAATATTATGGCATAAATATTGTGCATACATATATACATATGTATGTATATATGTATATATATAGTATGTGCATTTGTGATTTATATATATTTGCGAACCACGTGTTGATGACGTTGCCACAGTTGCCTATGAGGCTGCATTTTCTACTACGTAAAATATAATCAAGAGTCATTATTATTTCTTTTATTGCCAGCCGTCAGCTTATTTTGTTTCGGTTTCGGTTTTGTTTCTATTTCTCTTTTGGCGTGTGAAATTTTTTAGTTTTTATAATTAACAACAGAAAACCAAAAATTCAATAATCTTTGCTCGGCACTTTTATTGTGTGGCTGTTGCTGTTGTTGTGCACACGCCTCCTTTTATACCCTTGCCGTGCGTGTATTAAACGAGTCCTGCATGAATCCTCTAAGTTTTGAAGCTGTATTAATTAAGCTGTGTGAAGCGGAATCGTTTCCAATCGTATCTGAAGACTATATCATTTGTTAAGCTAATTATTCGATCTGAATTAACTGCTAATTTATTTCATCAAAATATAAGCTTAATGGATGTGCAAAAAAATAATATTGTTTTTTTTTTGTGATTCGCTTTACAAGCGGTTTCGTTAAGATTTAAAATTGTTATATATATATATATATTTTTTTTTTTTATTTATTATTGTATTTTCAATTGCTTAATGTGTTTTGAAATACTTTTTTGTATAATTTTTTTCATTTGCCTAACCTTATTTAATTTATATCACTTTTGATAATCATATTTTTATTATATTATTTTTAATTTGCTTAATTTATATTTATGTATGTCATTCAAAGTTACCAACATATTGTTTTTACAAAGTTTTGCTAAATTTATTGGCGTAATAAAATTTGTCAATTTTCCTGTTCATATTTTTATATATTTATTTTTTTTATCATCTATCGCATCTGCTTCACCTATTTTTATGTGTGTCATTCACAGTTTCCAACACAATGGAAATAATTTTTTATAAGTTCTGCATATTTATTATAATCAGGTAAAAAAAAACTTTTTTAAATTTTTGCTATATTTATTACTATTATATCTTTTGCTCTTCATTCACAACACACGTGAACCACAAATATGACCAAATTTGAGAAAAAAAGAAATAATAAAAAAAATCCAAATAACATATCTAGTTTTTTGCGGCTTTGCTTACTATCATTATTATTGACGCTGGCCACGGCTTAATTATTTGTGTTGATTTATGCGAGTTTTATAAGCAAAAATTGCCTCCAACGAGATGGATGAGCATACAACTATTGTCTTGGATCGATCATCATCAGCTATGAGCTATCAAGTATCTGAGTTCAAATCTACAGCAGCTCATCCAATGGGCAACAGCGTCCAGTTTCAGTTGTCTTTGGGATGCCACCACAATAGAGATTTTTGTTTGTATCTGTATTATTTTTAAAAACAATACAATCATCGAAATCATCGAAATGCGAGTCAACCTTAATGACGTAATAATAATGATGGGTTGGATTGGCTGCTTTGATTTTATTTTATTTGCATTTGTATTTGCAGTGATTGTGTTCGTTTTCTTTGCCATTAATTGGCATATTTGCTATCTGCGACACTTCAATGTGGTTCACACGCTTCTCAAGATACCCGGACTATGTCTCCCTCTCATTACACTGAGTGCAAACTATTTGCGTACTTACTTGTTTTAAATAAATACGGAAAACAGCCAAAACGCAATTCTTTCGTTTTTGTCTTTTCTATTTGTTGTCGTTGAGCATTGCTCAAATAATTTCTACTTTTAAACGTAAATTGCCGTAAAATTTGCCACTGGGGAAATTGCTGATATTCACATACATATGAACATGCATACAAACATACATATGTAATTGCCAAGCAGGTTTGAGTGGGGCCAATAATAGATCTTGGGAAGCCTGTTGTCGTTGTTCTTGCAATTCACAAATTTATCTGGTTATTTTCACTGGGCGCAATCGATTCCGCATAGTTTGTATGTTTTGATTTCGCTTTCAATTTAATTGCAGTATTTGAGTATTGTTGCTATAATTGTCAGTTCGTCTGCCAATGATGTGTCGAGAGCATTGTACTCGGATCACGCGGCGATGTCACACTTATCGTATGCAAATGCATCCATTGAATAGTCAACGTGATCCGAGGTGATCCTCAGCTGCCCAGACTCAGAACCAGTTGAGTCTAAGAAGCATCTGCAACAGCAGCAACAGCCGCATGGGAATGCATTTTAAGGCGTCACCAGGGCACATCGGCAACTAGCAGGTTTTCTTAAAGCATTTTTTATATTTATTTATGTTTTTTTTTTCGTTAGAGATTTTCTTGTTGTTGTTGCTGACGTTATTTTGGTTATTTTTTTTGGTCTCTTGGTCAATTTTTATTGCTGCTTGGGGCGCATTGCATATGTAAGCCTTAATTTGAAACTGATTGGATTGCCTAGCCGCTGGCCTCTTGTTGTTGCTTTTACGTCGTTTTTCTTATAATTTTGTTTAATTTTGTTTATTTCATCATTATGCATTGCACTTGATTGGCCAATGTGCTAGAATTGGTGATCAGGCATTAAATGTTCTCACCATTTTTTGAGAAGATAAAATAGTTTCAGTTTGTAACTCTAGGAATTACATCTGTGAAAAATATGAAAGCTTATAATTTAGAATACATATAGATTTATATATTTTCCTTATTTAAAATCTATACCTAGGAAAAGTATTTTAACAGTTCTTATATGTGGTTTATAGCATTTACATTGCAATTTGGATTCAGATTTAAACTACTTAAGAGTAAATATAAAGTAATGTATTGTTAAATTGGTTATATGGGCATTCTTCTGAGATAGTTTTGTCTATATATATTTTTGGAACTAAGCCTTGCTCTAATCTAAAACAACACCCTTTTACAATAAAGTTTTTAATTCAGAAATATGTCAAAGTGATCAAATTTAAATCCAACTCTGAAAAATACGATAATTCTTCTTTTTTTTGCAACAGTCAACCAAAATTATCAACTTTTAATGCCTATAATACTAAACAGATTTAGAAATAAAAATGTTTAGCGCTTTTTTAAGAACCATTAATCTTACAGTAAAAAATTAAAAGTTACACAATCATTGTACGTGTAAGCCAAGCTAATTCCAAGCTAATGCCGCCTTTTTTTTAGTTGCAGCTGAAATAGAAATGCGTTAGAAGTAAAAGAAGCAAAAAACAAACGTTGTTTGCTTGTCTCGTTTAACTATTTGAATTATTTGCGCAAATTCGCTTGGCCTATCCAACTGCAATCAGTGGTACAATAAACGCTGCCAAATCTTTGAAATAACTGAGAAGCAGCCGATAACAAGTTGTTGAGGTTGCCGGTCCCTCTCCCCCTCTACATCTGCCTCTATCGCAAGTTGTTGTTGTGCATGACTTGGTGTTGTAATGTGCGCCCAAAACTACACACATATGTACATACATCCATAAATGCAACAAAAATGTTTCCTAATAGCTGCTGCTTAGAAGATTGTTTGTAAGCAGCTTCTGCTTTTCAGCAGTTCTTGTTTGATGGAAAATTTGCCAAAAGCAGGCAAGCAAACACGCAGCACAACAAATTGTTGTTGTTGTCAAAACTATAAACACTTTTCGGTATTTTTTACATATTTTTTTTTTATATCTTTATAGCACTACATGAGTATGTATGCATTTAGCCAATTGGTTTGTTTAGTTCATGTTTTGGCGCCTAACTTGTTTCTTGGTTGCCGCTGTTGAAGATGCGACGGCGTTGGCTTGATTGACAAGCATACAATAAAAAAGTATGGCTGCAAAAAGTGTCATCTGTATTTAATGACGGACACAATGAAAAACAATGACCTTTATTAGCTGAGCAAACTATTTATAAGGGCGCTAGAATAATTTTACGTTAAAAGCCAGCCAAAAAAAGTGTGTGCAAAAATAAATTGCAGCTCAAGAAATTGTGGAGCTCAAACCTTAAATGGGAAATGTTTTGCGGGGGGTCTATAAGCTACACCACACATTTGATGGCGTAATCTACGTGAAAACTGTGTATATATGTGTGAATATATACATGTGTGTGTGTGTGAATGTGTATGTAAGTGTGTGTGCGACACAAAAATAGTCCACAGACGCGTTGTGACGTCATTGAGTATGTGACCAGCTGTAGGTCGGGGTCGTCGTCGCTATCATATATATATCGAACACATGTACATGTGTGTGTGTGCGTGTGTGTTTGCGCATGTATTTGTGTGCTTAACAGCTGCAACAGCAACAGCAACAGCAACAGCAAAATCAAAAACAAAAAGGAAAATGAAAAGTTTAACTCCCGAACTGAGTTGTGCCTCTCACAAAATCGAGCTCGTATTTTCTCTTCCGTTGCTTTCAAGGCCGTTTCGTTACCTCGCTCTCTCTCCCTCCCCATTCCTCTCTCTCTCTCTCTTTCTCTCTCTCTCTGTCTCTCTATTTTTGTTTGGCTTTTTTCTTGCCAGCCCCATGATGATTTCACAGTTACCAACAGTCCGTAACCCAAACCCCAAGCTTTGCAACTGTTTTATACACGCCCTCTTTTCACTCACAGAATTTCTTGTCTTTCTCGATACCCTTTTTGCAGAGGGCTTATGCATTTTTATATGCAATGTGTAACGCATTTGAGGACATATTTGCAATGCCTTAAAATAAATATATCCTTGATTAGTCTGATTAGTCTTTTGTTGTTATTACTCAATTGAAGAGAGTAGAAGGCCTAGGATGGTACTCATTAATAAGACATGCTTATTACTTAGTATCTAGTTGAAGACTAAATGTGTGAATATATTTTTTTTTATAATAAATTCTTATAAAATGTAGAGCACACATTTTATTTATTGTATTCTTATTGTTCTTGAATAACGAAGCCTTTTTGATTTGGACATTATTGTGATCAAACTCAAAAATCTTTCATATTTTATTATTTTTAAAAAATCGGAGAAATTATTATAGAATATGTACTCTATTTGAGGAATTTGTCTGCAGTTCATAGAAATTTCTACTAAGCTTGCATATACTGTTAATTGAAATGATTGTTTGAATAATAAAAACTTAATACAAATATTCTGTGCGTGAAAGTGTATTTAATCTTTGGTATAACGAAAGTTTCTTCTGTTTTCTCTTTTTTTTATGAACACCAACTGTTGTTGTCATCATTTCCTAAGGGTTTCCGATATGTCTGATAATATTTCTCTCCCTTTTTTGCAAAATCAGAATTAAAGGCAAGATAGCTTCGACTATGGCAAACAAGCCATCGATTTCAATAATTGCATATAGAAACGCATATGGATGTATATAAAACAATCAATATCATATGTGTGTATTAAATAAATACATGTTCCCATGCGTGCATGTGGCGAGCCCGTCTTACGTTGCCAAATTATTAACTAAAGGACAACACAAAGCAACGCATCGTTAAGTACTATTTGCACTCTATATATATACATACAGACAGACATACATACATACAGACAGACAAATATACAGTCATACATAGACGCACTTGAAAATCGTGACGTCCTTGGCTTTGACTATAGTACCCACTGAATTGACAGCTGGCCACCACACTCTTCGTTCGCTTTCTCTTTTTTCGTCCTGCACACACACACACACACACACACACGTACATGTTTTTATCCTCGGATCGATAAAGCGGGCCACAGGACATAAGAGACTCGTTTCTCTTTGCACGTTTCGCGTTGCTGTTAGTTGCCATGTCCAAAATAGAACTGATGACGTCAACGAGGAAGCGAGACAGAGCATCCTCAAGCACGTCAGATTGTGTGAGTGCGTAACTTGTGTATACAATGGAAACTCGTTCTGGTTTCATTTTCCGTTTTCTGCCCATTTTCTCTTCACTGTTCACTCCCCACTCGTCACCATCGCCAGCGAGCGTTGTCCTGCCTTCACTGCGTATGCGTAATATTGCGCATACCACGTGCTGCCTGCAAAATATAAACACAGTTATTTTTATTATTACTTAATGGCGCAACTTATATGCATATTTGAATATATGTATCAACTAGCTGATCATAGTGGTTGCTTAAATTGTTGCTTTAAAAATATATTTATTTTTATTTGTATTATATAAAACTTTTGTTTTCACTTATTGCAATCTTTCTATAATTCCTATTGTGTTTATTGTGCCACATTAAAAAAAACATATTTTTAGATTTTTATTATATACCAAAGTACTTGGTAATAAAGCGTTGCATAATATAACATTATATCGTTCCTGATGCGGTTTTCGCCATACTAACAACTATATTTAGCTTGGACAAGAACAGCAATCGCATCTCATTACCATGACAAACATCGAAAATTTAAACTAGAAGCAACAATGTGACAAGTTTGTCAAATAGAAAAACAACAAAAAAAAAAATACAACAAAAAACGATAGAATAAAAATCAAGAGTGACAACAAGCGCCGAACGCAGTCGAATTAAAACGCGTTCTGATTCATTGTCAGTCTGGTATAGAATATATATCAATTTAAATATTGCATATAATGAATGTGATCGACACTTACCATAATTTTTATGTATTTATTTGAAGCTATTAATTTCAATAAAAATATTGGCCATTCAAAATCTTTTAGCATTAATAATAACGGCAACGTCAGCAAAGCCATAGATTGAGTTTTGTATACTTAAAAATATTAAATGCAATACATAGACAGGCAGCGACATATATAAAAATTACCCATTTTTAATGGGTTCAGGGTATAAAAAGAGGTAGACTAACAAGTCTGTCTGCCAGTTCAACTCACTAATGTATCTATTGTTTTTATTTAATCTGCTTATGCAAGTATTTAAATACTTTTCGTTTGAAGACCTATACGTATACGTAAAGGAGTGGGATAGATATCTGATCTTAAACTATAGCTTCAAGCATAACACATATCATATTTAGTTACAATCTTAATGGGCTCATTGCTTAATTCAATGTAATTTGCAAAAAAGAAGAAATAAATAAAAAAACAACATTTTGTATGTTCTCAGACTGACCAAAGAGGGGCAACAGTTGCTCGATGTGTGATCGGACTGCAACTGCGAGTAATGGCAAATAAGTGGCAGATGTGCCAATCATGTGCAGCAGCTGCACCTTGGTTGCAACGAAACCTTCACTTTTGTGATTGCACTTTGACGCAACCGGGGGAATCTACATTCCCCAAGGCGATGTTTTGCCTTCCATCTACATATATAACTACTGTTATTCTTAGCATTTATTTCCACTAATTAATACATTCATTCTCAAGATACTATGAGGCGCATGAAACATTCATTTCTTGTATACCCTTGCAGTAGATATCATAATTATGTTCGAACATATCAAACGATCTTTTTCTAAGCGTCAATTAACGACTGCAGACTCAGAATTGAGTCATGATATATGTGTTTATTTATATGTATATATAAAGTCGTTAGTCAATACTTAAATAAATACATCTTTCATAGATAGAATCTATATCCTTAAACACAATTTTTTAATGTTTTTGAAAAAAGAGAAAACCTTTTATTAAGCACAAAAAGTGTCATCAAATTGCAGCTTTCAAATATTTCACATATGCTCCCTTTCGGTGAAAAAATATATACCATAACAATGTTTACAATTTAAGACATTTTCAATTAAATATAGAACATGTAATTATTCAATCTTATGCCAAACTTTAATTAACTAAATTAGATTAAATTAAATTTCACCTAACTATTTATTTTTGTCATTAATTTTATATGAATAAATAGTTGAAAATGTTGTTCATCAAACTGTTATCAAATATTCCACTGCCAGAATATATCCAGTTAAAGCTCATAGAAAAACCTTTCATACCAATTAAAGCAGCATCCATCCTTTTAAAATAAAAAGTTTTTAGACAAGCCCGGATTTAGGTATTTCACAGTCAGCCTTTGAGCGGTTGGAAGGGAAACCAAAGCAAGCCCCCAAAGTTTGGCCCAGTTTTTCCGATATTCAATTTGTAAAACTTTTTGACTTTTTTGACTTGCCTAGTTAACTGTTGACTTTGCAATCTCCGACTCTGGCACTATGACAATTGGATGTGGAAGCAGACTTGCAATTGGAATTGGAGTTGTAGTTGAATAATGAACGATGCTTTGAACTGTGGCAAATTCTTTTGTGTGCGCGCTGCGCGCTGTTTAACATTGAACTTTTTGTGCAGCCAATAGAAAACGACACATAGTTATAGATACAGATACATACATATATAGACACTACAACTCGATTCCCACAGCATCAAATGATTTATGGCTCCAAGAAAAAAAAAAAAAAACAGTATGTAAAAAGGCATAATAATAAAAAAAAAGTCATTTTATCGATAGCCGCTGGAGTATTACGGATCTAACGGATGAAACAAGAACCTTGTTGTGCATTTAACACGCCATTCTGCTAACTGAGGGTAAAAAATACACACCTCAGATACCAATATCAACAACAACAGGTTAAAAAATAACCAATAACAACACAAACAGCAACAATAAGACAAGAGAGTCACAACACAAATAAATAAAATACGATGAATTATGGGGCAAGTTTTCTGTTTCTGTTTGTGTTTGTGTTTGCGTTTGTTTCCCTGCCTCTCTCCATCTCCAACTCTATCTCTAACCGTGTCTATCTTTCGGCACATCGATCGCTTGCCAATCAACATAATTGTCACTGCCATCAGTTGCCGGCAATTGTGCATCGATCAAATTGCGGAGACCTTGTAAATCAGTTGCCAAAAAAAAATGCGTGCAAGACTTGGATCTATTCACGAGAAGGTTTAACAAATTGATGCATAACCTATATATAAAGTATAAATGTATAGAAGTATATATCAAATATCTACTATATTGTTTTGGAATATCAATTGAATTTTGAGTCCGCTTTCGTTTGCAGTTTGAAACACAGATTTGTTTTCTCGCGCGTTTGCCATCCAATTGCCACAATGTTGAACAATTAGCATAAATTAAAATTGGTTTACGGCGCAACATTTGCACGATGACACACTGCAATGCAAGATCCGAGTCGGATTCGGATTCATAGTCGTAGTCGTAGTCGGTGACAGAGACAGATATCGAAACGTTTGCGTCCGCTAACCACGGCGATCAGATATGGACACTGGCCTGCTTATGATGCGGCCAATGATGAGAGTAAAAGTGGTTTAACCGGTTCCCCTTCGACGACGCTCTTTATTCTATTTCTATACTTATCGTCTAAATTTATGACAATGTCGTCGCCATAGCCATCGCCATCGGCGCACCAAGCGCTCATCTTAGATACAAATCAACGGAGTTCTAATCGTTCCATATAAGCGCAGACAATGCCACAACAGAAAACAAGAAAGAACAGTTAGTTGTGATATGGCAACAATTTAATACGCTTGCGCAATCAATAAGCAGACACTATATGAGATATTTATCACCTTATTATTTAGAAATTATATTTTGAATATGCAAGGTGTGCATTTATTCGAAATATTTTCTCTTATTAAAAATGTATTTAAAAAAAAGGGGGGAAAATACATATATCTAGAAATTGGGTATTTTCAATTATAAGAAATCTATGTTCAATGTCATTCTATGTGTTATCATCGTAAGTTTGAAACTAACAAATCTATTGGAATTTCTTGCGAGCGACAAATGAAAACATGTTTTAAAAATTAAAAATACTTACTTAATACTCGTTAAATATATTGCTGATAAGCGGTCAAATTTTATGCCATAATTCTAATACCCACTAGCTGCATAGGGTGTGTTAATAAACATAAAAAAAAAGCGGATAAGCAATTAACTCAAAAAGCGCTTCGGTGCTCTCTTGAAATACCTTAGAGATTCGAAATTAAAGAAGAGTTTATTCGCACAGCATATTTTTTTTCAAACGTATTTGTAAATATTCTTATATTCTTATCTTATATTTAAAATGGATTTTTATTTGAGCTGTAATTTCTTTAAACTGCTAGTTGTGGATTGATGAACAGATACATAGATAGTAAGATTATTATTAGATAGATAAATAGATTCCCAGTCTTCTCTTTCCTGGGTATCATAGTTTCGATGCCTCGCAGTGTTATACGCCCATTGTTGCTTAATTTGTATGATAACTGTGCTTTAGGTTTTAAATGTATGCGTAAATTTGAGATTTAATTTTTTTGTTGTTTTTGGTTTCGGTTTTGCGTTTGCTTTCGTTTGCTGTATTAGTATAAAGAAGTAGTACTCGTATGCGCTTACCAGTTTGAGTGCCGCTAATGCGCTTAGCAAATAAAAGATTTAGATACAGGCGGCCACAAAAGCGTTGATTCGACTAAATTAAACGCAGCCTGCTCGCCGCATCTACAAATTTTAATCAACTTTTGTGTATGTGTGTGTGTGTGTGTGTGTGTGTGTGTGTGTGTGTGTGTGTGTTTTGGCGATCTGTAGCTGATGCTTCTTCGTCTACTGCTGCTGTTGCCGCCATGGGAAACTGTTGCAGAGATCTGAGCATCATCATCAACAGGTTTCCAAATTGACCACAGAGTGCTGAATGTACAATTCATTTAGCTTTATTTTCTGCATGTGCCCGCCGAGCTATCAACTGATATTTCATTTTGCACTCTGCTCAAACTCGGACAGTTTCAGACAGTTTTTGCTTAAACCATATTTTTATGATATGCATGAACCGGCATATTTTTTTCTACACAGCTTGTTTTAGTCAGTGCAAGCTAAGACCAACGAAAACTAGAATTTACAACGCAAAGTTAAATTTATGCGTATATTTGAGATTTCAAAAACTTTTGAATTTCAAGTTATAATTTATTTTTCTATGCTTGTCATATTCTTTGTTTTCGTTATTGTCCCCAGTCTATTTCTAAAATATTTTTTGTGTTTCCGAATGTTAAACTGAGTTAGTACCTCGCCATCGTTATTATCCCGATTAAACAATTTTTCATTTAATAATATTTCAGAATGTGAAGGTTAATTTCTTAGTTTGTCTATTGTACTCTGCTTAAAAGAAAACCTTCACATTAATAATCGAAACAATTGCACTGCATTTATAATTATCTGTGAAATACTTTAATTAACATCTATACAATTTTTATTAAAGGCCGCAGTATAGAACATCTAATTTTAATTACTGTGTTTCATGATTGCCTAAAATAGGAATTTCAATAGTCATTTTCAGTAAATACTTTACAAAAATTTCTCTAAGTTCAAACAAATTATGATTCTTATATTTGCAAAGCTGTATCTTTACAAAATGTATTTTATATGCAAGTGTATTTTCTTATTTATTTTTACTATGCACCTAACTTCTAAGTAAATATTTTAAGAATTCCTATTTGAAGAGATATAAGATGAATAATATAACAGATCCAAAATATTTCTTGTATGTTAATTAATTATTGTCATGTCAAAGATCTCAGTTCTTTGTTGTAAAAATTGCATTCGCCATTTATGCCAAGCTTAATTACCAAGTTAAACGCATATATATATATATATATATATATATATGTATGTGCATACACACATATATTTACATACATGTATATATCCATATCTTAAACTGCACCATCTTTGGCTGCATCTTAAGGTGCTGGTGCTGGTGCTGGTGGTGCATCTGTTGCTGCTGTTGCAGCTTCCTCATCGTCCTGGCTTAAATCGTGACTCTTCTTCTGCCGTGTCTGTGTGAAATCAGTTTTCGATCTTTTCACCACATAATGCATATTAAAATGCCACGCTAATTGTTATTATGGGTGGAATACCCCTTGACGCTTGTCGCCCCTTGCTACTTAGGTCGGTTGGCCGGCAATTAAGTAATAGACAGGCAAAACAGTTAAAGCCACCTCGTCGTCTTGCGTGTGATGCTGCCAGCAACAAAAACAAAAACAGCAACAATAAAAATACAAAGAAAAAAAAACAACCATTCAATAGACAAATTTTTATACACAAGAAGCAGGCATGGGGACGGCAGGCTGGAGCTGGAGTTTGAATCAGTTGGAGATGCATTTGCTTTGGTCCCTCCGAATGTCGCTGTCACTGTTTTTTTTGCCTATTAATTATCGCCAAAAAATCAACAGAGTTTTGTGCTACGCTGTATGGGTGAGGAAGCCAAATATACGAAATGAAAATAAATACAAAGCCAAGTAAACAGTTGGCTATTGTTTTGTGGAAGGTGTCAGCTTCTGCCTACCAGCAATGCTGCTGCTTTAACACTTCGACAGAGCGGTCAACACAGGTCGCACTTAATTTGTTTTTAGAGCTATTAGAAACATGCAAACATACATATGTTCATACATAAGTACATATAAGTATTTTTATAATTATATTAGCAAGAATTCGATTTTTGTGACTGTGAGAATTTTGCAGGATTTGTCTTTGTGCGCAACGCTTTTGTAGCAATCAGCTTAGTACAGGCGCTTGTGTTGCTGCCAGTGTGTACACACATACTTACTACACAATGGCATCGCATAATAAAACAATTATGGCAACTTGCTCTTTTAGGATCACGCAAAACAAAAGCTAGAAAAAAAGGCAGCACGGCCAGACCTTTTGGAATATCGATGGCAACGTCGTAGCTAAAGACAAAAATTTATCACACCTTAGTTAACCCTCGACACCTTGCAAGCGAAACGCAAACGACGGGCCTTTTATGCCTTGGAATGTGGCCGAAGAATTGCAAACGAGACGCGACGCGTCGAATCAACAGCCAACTTGGTTTACACTGCCTGCAATAAGTTAATAGTTCGATTTTTTTTTGGGCAGAGACTACGCTGAGACAAGACCCAAAAAACACCAAAATACAACAAAAAACTAGGAGAAGCGCCTCAAAACTAAACGAAACTTCAAGTCTGACAATAGACAAGCAAAAAAACATAAAGCCCCCAAACAACAACTACAAGTAATGTGCTCTACTCAAGAGAGTCTAAACTAGAAGATGCCCTGTATCTATTAAGTAATCGATTTTAAAAACTTTGAGTCTAGATCGATTTTTATAATTTTCTTTTGATAATGAAATCATTAATGATGATTTGCATCTTCCTGAAAAATGAAACGCACAAAAATGTGGGCATTTCTTATAAAAAGTGCGTGTAATGTAATAGAACAAAACGATTTTTGTCAATTTAGGAAAATGTTGATTAAGCAATTTCTATATTTGATAAATTTATTGGGCTCCTTTCGCCTGTTAAATAAATTTTGCAAAACCTTCATTATACCCTATTGTGTTAGTTTGAATAGTTGGGGGGTATAACAAAGCTCGTCTAATGGCGAAAATTGTGAGCTTGGCTTTTGGGTGCGTTCCGTGAACTCCACGATGTTTGTGTGTCAGCCGGCGTACCACAGACACCGACACCGACACCGACAACGACAGCAACACCAAGCAACAAACCAACAATAACAACAACAACAACAATAACAGCAACAACTAACCAGCACTAGCAACAACAACAACAACAACGACGAGTGCTAATGATGTAGCCAGAGTTTGGTCACAATATGATCATCATGATGAAGTTTTCTTGGTGTCTTGCCCACAAAAGATTTCGTAGTGGTTTTTGGGGGTATTGCTGGTGGCTTTTTGTGTGCTTCATTATTGATTTAATAACCGTCTTGAAGACACGTTTAAACTGCAGTCAACGCGTGTGCAGCAAGTTGACTTGGAGCCTGAGTCAGATTCAAGTCGGTACTGCCATGCCTAGGATGATGATGCCATGAATTCCTCACCAAAAAAATAAAACTGAGTTGGAAAAGCTACCAGCTACACTCAGCAAAATAAAGGGGACCTGAAATATTAAAATAAAAAAAAATAGCACACCTTTGGTTTTTAAAAAGATATTCTAAAAGATTTGTGTGTATCTGAAAAATATAAATTATTCCTAAGAGGTTTACAAAATATATCAAATTTGTTTATTGTTGATTAGAGACAGAATGATTTCTACAGCAAATTTATTGGCTTTCAATTATTTCCTGTGTGTACCGGCACATCCATGAATATTTAAACCATGTCATGTTATGGGATTGAGTGTGTGTGTGTGTGTTATGGGATGTGGGGTGATGATGATCATGTTTATGTTGCTTATAATCTCTATAACTCGAGGCAGCAATGCGAAAAACACATACGTGCACATAAATGTTTATTTTTATAATGGGGCATAACCATATGGGCACTTAGAAATACATTAGGTAATATTCAGTTGCATACAGTCGACAAATGGTGTAGGCGTCTCAGAGTGGCCTTTGCTTGAGTCGATGGGACAGAGAGAGAGAGAGAGAGAGAGTTGAAAATGAAAGAGTTCATTAAATTAATGACATTGCAAACTTTAAATTAGTTCGCTTTGCTCAAAGGCTATTGGAATTTTTACGATTTCCTGACAGGATTTCCTGAAAATTACAATTTAAACACGATCTCAAATATTTAAATATTTTGCTAAGTAGACTGTTAACATTGAATTGGCATATTAAAATGAGCACTATTGATATTCACATATTCACATATTTAGAGCTTTAAGTCAGTTAATTTTTTTAAATTGTTGGATTTTCTCACACAAGCTTCGCGAAACACAACCATTTGTTACCGTTGAGCGCAAAAGCATTGTAAAGGTTTGGAGTTTTTATAAGTATGTATGTCTGTATAAAATTGCATTGTGCACTTATGCATCTGTAAGATACAAAACTCAAATTTAGATATGCAAAAATAACGATTTCGTTGGTGCCGTACACTAAATCAAATCTTCATGAGCACGCCTGCAACTCACTGACAAATATATGGGTTAGGCCCAATTTGTGTCCCAGCAGCCAACACTACAACAATGACAACAACTATGATGACGACGCCGACGACGACGACGATGAGGTTAAGATTTTTGGGAGCTGGCGCTGCATCTCACAGTTACCCATATACAAAGCATTATTGGTGATTTAATGCTGTGGTTGCCTTTGGGTGTTGTTATTGTTGTAGTTGTTGTTCTTGTTGTTGTTAGAGAAGCCGGTGGAGCCGGTGCTGCTGCAACCTGCTGGGAACTTCGCTCGCTTTGTTTAGCTTGCCATCGATTTGGTTCGCAGGCCAACCCTCATCTCTCTCTCTCTCTCTCTCTCTCTCTCTCTCTCGTCCCTCTCTTTCTCTCTTTATCTCTCTCTATCGCTCTCGCTCTCACTTCTTCCACTGCCTGCTATCGTTATGTCCCGATCTAGCAATTCGGATCTGTTTACTTTTCATAGCCCAAAACGTGCACTTTTGCAACAATAGCAAGTCGGCAACTGAAATTAACACTAATTCGATTGCCAATGCGGCTTTCAGGAGTCGAAGTGTAAGGCAGGATTAATACTTGTATATATTGAGGGTATATTTATGGGTAGTTATATTGCTATGAGTACAAAAGGGTGGCACAAATTAACTGTCAACTTTAGAGCAAATCATATTTATTACATGTTTTTTATTGTTTAGAAAGTATATGAATTGCATCACGATTAATTTGAGTAAAAATGTATTACGATCAGGAAAATAAATCCATGTCTTGTGTCTGCCACAAAGTTTAAGCAACTCTTAATAAGACTTACAAACTTAAATAAAAATTTTAGAAACACATTTGTCTACGACCAGATCAGATCGAACAATAATATCTTATGTAAAACAAAATGAATATTAGCGAATTTTCTCATTCCATATTCTTAAGTTTAAATTCTTCAACATGTAATTAAAGTCTCAAGTATTATGTGTTTGGCAACTTCAGCCATTTTTTGCAATTCCCCAACATTTTATTAAATTAAGTATAGTCATATAAATGTTTGCTACTGAATTGACACACATGCATCTTGAAAAACCTGTTGGATATATTCTTTCCTATTAGGTTAATTTCTTACAAGCCACCCTCGTAAAAAAGATATTCGCATGTTGGCTTGCATGTTTAGATAGGTTTTTAGCTTGGCTCGCTGATATTTCGTTGCAAAAAATATTTTGGCAACAATGTAACAGCAGCAGCAAATGCAACAGCACAAGTAGCAAAGAAAAAATTGTGTCAAATTTGTATTTATTTGGCTGGGCAGCTTCCCACCCGCTCCCAGACTGCACCTTGTTTTGTTTTGGGTGCTGGGCTTTTGATGTTGGATGCGCGCGCTTAGAAACGTGGCCAAGAAGGAAAAGTGGTATGCATACTCGCAATTATGTAAGCGGCGTTCCAAAACTGGCAGCTTATTTATCTTTGTCTCAGCCATGTCAATCAGGCGTCGACTCACCTCGACGTTGATGCAGTGCAGTCTCTGCACCTTTGACCCAACAGCCGCAAACTTCGCTTAAACGTCGAACCAAGTTTGGGCCACTTTAAGCTGAGTTTGTAAATTAGATGCAAATTATAAATAAAAAAATATATATTAAAAAACGGCTGTGCGACATTTGTAATGTTTTGTGAAAAGCATGCACACTTTCATTTAATAGATTTAAAACACTTAAATGATATTTATGAGATTCGAAATAAACCAAAGAGATCAGCTCCTTTTGATAAATAAATATCACTTGCTGTATGTTCTAAACAAAACATAAATTAAAATATATGTTGTACAATAAACTATACAATAAACTATACTATAGAATATAAATAATCAAATGTAGTCATTTACATAATCAAAAGTGATTCTATGCTGGAGAGTATTTTATAGCATGCCTGTTAAGAAAATCTGAAACAATTCAATGAATTTTGTGCAATAAACTAAAAGATTTATGAAGTTAATAATATTGAAAGGTATTCTCTGCTCAAATTATAAATAGCAATATAAGAGAATAGTATTTATGAAAGCGAAAGAGAAATACACTAAATATTCATAAAATTGAGCCAAGTGCATATTTATTATATTTTTGGTATGTGACTTAGAACTGGTTACGTACTGGTAAATCCGAAAGCCACGCATGTGATTCTCATATCCACATATCCACAAATGATTCAACAGTCCAATTTCAATTAAACCAGTTTTTCTCACAATATTTAAATAGAGGCTGCATTTGCCCATCTGCTAACACCTAAGCAACCAAACGGTAAATCTTTTATTAGAATTTCATGCAAATTTTTGGAACAGACACAAATCGCAATCGGTGCCTGCAGTTGATTTTTATGAATCCGCTTTTGCATATTTCGACGAACACTGGACAGCTTATAAGAAAACAATATACTCAGTTTTAGTATCAATGCAGCAGCTGTCTCAGCCTCAGCCTCTGTCTCTATCTCTGCTTTGGCTATTACTTGTCCGGCTAAGTTCCAGAGTACATTGTCGCCATGTGCCAAAGCCAAAGTATTGGCCAATGCGCTCCATCCAATCTAGAGTGGGAGCGGCCGAGGTGCGAGGGGGGCTTGCATGGTGTCCCAACTGGTTAAGATGCGCTCATGCACGTATTAAGTGACTTCAATCCCCTCGGATGGCCGGCGTCAACTCTGGCTCTGACTATGAAATGTCCAAGATGGCCTTCGATCATTTTTTGCAGCGATTAAAAAACGATGACGCCGTCGTTGTCGATGTGGTCGTCGGTCGTCTTGTGGTTTACTTAGCATTTAAAGTGTACATTTTTACGAATTGTTTTGCGAACAATTTTTTTTAGTACCCGATACCCATTAAAAAATGATTATAAAGCGCAGAATGTAGTTGTGACAATACACGTGGCTAGCATAAGGAGATATCTTCGATTACATATATATGTATACATTTACATATATTTATATATATTTCACATATCCATAAACTTCGATTTCTGACCCATGTTTATTGTGCTTCATTAAAAAAGAATTTGACTAAATACAGAGTATATCCAAGACGGTCATCCTCAGCTCGAGCCCTTGTTTATTTATGATTTTTTATGGTTTATATGAAGCGTTAATTTTTTAATATAACTTTTTGTTGCCAGAATCCAGTTGACAATGGATTGGCAATGAATAGCACATAGTTAATTCAGCAAAATAAGTCTGACCTAATTTTAATTAATTCAATTTACTATTATTCTTCACTCCAATCATTTTCAAATAGTCAAATCTAATAAATTTGTTAAATTCTTATGATGTTAAAGAAAGGACAGAAATACATGTCAATAACTTGACTTATATATAATTATTTTAATTTACCTAAATAAACTCAATTACATTTGCTGAAAACCCTTAGTTATTAATAATATACATTTATAATAAATAAAGCCGGATTATTGTAAGGTATATAAAAACTATATTATGTGTATAATTTGTATCTTTTGTTTTCTTTATCTCACTCGTTAATATAACTTATATTTTGTATTTTCAAAGATTTGAATTCGCTTGTCCTTTTTGATGGACAAGTGATTATTAAATGTTGAGAAGTTAACCCCATTTAATATAACCATATATATATATATATACATTTAAGCATAAGAATATATAAGGTTGCAAAGTGTTCATGATATAACCAAAGTGCATGTGCAAAGCCTTGGAGTTGAGACGACTCGGGCAATTACTAGTTGAAGAGGAGGCGACTACAATGAGGCATAGCATAAGACTGCGAATGCGATTGCATAAATCAATCAAATTGTCTCTCACTCGACGAGCATTGAGTAATAGATCCAATTTCGATATGAATTTCACAGAAATTGGGTTTTTTCTTCATCTTCTTCTTCTTTATTTTTTGCACAACTTTAAATACCAACCCCATTACCCATTGCCCATTAAGTATTACATTTAGTGCTGCATCAGAGACAACAACAACAACAATGGCAACAACAGCCGCATCGATGAAAATCGACAATTAATAGTGAAAGTCTGAACAAGTACCCAACAACAACAACAACAACAACAATATCAACAATGGGGCATCATCAAAGGTACTGCCAGGAAGTTTTGCAGCCTAGGCGCAGGTCTACGTCTCGTCGTTAGAGACTAGTATTGGGGCAGAGCGTCTACGTTGTCGTGGATATTTCAAAGGCGATAGCATCGACGCCTCCGCGGTCGCCGCTGACAAAAAAAAAAAATAAAATACCTGCAGCAAGCGCAGCCAACAACAACGGCCCAAAATGACTAATTCCTTGGCCCAAGTCTGAAGCCCATTTGTTTACTTCTCACAAAACTTCACACGAAGCCGTACCCAAGGCAGCTGAATCTCAACTCGTCTCAGCTACGTCTCGTCTCGTTTTCTGGTGCAACGTTGTTTTTTATTTTTGTTTATTTTTTTATTTATTTTTTTTCGCTGTTGCACCCACTGACTCAATGACTGAGTGCCAGAGCCGAGTCAGAGTCACCAGAGCCGCCTGACCCGTGCGCCAAAAGCCGCCAAAAATACTGTCGACCACGACGCATTACCATTTCTTGGGGTCACTGCGCAAGTCTGTCTGTCTCCCAGTTGTTGGTGTATGTGCAGTGTGTGTGTGTGTGTGTGTTTCCTCGCTTCGACTGTCAGTTTCGGGCAGATGCATATGTCCATGTCCATTGATCAGGCCTTTCTTGGAGCGTGCAATGGAGTTCGCAGTTCAAAGTACATGCAAAGACTTCAGTCTTGCCTGCTTGCAAAATAATATGTATTAACAAACTTATATAAAAAATACAAAAAAAAAAATAGGAAAAAATTTAGATGGCTTATGCAACGAGAAGAAGCCACGAGAAAACTGCGATTCGGGCTGGTTTTTTTTTCTTTTTTCTTTATTTAGCGATTGCAAGGCAATGCAATAAATTTGTAAGCTCGCAATGATTGTAAACAAAAGAAATTGTTTATGCTGCCTTCAGTCAAAATGACATCAAAAACAATTAGAAAAAAATGCAATCCAATGAAAATTTTGAAGATGCAACTGGCAGCGATTTCGTATCCAAAAACCCAACCCAAAAGTAGACGCTCTATTGGAGTCCACAAACTTGATTGCTATTGCCCATGGGCAATAAAAACAATGGCACATTGTTATATTAAATGTTTATCGCACGCTCTTCCCGGTAGCTTTTTCTTTTTGTTATATTTGTTGTTGTTGTTGTTGTTGTACAGTAGCCCACGGTAGTTTTTCGGGGGAATTTTGTTGCCATACCTCAAAGGGTATCGATCAATTGCTTTCTAAATGACCCAGGGCTATTAGCAGTGCAATGATATTTCATTTTGATTTTTTAATCTTTGTCTGCTTGGGCATTGTTTTATCGTCTGATGGCTGCCGCAAGATTGCCGATGATGCCAAATATAAGAAAAAAATTATGTATTAGAAAGAATTTGCATTAGTGAGTTTGATAGCGGCTTACCCATGTACATATATATGTAAAATGAGAAATTATATGAGTTGGGTTGCTTAAAATTAAATACCCTCGATTAGTTATTTCATTCGAATTTTCCTTAGAACTGCATTTCGGACAAAACGATATAAAACCGTAATCAGGTTTTTAAATATTAAATGTTTGAAAAAACCAGAAGAGAGAAGTTTTTTTTAATAATTGTCAATAATTGAGCTTTATGGATACCGAAATCAACTCTTCAGTTTCCCCAAGTGTTAAATGTTCTAAGACCTTAAAGATTTAATTTTTTGATAATTGTTCTTATTTTAGATGTTTGATAACGAAATCAGTCTGTTTCGATGTATATAATTCTATTGCGAAAAATAAAAGACATATAATTTTAAAAAGCTTCCGCATTTTAAAATAATTTGTTTGAGAATTGAGCAGGTTCAAACTATTTGTTTTAAGTTATTTTAAATCTTTGAACTCATTTATAACTGAGAGATATTTTAAACAACAAACACTTACGACCTAGATTAGTTTAAATATATTGCGAAAATAACTTTGTGAAATATGAATATGAAAATCCAAACAACAATATCCACAACAGTAACCAAATCAAAAAAAAAAAAAAAATGACAAACTCTCGTTTTGCAATTCGAATAAGCCATAATATTTATTATAATCAAAACCGAACACCCGCAACGTGGGCCCAGCAGTGGCAGCCAGGCAACGAGGCAGCCAGTCAGCCAGCGGAGTCGATGTGCTGCAATGGGCAACAAAATTTATTACATTTAATGTGCAGCATTAACTACGATTGAGATGTGATCCTCGTTTTGGTGCTGTCTCGACTACAACCCTGCCAAAAGCATCTCTTAGGCGGCAACGTGAGCTAACCTCAGCTCAGCTCAGCTAAGCTCAGCTCAGCCCCCTGCCAAGCCTCCTTGTCTCCCCCTGGCTGCCTCGTGTCATACAGAAATGTCTATCTACAAAGTCGAGACTTGGTGACTTGGACAGCGGCACAAAAGCATTTCTAATTAAGACATTCGATACGGTTGCTTGCGTGTGGAACGCAAGACAATTGGGCAACAACAATATATATTTATATATATGTTTTTTTTTTTGTCTTTTTTTTTTGGCAATATCTTGCTCTCAAACCAAGTATGAATCTTCTCATGTACATATTTGCATATTTATTGTGAATGTTATGTTTGCGCAGCTGAATCACTGACATTATACTATAAAGCTCCTAAGTATCATCAATGTATGTGCACCCCAGACACCGCTTGACATTCACGCCTTCATGCATTCCCAGCCAAGCATATAAATGCTAAACATATTTTCCACTTTTGATATCCTTGCAGGTGCGGATACAACACCAACAACCACATCCAGTGAGTCCCGCAGAACGCCACCCCCGAAATTAACGGAGCAAAGCTCGAGACCTTTCACAAAATTCGGCAGCAAATTGAAAAACACAAAGAGCGAAAGTATTACCAGTGGAACCGCGAGGATAACGACGACAACAGCTCCAGTTCGATCACCCAAAGCCGAAACAGAAACAGACATAGAATCAAATACAAAAGTTGCAGAAACTGTGACGTCAACAACTGCAGAACGCACTAAACTCAGCCAAGTGAGGCTAACTAACCAAGCGACTACAAGCATGTTACTTTTGCAACCCAATGTAAGTGGAAGAATCACATTTGAAATAATCACGTTCAATTCAGAGAGAATGTGTATATAATTGTATGATCAGGTGTATATATAGAGATGAAACTGAAGATGTAGATATTATCCTCGTCCGACGGAGAGCTACTGTTAGTGCTGAATAGGGCACTGCATTAAGCCACTCTCTATCGAATCCTTAGGGTTTTCAAATAAGAATACTTAATAATAAAGGAAGTTTTATAATTGAATCTAATTTTTACAGTTTAAAGAACAAATGCTTAAGTAAGGCATCAAAATGATCTTGGAGGTTGAGCAACTAGAGATACGTAAAAACATTAAATGATTATATAATCCCTACATTTCTTTGACCACTCCACTGCAAAGCAATACACATATATTTAAGACATATATGTGAATTAAATGAAAATTTATACATAAATCAGGTTAAAGCGCTTTTCCAAGTCAGTTATCGCTGATTGGGAATTTTGCTTACTTGTAATATTATAAAGTTTAAATTTACACAACAAAGGGTAATTTAGCTAACTCCCATAATAATTAAAAATAATAGTTATCTATTTAATAATAATAGAAATTAACCGATCGCTTAACGTTTGATTTTATTTAATGTTTCTTACTAAGAGCTGTAAGAGCTGTAAGTTAGAGTGCACTTTAAATTAAATCCGATGGATTCAGAAATGAAGGGAGCACAGCTTAAGCAATCCTTTTTAAAATAATTTTTAAGCAGCTGTTACGTAGAATTCCACCCATTAGCAAATATATATCTGTGGAAATTTGCATGTTGCAAGACAAATGACTTGCTGAATGGCTGCGTTAATTGCCCGCTGTGAGGAGGTTAGAGTGAGAGCAGAAAAGTACTTGGGATACCACAATAGCTGTCTAATTGAATTTAATAAAAAATAAATGCATATGTGTTAAAAGACACGCAGACCAGACAGACAGCATAACCAATTACAGAATTAGATGCCTGTCAATTTCGTATAGGGGTTGCAATCCTTAGAACCAATCAGAGCTGTCGCTAGCATCGCGCATGTCTAGCTGTCGTCGTCGATTGGGACTCCACCCTTGTGGCTAGAGCTAGAAACTATGCTTAGCTGTCTGTGCTGTGTGAGTTACTAATTTAGTCTTTGATGAACTCTTGTGCATTGCAGAGCTCCTTTAGTTCAATCTCGTCGTTCGACAATTTCTCAACGCAAACCGTGACAACGACAACTGCGACGTCGGCAGCAGCAGCAGCAGCAGCAGAGAGTATTGCTGGACATCATCATAATCACCATCATCATCATAATCACCGCCATCATCATCAGCATCAGCAAACCCTGCATTCCCATCAACAACATAATCAACACTTGCTGCTGCCCACATCCAGCCAGGACACATTTCTCTCCCATGAGGAGGATCAGCTGATAAGCAATTTGGCTGATGCAGCCGTCACGCACAGTGAACTCTTCTCGGATTTATTTTTCCCCTCGGACTCGAATAACTCCCTGCTCTCGCCGGCACTGGAGCACCACTCGGTCGCCAGCTATCCGGATACACAGGTGGATGTGCCGCCGCCGTCCTCCCATGAGACACTGATTGGCAGCAGCGAGGACATCACTAGCTCCATTGAGAATCTCACCAAGCTGACGTGCCTGCGCGAAAAGCGACTCTCCTCCATCCAAGATCAGCCTGCTGGCAGCTCCGAGCAGGATCATCATTCGATCTGTCTGCTCAGTCTCCGCTCCAGCAGCGATCCCGCTATTGCTCTACACGCCCAGCAGCAACAACAACTACAGCAACAACAACAACAACATCTGCAGGCAGTCCATCAGTTGCAACGGCAGCGACACGGCGCCAGCGATTTACTGATCTCACCAATTGGGGGGCCGCTCTCGTGCGGCAGCAGCCTACCCAGTTTCCAAGAGACCTATTCCCTCAAGTACACCAGCAGCAGCGGCAGCAGTCCCACGCCCCCCACTGCTACGCCCTCCGATCAGTTGCTAACCCTCAAAATGGATGATGATTGCTTTCCGCTGACCAACACCGCTGCGGAAGTGATGGCGGGTCTTAGTTCAGGTCCTCCCTCCGGGCAGCTGCAGTCGCTGCATCAATTGCATCAAGCTCAACCCACACACCTCTCACATTCCGGCAACAACAATAGCAACAACAACAGCAACAACAACAGCAACAACAATACAAACAACAACAACAGCAGCAGTGGCAATTACAACTATCATGGCCATTTCAATGCCATCAATGGCGCTTCCAAATTCTCACCAAGCTCTTCAGCCAGCTCGCTCTATGAGTACAGTGGCCAGAATGATCTGTTCTATGGCCAACAACAACAGCAACAACATGGCTATCAGCAACATGTAAGTAGCTTCTTGTCACACATTAAGACACTCAAAAAAACAGTATACAAACAGGAGAAAAATAATCAGCTTTCAGATTGAGTTAAAATGTTCACTAATTTTATTTTATTAATTTAAAGAAAATAATGTTCCATTGTTTCAGATTAGTTTGAAGAATTTTAATTTATTTTAATAATGCGTTTTTTTGTATATCATCGAAAAGTATTTGGTTTTTCCAGTGTACCAGTTGCATATACATATAATTATTACAATTTTTCAGAGCTACAACACGAATAATGGCGAGCGTTACTCTCTGCCCACATTTCCCACCATATCCGAGCTGGAGGCAGCGAACGCAACTGCCGCCGATGCCAGCGCTGGTCCCACCACCGGCTCCAATTCCGTCGTCGCCGTCTCTCTGCCGCCCATGCGACGTGCATCGTTGCCCGTGCAACGTTCCGTTTCGCCCGCTGCTGCTGCACACAGTCCCAAACTGGCCAAGTTGACTCTTGGCCCACGACATGCTCATGCTCATGCCCTGCAGGTGCAGTTGAGTTCCACGCCCAATTCAGCGGCCAGTTCACCGGTGAGTGGAGCTGGTATGGATCTCCTACACAGCCAGGCTGGCAGACTGCTCCAGTCGGCGAGCTCCTCGCAGTTGTGCGCAGTGTGCGGAGATACCGCCGCCTGTCAGCACTATGGTGTGCGAACCTGTGAGGGCTGCAAGGGATTCTTCAAGCGAACTGTGCAGAAGGGCTCCAAGTATGTGTGTCTGGCGGACAAGAGCTGTCCGGTGGATAAGCGGCGACGTAATCGCTGTCAGTTCTGTCGCTTTCAAAAGTGTTTGGTGGTGGGCATGGTCAAGGAGGTGGTGCGTACGGATTCCCTTAAGGGTCGCCGCGGACGATTGCCGTCGAAGCCAAAGTCGCCGCAGGAGTCGCCACCATCGCCGCCCATATCGCTGATAACGGCGCTGGTGCGCAGTCATGTGGATACAACACCGGATCCCTCGTGCCTCGACTACACACACTACGAAGAGCCACTCGATCCGCTCACGCCACCAATTGTGGCCAGTGCATTGGGCATGAGTGAGGCTGACAAGGTGCATCAGTTCTATCAGTTGCTCACCAGCTCGGTGGATGTGATCAAACAGTTTGCTGAGAAGATACCCGGCTATCTGGAGCTCACGTCCGAGGATCAAGAGCTGCTCTTTCAATCCGCCTCGCTGGAACTGTTCGTCTTGCGACTGTCGTATCGGGCTCGCAGCGATGAAACCAAGATGATATTCTGCAATGGCACAGTGCTCCATCGAAATCAATGCCAGAGATCCTTTGGCGATTGGTTGAATGGCATCATGGAGTTTAGTCGTAGCCTGCAAAATCTCGAGATTGACATATCGGCATTTGCCTGCCTCTGTGCACTAACACTGATTACAGGTGAGGCAGCTCAACTAAATACATATATATATATATATATATATATATATATATATATGCTTAATTTAATCGTAATCTTTGTCTATTCTTGCAGAGCGTCATGGTCTGCGTGAGCCCAAGAAAGTGGAGCAGTTACAAATGAAGATCATTGGCAGTTTGCGGGATCATGTCACCTACAATGCGGAAGCCCAAAAGAAGCAACATTATTTCAGTCGCCTCCTGGGAAAATTGCCCGAATTGCGCTCTTTAAGCGTGCAGGGATTACAGCGGATATTCTATTTAAAACTGGAGGATCTGGTGCCTGCACCGGCATTAATTGAGAACATGTTCGTCACCACGTTGCCCTTTTAGGCGCCATGTACACATCAGATCACATTACATCACATAACTTTGCTTCCTTAAACTTTAGCTTTTAATAACATAAATAAACATAATACATATTTATATATATATATATATATATATATATATACTTGAGCAGTATGTATATGTTTAGTATTGGTGTACCCTAACTAGATACTAAGTGATCTCAAAGAAAATGAGACAAAATCAACCCCTTTATAGTATAAATCTAGTAACAATAAAAAACAAATGTTATCAAGTAGAAATTATAGAAAAATCAAGAAAGCCCTATTCAATAAATTTTCCATCCATGCGTAGTTTGACAGCACAGAAAACTTTGACCACGGCCAAATCAGAAAAGCCTGGTTCATGAATATTTAAAGCATTTCAGCGGGTTTAGATTTCAGTATGTTCAAGTCGTAAATTGTTGACGAATAAGGTATTCGTGACTTGTCTGTCAACTTGCCAGCACAGAAATCACACAACTTGTTGACGTTAATTGTTTTATTCCAACTGTCAAAATCAATAGGCAGCAACACGCACAACTTATGTGCAACTTGTAGCAACCCTTTATTTTCAATTCGACCAATTTATACTTGCCTTTAAGTACAAACCAGAGTTTTTTCGCCTTGCCTTCTCTTAGCTTACTTCTAGTCAATTGTTTTAAGATACCAGCTACACATTAAATAATAATAATCAGTAACATAGTTTTAGATATATTTAGGTAGGTAGTACGTAGGATTTTTGTTTTGACGTTTATGAATTCTTGGTTGAAATTTTTAAAACACGGCCCAGTGCACAAAGAGAGTTTAAGTACCTTTATGTGATTCGTGTCTGACACATACAGATCTGCACAGAAACACACAAACTAATGAATAATGATAATGTATATACATACTTAGACTATATATGTATAATAAGCATAGTTATTTTATAATCGTCGCTCATTAATAAACGTATTTATAATTCATGAACTAGATATATAATATATACTTCAAATGAGTTCTCAAAGAATTGCTAAGGAGACATCTCTGTCTCTCTCACTTTCTCTCTCCTACTATCTCTCTCTTTCTCTCTCTATGTGTAATTTTTATTAACGGCCCTCTATGTGATTTTGTGTTAGATTGGCGTTAAATATATACATCTATACACATTTATACTTACGTACATATGTATATGTCCAACTTTTATATGATTTATTTTGTAACTTATATATATTTTATAATATATACGTACATATAAATTTTCCTTAAAAGGAAAACGATATACAAATCTGCATGATACACAAATCATACAATTATTAGATAGCAAATATTTAAAGTACATACAGCCTTTATAGTAGACAACTTTCCACTTATGTATTAGAAATTAAGATATTCGATGGATTAAACTAAAGACTACAAAACATTTTTAGGCTTAACGAATAAAAAAAACATATCTCTTCAAGCTTTCAAAAGCACAATACAAGCCCTAAGTGTTATTAACTTATTTTTTTATTACTTTATTGGCAATATATAAATTTAAATTCATATTTTTGTTGTTGTATTCCTCATTGATAAAACTGTGCAACATTCAAAATGCGGTAAGAGTTGCACGCAATTTGCTTAAACTAAATTTAGGAACCAATAGTATAAAAATCTATTATATATTTTTTTCTATTGTACATTTTTATTGGGATGTATAAAAAATCAATTTTTAATTATCAATTTTTTTAAGAGGTGAGTTTTATATATTCAGAACAAGAGTTCGTATACCAATTAGCTAGATTTGTTAGTGTATATTGCTTGCATTGTAATAATACAATATATATAATATATATATATATATATATATATATATATATATATATATATATATATATGTAAGTCTTTTGGTGAAATATATTAATTCACCCCTCAAAAAAGTTGAAGATTAAATGCAAAAAAATCACTCATTAAAAAATTAAAAATTATTTTCATTATTTTGGGCCCCTCATGTTGAGCAAATATTTTTTTCAGAAATAACTTTTATATTTATTAAATTAAGGAAAACTAATCTATGTTACTATTGTAGTTATATTACGAATATACATATACATACATATATGTATGTATATATTTAAACAGCCATTTTGCTTAGAGTGTATGCATACTAAGTATCTGTAAAAAAGCACTTGTGTGAGCCCTAATGAATGTTAATCCTAATCTTAAGTATCGGTTAAAATCGTTTGAAATTAAATAATATAGTTCATTAATACAATGTTACCAAATTGGTTTGAAACTATAAACTAAATTAGGATTCAAAATCCATGATGTTGCCATTATCTAGCCGTTACATATCGAAAAATAGAGAAAAAACAATACAAACATATACAATTCTGTCCGTTCTTGTATCATATGTAAATAATTGAGAATCTGTCGTTCGCATAGCAAACAAATACACATTAAGTCTTGATATAATTTTATACATATAGAAATAAATACATACATACATACAACATACTGTGTACCTTTAGAATATGTATGTATACTCGTACATTAGCAATCATATATATATATATATATATGTATATATATATATATATATATATAAATATATATATACATATATATATACATAGATATTTTGAATAGATAACTTTTACCGGAAACTTTTGTACTTTATCTGAAGAATCCATAACACATTTGCTTGTGTTAAATGTTCTTTTGTAATTTTATATGTACATACATACCGACACACAGACACACACACACATATATATATATATATATATATATATATATTAGGTATGGAAATTTATTGTGTGCATATTTTTGAGAATTTAAACGATTCATTTTTCAATGAAATGCGTTTTAGTACACTTTTCAATACAAAAATATATATACTATAAAAATGCATATTTTGAATATATACATACACATACATATAATTACATATATTTTATTATGTACTTACCTAAAAATAAGTATACATATATATAATTAAGAGCCCATGAAGCTTTATGGATGAGAAAACAAATTGTACGTTTTTTTTAAATAAATAATCGGATCGATTTTTGAAAAAAACTTTATTTTTTAAAAGAAAAAAAACCATATATTAGCCAAAAGAAAAAATGTCATGTCCTTTGAAAAAGGATGTAACTTGATTGCATTGCAATGATTTACATACATATATACATATAGCATATTTGAAGCACAAGAAAATGTTAAAGTTGAAGGCATGATCTATTAAATATATTATGCGCGTATTACCAGCAAATTTCTAGAAGAATACTGTACCTAAAGATGCTATGTATACATACAAATATAATATTTACATATACATACATATATTATATATACATATATAAAATATTATGCATTGTTATATAGTCCGTTGTGTAATTTGTCCTTACTTTGTATTGATTCATTTCATATTGTTAGTACCAACCAAAACGTAACTGAACGTTATTTATCTACATACATATGTATATCCGCAATGAAAATTGCATAATAAGCAAATGCAAATCATTTCATTTCGATTAAATAAACATTTAAGCATACAATTTGCCTTTTGAGCAAATTAGTTCTAAAACCATATACATATTTACATAATGTATACTGATTTCACTGATTTCAAATAAAAATGATTACTTTTTTCTTGAGTGTTAAACGAGTGAGTTTTCTTTATCTGGATGGAGTTAACTAGATGCTATTTATACCCGAGTGTAATCATTAAAGTGATGTCCGTGTGTCCATTCTGGATACATACAGTAGATGTATTCTAAAAAAAAGTGAGGGTTACTTGTATTGCTTACATTACTTAACTTTTGCAAATCGCTGGGTGCAAAATTAATCACTAACCAGCAGTGAATTAGTATAAGGCATAAATTGAAACAAAAGAAAATAAGAATAGAGTAGAATATATACAAAAAATTTATGTTAAATTCTAATTGGTTGTCTTAAATAAAATATACAAAAATCAAAACAGACATCATATACTAAAACTAATTTTAAGTCAGTCATAGACAATCATCAGTGCGTCCACAGAGTGCCGACAAACGGGACACCGATGTTCATCTTCGAGGCGTTCTAGCCGCAAAGAGCACTCCTTGCACAGGCAGAGATGCCGGCAGGGCAGCATAACAATATTTCGGCTGCGATCCAAACAAACCACACAAATTATTCGGTTTGTCGATGCATTGTCAGCTCGTTCACTGACCTCAAACTTCTGCAGCACCCAGGATAATTGTTTGTCCATCCATCTTGATGCACTCAGCACAGCTCCATACACTTTTGTTGACATCTCATTGCGTATTTTCCTTAGTAGATAGACGCCATAGTAATACACATAGCCGCGGAACATGTAGAGCACCAGGAGCAGGACGATGCCAATAGAGAGTCGGAAGATGTTATTAAGCAAATATTTCCCATGCTCAAGAATGCAAGCAGCCAAGTAATGAAGTGCAAGTATTAAATAGTCCAATATGACAATGATGAATCGTGGCAACAGGAGCACTATCCACAATGCAAAATTGCCGATTCCAATGAGCACATTGGCCAAAAATATGAATATCCCCTTGAACACATTCCTTGCCAAGATCAATGCATCGCCGGTGCCATCGTAAATGTAGTCGGAAATATCGCAGACTATGTGGCGCAGATTGCTGTAGAAGATTGTGAAGTCCTTGAATAAAGTCGCAGCTAGCTGATAACCCTCACAGAGGAAACTCCAGACGTGAACGCCGCTTTGAACCAGGCAGTAACCCACAAAACAGCTGCCGGCAAAAAAGTAGTAAATCGTCGCTAGCAGCGTCTCAATTGTGAATGTAATTGGTTGCAGCAGCACAATATCAATAAGATTTGCTACTGAACTCAGTAATGACAGCATGTTGTGCTCAAAAACATTTTAAGTAAACTATAACAAAATAAAATTAAAACAAATTCGAAGCACCCCTGCAGAATCTCCCGATAAATATGTATATAAGTTCACTTGAAACTATCGATAGGTTTACGACACAATTTTCTCAAAAATGAGAACTATCGATTAACGAAGTGATTTTGAAAGATGAAAAGTTAAGTTTGTTTTCTAAATTGAAATAAATAATTCTACAAAAATTAAAGTAAAAACATTTTTACAATTATTTTAGCCCCAAAGCAGTAAATAATAAAATTTGTAGTTAAAGTGCACTTTGTTGTTATTCATAATTATACTTATCTTACTTATAATATACTGATTATATTCACATACTATGGTATTAAATGTACCGTCTAAATTGTTTAACAGACTTATTAAATCGCAAAATTGTTCAGCAGAGCTATCAAATCGCTGTTCTTCTTCATCACAGCCATCACTTCCAGTTGCTGCTGCTTCATAATGCGCAACCGATTGCGTTCCTCGATTTTGGCCAATTGATTATTGCTGTTTATGTTCCTGGTGTCCACATCCAGCTTCTGTTCCGACTTAATGTGATACAGCTCATCGCGAATTGCATGTAATTTCCGCTCACAATCGCGCACATCCTTCTCCAGAATCTGCGTCTTCAAATATACTGTCTGCGCTAGTTTATACCAATCGGCCAGGCATTCGGCCATTTGAGCTACTGCTGGACTAACGTTGTCGAGCAGCAGCTGCTTAATTCGTTTCCCATTGTGATCCACTTTTATTTTCTCCAGCGCATGGAATTGCTCATCATTGTACGTTAAAGTGCGTGTGGCCCGATCTCGGAGCAGGTGTTGCCAAGAGTCGCGCAGGCGCTCCACCAAATACTTTGCCTGTGCGCTGGCCCGTGTGCGGCAAGGACACTTCTTGCCGTGCATCAGCGACGTCCACTGATCGCTGTATATGAGGAATGTATGAAAAAAAAACCCAGTTGCCTTGGTACTTACTTTCTACTCACTTTAGCTCGTCGTCTGTCACATAATGATTGTGCATTTGTGTGATTACATCGGCGGCTCCATCGAATTCACTTTTAACATTGTCCAAGGAGCCGACAAGTGACCTCAAATCTTGATCACCTTTTGTCTGCGAAAATATACACATGTTGATGATGCTCTTTCTTATTTGGTAGGAGTGGTGCTCTTAACTTACCACACTGGCCGTGCTCTGCATCACGTCTGCGTAGTCAACCACCGTCGAGAGCAGATTGTCAAAACTTTCTGTTTTTCTGTGATGCGATAAAAATTAGGTATTAAGTATATTATTATTTTCCCAATTGATTTCCTTACTTCAACAGCAGTGTAATTGTGGTAATAAGCATCTCGACAAACTGCTCCACTCCCTTCTTGATAAGAATGTCCATAGTGGTAAAGATGTCAACTCGTCTTTTGCACTCATGGCCCACGCTGCAAGCAGCCTGCATTGAGGGAAATATACAGCATATATATTATTTTCATATATATATTATATATAAGTTTAGAAGAGCAGCTGTTGGCCTTACCTTTGCCAGACTCGCATCGTTTTCAACGGAAACATTTGGTGGAAATACCGGGAACTTGGGCAGCTCCAGTTGATGCGGCAATTGAACATTGTTGTCATCATTGCTGTAGAGGAATATGGGCTGATCCGTGGTTGTGCTGGGAAATGCGTTGACTGCCAGACAAATTGACATGAACAAATAACGTAAACATATAGTTAGACAGCCAGGGAAAACTCACCCAAGGTGCGTGGAGAGACTTTCTTCTCGAGATGCTCGTTATTGAATAACATTATTTGCTTCTCCAGCGGCACTTCGGTTTGTAGGAATATACGTTCCCGGAAGTTGTCAATCTGTTCATCCGGCTCCAGGAACACCTCCACCGAAGTGGCGCGATTTGTGAAGAACACGTGAATGACACGCTTGCGTAGGATTAGCGTCACCTCCTGAAAGAATCGATCAAAGGACCACGTCTTGTCCCGATTCTCCTCCAAGAGGCCGGCCAACAAAGGTGTCACGAGCGTCTTCAATCCTTGCGATAAATGCGCATGCGGCGGCAATGTTGTTGACCACTCAATGGGTCCATTCTCGGCCAGCTGGGTGCCGGATATGACGCCCGAAGCCTTTTTTGTTGTTATCTGATGCATTGTCTCGCGATTCTTGCGACCCCCATATGGTCTAAATGGTAAATTGCCTGTGGCCACGTGGTATAGAGTCACCCCAATGGACCACAGATCCACATTTGCCGTAAATGAACGTTGTATGGATTTGCGGAGCACAGCGCGCTCGTATAGATCAGGATGCAGATACTCCTCAGTGCCATAGAGAGAGGCAAACGGCTGGTTATCTTCCAGTTCGCGTGCAGCACCAAAGTCAGTTAACTTGTATATGGTTTGACCATCCTCCGATATAAATTTCATAATGTTGCCAGGCTTTAGATCGCGATGCACCAACTTATTATCACGCAAATGTTTCATGCCGGCGCACAGATGCTCCAGCACTAGCAGGAACTCGTGCTCCGGCAGGCCGTACGAGTTCTCCGGATCGTCAAGTATATTAAATAGACTGCCGCCCGTGCACAGTTCCATGACAATCACCTTTCCGCGTCCCTCCTGATCTTCCTCGATGGCCAGCAATTTAACAATGTTCTCATGGTTCACCTTCTTTAAGGCCTCAAATTCGCGCATCTGGACATCGGCGGGTCGCATGTGACTATACGGATTGAATGTCTTAACGGCGACCGATTCGCCAGTTGTCTTATTCACTCCCTGATAAAAAAGGGGAATGGCAAGAAAAATATACATAAAGATATGCACATGAATACAATTTGAATTGTATTCACCTGAAAAACAGATCCTGTGGCTCCTTTGCCAAGCACACTGGTCGTGCACCAGACATAGTTCAGAGAACCACGCAGGAATGACATTTTTAATTAAATTTTTACTATATTTCTGAAGCAAACATTGATTGAGATCAACTGGTGAAAACAGATGTACGTGCAGTTTTTATTCGGTTCGATTAGCCGATTGCTATCGATATATTCCACTAGTTCATTTACATAATAATCGTGAATTCAGCAATTACCATAAAAATTCGAAAAGTGAATGCGCCTCAAAGACGAAACTAGTCACGATAGCGTGTAATCGATTAATGTTATCGCCCAGCGGTCATCCTCAGTTATTTTTGTTGTTTTGCGCTGCGACAACTGTGGCAGCATTTTAATATTATTATTTCGTAGGTCAACACAATATGACATATTTGTGCATAGTTCTTAAGGGCGCACTATTCCGTTCGTGAGTGAATGATAAATATGTACAATACATTAAATAGCTGCAATAATCGTGGCCGAGACACATAAGCTATCGTTGCGCCGATTCGCGAAACGCCTTCCATTGTTATTTATTTATAATAAGCGTTGCGTACGCGCGCCGTACAACAAAAGGATGAAAATTCGATTACATTTAGTGCGCTTCATGTACATAAATTTACTACTAAGGTAAGCAAAGCCACTGTTTGCTCCAACAATTTCCAATCATTTTTCCTAATCATTTTATTTTCCTTTCTTCCACTCTCAATTCTATTTTTTTTTACTGCAGCTGCTGCTTCTGGCTATATGACAATGCTGCTGCAGCAGATGCTGCAACAACAGCAGCAACAGGAAATGCAAAGGCAGCAGCAACTGCCAGTCAGGCAGACCATCGAATGCACAGACCGTCTGCCTCCTTAGGAGGGGTGGTCAACGAGGAGAAGGTCGTCAACTCGTTGAGAACAAATTTCATAAAGCTTACAGAACGTCGTCAGAAGGCAGAAGATAACGTTGACATTGTGATGGAAAAGTTGGCAAGCAACATGCCAACAACTACTGCCACTAGTGCAAAAAAACCTATACCGACTGCTGCTGTAAGAGACACGTCAGTGAATTTAAATGCCCCCAGTGTAAATATCAATAATGATAATAATAATAATGAATATATTAGCTTAGTGCAACACAGTGAAAATGATAATAATAAGAATGATAATGATGCAGGGAATGATGGGACAGCCCAAGTGCCAAAAAATCAATTAATCAACAATGTTAATAATAATACTTATCATAATATAAAAACAAACACAAATGAAGATGCAGATGCAAATGAGCAAGTGCAGCAAGCAAGGCATATTGGCGATGCGGTTGCAACAACAACCAACAATCAGGAACAACAACAACACGATCAACAACGGAAAGAGAGGTGAGTTATTTATATTTTCACTATTTGCATAAGAACAATTTCCATGGCACTCGTTTCGTACAAACAACACACACACACATACAAATAAGTAGAAATAATTGATAAGTGTACAAACTGTGAGAGGCGTCTCCGAGCGTAACAACAACATCAATGTACAAGTATTTTGCATAAAAACGTGCCAAGCGACAAATTTCCTTCGACTTGGACGTGCGAAAGAGCATTGAATTCAAGAGAGATAGGTAGAAAGAGACGGAGACAAAGAGTGAGATATAGAAACAATGCGACCTTTCTAGAATCATACACACTGTGCAATCTGTGGTATTTCCCTCATTAAAACTACTACTACGCGCGTATCAATTTATTTGTTTTTTTTTTCTTGTATATTTTATAAACATACATATTTTATTTGAGTATGTAGCAATGCTTCTACAGTTATTGATTTCGATTTGCTTTTCTGTTAACTGATTGTTTCGATGCCCTTAATCCATATCCCGGTTAATCTTTTGGTATAAATCTAAGGACAGTTCTGAGTTTGCTTAAATTACACATTTTTAATTTCATAAAGTCTACTCATAAATTAATATGATCAGTAGATCCAAATAAATCTTACTAACATTTTCTTAAACTTCCTTCCTCATTCTCAATACATATGTGCATATGTATATTAATCGACTCAGTACAGTCCATTTAACATATTTTGGGTAATATTCCAAACTCATTACATGAAGAATGATAAAATTACTATTGATTGCTACATTCAATTCCTTCACGAATGCCCTTAGCACCTGTCAACCCAATTAATTGATTCTCATTATTATTTTTATTTTTGAATGAAAATCATGAAGCGCTCCTAAAAATATGCAATGCAATTGCATTTCAAGGAAATATGAATTAACAACCCAAAATTTTCGGCTTTAAATAAATGCAATTATAATAAAAGTTTTCAATAATAATAAAGAAATTTTTATAGATGTAAGCATGGGAAACGTTGCTTCAAGGCCGACCAGCCTTCAACTTTTACGTAGTACATAAAAATTAAAAATCGATAGGAGTCTTACTGGTTTTAGAAAGTTCGTATATGGATGTTAAAAGTAAAACACCCAAACACAAGAATAATATAAGTTAATAGCTTCATAAAGCACAACAACACCAACAACAACAAAATGTGGCAAGCTAATGAAACGCTAAAGCATTTGTACTGCTACCAGGTATGTCAGAAATGGTCGCGATGAAATATTTATTTGATAGGTAATTAGTTGCGTGCTCGTTTCTATAGTACAACCAGCGGCAATATGTCTATGCATACATGCATAAGCAAAAAGAGCCCAATGGCGAATGTTAACAACAAAAAAACACCCACGCCGGCTCTTGTCACAATGCATTTTACCGGTAATTTGCTTTACAGTTTTCAATTTATTTTCCCTGACTCTTAAACGGCATCGTCGTGTGAGCGGCGGCCGGCGACTTTCTAAATGCCTTTGCAGTCGTCTTTGCTTTTGGTCTATCCAGCTAGCTGTCTGGACTATCTATCTATTGGTGTTGGCCAATTCGTTCATAAAAAAACAAAGAAAAAAAAGAAACAAACCGAAACTTCGTCGGGCGAAATATTGAATGTATATATATTTTGATTATTTTTCCTATTTTTCATATTTACGAGGCGACGAGACGCTGTGGGAGTTAACGCCAACGCCAATACCGATCGATGATCGCCCCGATCCTTTAAAGGCCTTGCACAGCATATTTCAAAATTACCAAAAAACATTGTTGTTCGTTTGTTGTGTTTGTAAAAGTGTTAAATGGGCGCCATATTTAAAGTGGAAATTTCAGTTTGATTTTACTGGATATTAATCGCGAAAATCGGTGTCTCCTTTGTGGGCACTCTCAAATCAAAAATGACTTTATCAGTAAAAATCGACTTTCCATTTATTTTTTTTGGGGGTTATAAAAGCAGTTTTGTTGCATTTGAATTGTGTGTCTGTGTGTGTGTGTGAATGTGTGCCCCAATAGTACGCCAGAATCAAGCAATCAAGTCTCGAGTCTCAAGCATCATGCTGTCTTCCAAAATTCCCCTCCAGACACATTTCACACATGGCAGGTGATCGCAGCGAACGATGATCGTTGTACTTTCACTTTCGGCGAATGTGTAAGGACTCGACTCGATTCGACGCCACTCTGCGAATAAGTTTTGCAATTTAGGCTTTCGAAAATGCATCATGATCTTGTTACTCTAATCAAACTTGCCAACAACACCAACACAACATCTGCAACAACAACAGCCAATAATCACATACAACAACAACATGATATTGCTATCAAAGCTAGCAGACTTTATGGCAGCGATTGTCGCTTATGCAAATGATTAAGTCAGCCAGTTGTGGGAGATTATTAATATGCCAAATGCTCGGAGTTAACACAAATTATTGATTGTTATCAAAAAAATAAAAATAAAAATCGCTGAACGCCTACCTCGCCTACCTCACCTGTCCAAATTGTTAATTGATTGTGATCGGGCGCGCATTGACTTTGGCTTAATCAGTTTGATCGGTGATTGGGGCTCGTCAGTCGTCAGTCGCCGATCACTGATCTCGTCAAACTGCATCGATTAGCCAGCCAGCCGGTGTCCGTTGGCAGATATTGCGAATCGTGTCGTACACCTTCACTTCGTTTTGTTATTCGCATTCCAACTGCATTTTCCGAGCACTCTTTTTCCATGTGACGTAGGCGCGCTGACTGCCTGTCTATTAAACGCCAACTGCGTTTTTTTTTGTGTTTTCGCCAAGCCGGTTTTCGTTTTTGTTTTGCCGGCATTTGTACACCGTTTAATTGTTTTCAGCCTGTCTGCATGGCTTAATATTCCAATGCGAAATCTAATAAAATTTTTAGTCGTAGGAGTCGAAGATAATCGAGGCGGTGGCTGCCAATGCTTCACAATTTTCTAGCACCCATTAAATATTATTTAGAAGGGTATATCAAAATTGAAAATAATTTGTGGGAGCCTCTTAATAACGCTTAATAACAAATTTATATATCATATTTCTAATTATAAAAGTTTGTGAAATAAGTTTGCTCCCAATTCGGAGAATTGTAAATCATATTCAAAAAATTTAATTTGTGATTAATCTAGAGGTGAATCCATTTTGGGATGACTTAAGGGGAAGGATGTGTATTTTTCGTTAAGTTTATTTAATAAAATAATTAGCTTTTTTTCCACGCATTGCTAAACTAAAATTTTAAATTCGTAGATCGTCAAACGACACTTAAGTGGAATAAACCCGTTTTGCCCACTTGGCTATTACATTTTTCTAAAAACTTAAATTGGAAGGATGCTTCGCATATTAAACGATTACTCAAATTGGAAGGAAGTCTCGTTTACTAATCGATTACTAACAATTGGATTCAAAATTTAGATTTGAGCTTTGGTTTATCTCATGTCCCATGAGACTGCTTATATCCGTAAAAATTAACTCTTCTATGTGAAAAGCCTCTCATTCAGCGTTGCATTTCGAGTTGCTTCAAACACTTAACAGATCGTGTGTGTGCCCAGAGTCATATTTGTTGTTGTACTTGTTGCTGTTGCTTTTGTTGCTGTTACTGTTGCTGTTGTTGAGGTGTTCATTGTGTAAGCGGCTGTGACATCAAAACACTTTCGCATTACAAGTGTTTATCTTTCAGTGGCGTCTGTGAGCTGCAAGCAGAGCTACACACAACATCAGCTAAGCAATTCAATTGTCGCTTTCGGTAACCTTTTGTGTTTTCTGTTTTTTGTGGACAACACCACGACGATGGCGACGATGACGAGGAAGAAGACAACGACAGCGACAACGGCAACGACGCGTTGAAGGAGTTGCCGATGTTGTCGATAGTGTTTTGTATGTTTTTACAAAAACAAAAGAGGCGCTCATCAAAGACACTGAAGGCGTCACTTGGCGGTAGCCACTAATTTTGTTTACGGCGCAGACTGCACGCAGATTGCCAAATGGTTTAATGCTATTTGTTAGCTTTACTTGAAGCTTATGACAGCAATTTCACTTTCCGTTGCACTTCCAATAAAAATATAAAATCGTAGTGTATAGTAAAATTTTGTGAAATTGCATGTAGGAGTTGGAGACCCTTGACTCATCTTAACTTGTCCGGCATTTTGGGTTTCTTCAACGATAAAAATATAACGAACACTTATTGATAGCCCAACTCCATTGCTAATGGCCATAACAGCTTCTTCTCAAGAGACATTATTTTAAAAGTAGACTCTCGTATGCAGGATCATTTCATTTAACTTCTAATTACTATAGTAATACACATATCGATCAATATAGAATGTCAGATATTTGGTAATTTCCAAGTGCTACAGAGTGTGAAAGTTGCGTCTCTATGGATTTGACTTGATTTCAATTTGGCATGTCTAGCAGTAGCTTCAAAAACAACACTAATAACAAACAAAAGCAAACACATTCACACACACACACACACTCGCACACATACACTCTCAGTCACACACATAAATACACTCACAGTCACACACATTGACACGGTCGCTTATAAGCCAAAGCTGTGCGACAAGTTTGCCGGCAGCAGAGTTAACAACTGCATCGTCAAGTTTGCAAGTGCACTAAAAATGTTGATATTGATGCTGAGTTGAGCTTATCTTGGTTGAGAGTTTAAGCGCGCTCTCTTTGCACCTGTATGCGTGCCTCTCTGCCTGCCCGCTTGTGTGTGTGTGTGGCTCTCTCTCTCTGTTTCTGTTTACGGCATAAGGCGCGAATATCTGCACAGAGTTAGAGCACAATTACCAGAGCTTAGTCTGGAATACGTTCAGTTCTCATTTCAATTTCCAGTGGTGCGAACGTGCGCTACGCACGCTGGCTCGTTGGGTCCGCGAATGCGCAACATCTGATTAACAATAATTAATAAATAATACAATCGCATATCCTAAATATCCTGTGTCTCGGTTCGTGTGTGTGAGATGTTGTGCCTGCAGTGCACTCAACTCAATAACATTCGTAACACATTCAAATGTAATTGACAATGTACAACTTTTAAATCCTTCGGCCAACGGCAACAACGAATTTTAACTATTTCTGACCATTGCTATTTCATTTTAGCCAGCTAGTAGCACATTGAGTAGATCATTTGCGTTGCTCGATAGCCGAAGCCAAAGTGGTTTCGCATGTTTGGTTATTTAACAAATATGAATAACGAGCGCTTAATTGCAATTATTTTCAGTGGCTCACAGCAATGTTTTGTTTGCCGTGACAATATTTACAAAAGCTTTAATGCTGGGCAGATTGTTATTGATATTTATTGATCGCCACACCGGATGATATTTATTGATCTCCACACCGGATGACAGACTATTAAGTCTTTAAATGAACAATTCCGCGTGTTCAATTAACTCGCAAAATTATTATAATTATTTTTAGCACGCTTTCAACTTTGTGAATGTGCTAAAAAATTAGACAACAACTGTTCAAATATCGTTTTAAAAAAGCTGAAGTATTCTTTTTCCTCCTTTTGGCAAGCAGAAGTGAAATTTAAACAAAAATTATTTCCAGTTATTTAAAGCAGTCTGTTAACTAGTATCTATTTAGTCGTTGTCCTCTTCGTTTGTCCTCTGTTTTGAAAGAAGAATAGATTTGTCCAATATTCATAAAGCGTTTAAGTAACTTCACTAAGTATCACCGTTTCACTGCTGAAAATATAACCAAAATAAAAAAATATCTAAGGAAAATTGCCAATTTTTTACAGTATTATTTGATAGTAAAAAAAAAATTGTAAAATATTTCTTATGTGCTTAGCTTATTCAAATGCATAAAATAAAAATAATTACACACACAGAAATTCCTGCCAAACTTGTAGCCCACTGCCGGAAAGAGCCGGGCAGCCAGCCGGGCACCATTTGCTATATTGCCTGCTAGCTGCCCAGACAGTTTTCTGTTGAAATTTTTGATGCAGTCTGACAAGTCATAAATATGCCAACCAGATGGAGACTTGGTGGAGCTTTGCCCCACGCTATCGCCATTGCCATCGAAGTGGGCGTTGTTGACACGTGTGGCTGCAGCACAAAATGATTATAGAATTCCTGCATTTAAATACGATTTTGGGCGTGCTCAAAAGGGGGTAGCCCACTAACAGGAAACTAACAACTTTGCCTAACGCACATCGGACACATTTCATACGTTCGGTCACAGTCAGGAAATCCATTTGATAAGCTTTCCATTGGGATTCCCGTTACGCTCCGTTTAGCAGCTCCAATGTGTTAAAATTAGCGCAGTTCATAGGGCTCAGTTGCAAGTTCGTATTTTATTTTAATGGGTAAGTCCATAAGTACTGCAAGTCGCTCTGGTACCTTTTTACGAGCACAGTGAAAGTTAGAGCTACCAATACCAATATAGCAGACTATATCCTTCAAAGATGAAGTCCACAGAATTGCCGTAACTTTGACACCTAGCCTTTTGAAAATCACTAAAAGTAATATCTGCTACAATTATTGTAACAATTTCATTGTCCCTGTTTTTCTTTTAATATATTTTTCGTCTACTTTTTTTGGTATATTTGATTTAATAATCCTTAAAAAGTTAACTAATAAAATAACTTCCAAATTAATTGACTCCAGCCTTAAAAGTGCGATTCCAAGCTTCAATATCATATAAAAACACTCATTTTGAGAATCATATTTTTTCCAAAAGCAAGATCTTGAAATTTAAGAACGACTTTGCTGAAATTTATTCAAAATTAACTTTAATTATTGCTGGAAATTATTTACTATTTCGATTGGCTAATGTACCTATCAGGCGTGCTATTTTCGCAATACTTTTCTACTTCGTTAACAACAAATTTGATCCGGTGTTGCCCTGACAAATTATGCAAAAGTAAATTTGTAATAAATTTATAATATATACTTTGCAGGGTAGGAGATGTATCCTTAAAATTTAACTCCTTAAATAATTAAAATAATTCTGCTATTTGATGGTTCATATAAGATATTCCAGCAGGATGCTGCCTGTATTTGTTCAACTCTACCCAATTCTACAGCAAATACACCTCGTATTTTTCCAATATATGCATATATAACCAATATATATATATACATATATATATATCTATATATATATATATATTTATTATTAATTTGCATTTGCTCTTTCAAGCTTTTATCGCATTTTGGAAAATCCAGATTAATACTGAGCAGACAGTTATGTCTCTAGGAAAATGTAGTCCATCTAGTTGGTCCTTTACTAAGGATTATTTTAGATACGAAAGTATATATCGAGCATCAAGTTGGGTACATCAGTGATAAAATCAAATCGGTTGTTAATCGAAACTAAAAAAATCAGATTAATTATTTAAACCTAAATAAAGAAGAATTTTTGTAAACATGCAAAACAATTTTATTTCAATTTATTATAATTAAGTTAATTAAGTATTCAAAAACTGAACTTTTAAAAACTTTAATATTAAAAACATACATACAGACATAAAATGAATTGACAATTTAATTAATGTGCGACCAAGTTTTAGGCACTCCCTACTCGATCACTCTCGACTGAGTACTATAGCTTTATGGATATATAAGTAAAGATTTGAGCTTAGCTCTAAACGCAGTCGACATTTTTTTCTTGTTTCTTTGTGCTTTGCATTTTTGTGCACAGGTGTTCGGTTTTGTTTGGGCCTTGTTTTGGTTTGGCACGTGTGATTCTCATTCAATAGCTACATACCCCATATTATTTTGAGCAGCTGTCAACTGAAGCTGTCTGTTGAATACGCAACATTGATCCATTTCTACTCAATCGTTTTAAGGTCGATAAACTCAGATATAGGCAGATATTCTGGGTAGCGATGATAGTAAGCTCATTGTTATTTATTAACTTAAACAATATTTATGTAGAATTGCAATAAATATTAGCAATATGCTGCCTCAATCGATTGTGAAGTTCATAAGTTGTGAGTTAAAAAGGCTGAGAAGAAATTTAACCATGTTTTTAATATTCTTGTGGATTCTATGGTGTTCACAAATCATAGTCATTTCGACTGTGTTCATGAGGTGAGATTGTCTTTATTTAATATTCAGCCAGATACATGTATCTTTATATTGATACAAATATTTATGATTTGTTTGTTCGATTCGATTGCAGCCTGCCCAAGATCATTCCGGAGTTGCCGGCCGTAACAGTAACGACTGAGTTGCCGGTGGAGGTTGAGCAGATCAAGGATCGCTTGGAAGCGGTCATGTTGCCCAATGCGCCGCCTGCACACGATTCAAGCAACCAAAGCGAGAATCAACATGCAAGTGAAGCTCTTGAGGATGCTGAGAAAGTAGCTCAAAAGGGTGAGTAAAGATTAAATTAAAGCTGATCAACAATGAAGTTATTCATCTTATTTAATTAGCTGAGCCAAAGATGAACGATCCGGGCGGAGGGTTAGAGCTGGGCACCAGCCAAATGAATGCCACCACGGATGAGAATATGACAGGTGACAGTGGTGAGCCGATCGCATTAAGTGCGGCCAGCAATGCCAGTGTCGAGGAAGTGTCGATGCCTGTCTTCTCGGAGTGGGCCCAAAAGCAAATGGAGGCCGAGGCCAGTAGGGAGCAGGCCATGGAGCTGGAGCAGCAGGTGGTCAACAATTCGGCACAGCGTCGCAACGCAACGGGATCGGGCAGTGGAAAGCCGCCGTCGTTAAAGACGCGTGCCAAGAATTATGCATCGCCGGACTGCGGTGCCAAGATAATTGCCTCAAACGGCGATGCCACCAATACGGGCGCAGTACTCAGCCACTCTAGCGATGAATATATGTTGAGCACCTGCGGCAGTCGCATCTGGTTTGTCGTCGAGCTGTGTGAGGCTGTCCAGGCCCAAAAAGTCGAGTTGGCCAACTTTGAGCTTTTCAGTTCGTCGCCGAAAAATTTTACGGTTGCCGTTTCGAAACGCTTTCCCACTCGAGACTGGAGCAATGTGGGTCGCTTTGCCGCAGAGGATAAGCGGACGGTGCAGACGTTCGAGCTGCATCCGCATCTATTTGGCAAATTCGTGCGAGTCGATATTCATTCACACTACTCCAAGGAGCACTTTTGTCCCATTTCGCTTTTTCGCGTCTTTGGCACTTCGGAGTTTGAGGCATTTGAAACGGAGATTCGACATAGCGATGAATTAGATGATTTTGACGATGACTTTGCCGGACAGGAGCAGCCGCACAAGCAACTGCAGGGCAATGCCAACATTTTTCAAAGTGCCTCCGATGCCGTCATTCAGATGGTTAAAAAAGCCGCCCAGGTGCTGGTGAAGCCAACGAAAGCCTTACGATCGCCAGAGTCGATGCACTGTTTCACACCCACAGCTGGCAATTACAGCTGCCAAAGCTGCAACTCTACCGTTGTGGAGCGCATTAACAATCTGCTCTCCTGTCAGTCGGAGCAGTTGCAGCAGCTGCTCCAGCTGCCACAGATGCAGGCGCAGCTACTACGTACACGTATCTGCCACACAGAATATAAAATCAGCTTCGGCTCGGCAAGCATCAAAGAGCAGGAGGCAACGTGCAGTGGAATGGATAAGCGACAGAGCTTCTACCTGTGCATGCTGCCGGCGGAGCATGTGGGCGCCATGTGCATGCTTCTGCAGGCCGAGTACAACAGCATAACGGCAGAGCAGCCGGTGAAGTTGCCTCAGGCGGCAACCAAGCAACAGCAGCAGCAGCATCATTTTAATGTGGACGAGCAACTGAATGAGAATGTAACCACAGCTGATCCGACCAAGGAATCGGAAGCTGTAAAAACTACCACGCCGAACGAGTCTTTGCCAGCAGCTGACACACCAAGCCCGGAAATAGTAACTGCCGAAATATCTGAAGGGGCCAAGGCCATAACCACAACTGAAGTCAATTTTGAACCAGTATCCACAATCGAGGCACCACCATCGGACGTCAATATATTTAATGTACCCACGGACACTCAGAAAGAAGTGCCCACAGCAACAACAGGCTCAGCAGCTTCCATTGTGCGAGACGAGTCGGTGACGCCAACGCCAGCAGCAACACCCATGGATGTCAAAGAGATGGAATTGGCCATAAATCCTGATAGTCCAGTGACGACCAGTGAGCAATCACCAACATCAGCTGCCACAGTCGAGTCAGACAGCGGCGATTTAGTGGGGAGTGGTAGTGGATTGGATGACAGCAATCTTGCCAACTGGGAGAGCATTGATAGTCTGCTAACCACGACGGTGGCATCGATAACTGCAGGTGGTGGCGCCGCTGCAGCTGCTGCGGCTGTGGTCAATGGCAATGCCCACATCGGAAGCACAGCTAGTGCAGCAGGAGCAACAGCCGGTGGAGTGTCAGCTGGTGGTGCAGGTGGCATCAATTTGCAGCCAAAACTATCGAATGGAGCGCAATCAGAGAGCGTCTTTATAAGGCTATCAAATCGCATTAAGGTGAGTATTGATTAACCAAACACACTTTGTACACACGACTAGAATTCGATTTTATTCTTGGCCTGGCTAAAAGCACTAAAAATGAGAAGGCAAAACTTGATTATGCCCGACTGAAATATACCTCATACTATAAGCAAAGCATTTGACGTAATTCTTTCTTCGCGCTTAAGACAATTTTGAGAACGAATTGCAATTTAATAATTATTCAATATTCGTACATTAGACTTTAAAAGTAATTTTTTCAACTCTCAATATTAAATCTGAATAATTTATCAATATCAAATCTTTGCAAAATACACTTTATCATAATTCAAAGTGCGTAAAATGTTGTATGCAACTCTTTTGATTTTAATCAGGCGAACCTTAAACTCTTTTTTAAGTAAGAACTTTGCATGCGGATGTCACCGACTTTCTAATACTCTATTCCCGGTACTGAATGAGATACATATTTTTTCATGGCTCTAAAATACTAGCCTATTATCTACAGCAAGAGATCAATGTTAGCTCAGGCAGGAAGTGTAATTTGACTGAAGATTAATTTTTTTTAATTTAATTTGGCTTATTTACTCTTGTGTGTTTTGTTTCAAAAAATTCCTGCTGAGGTTTTCGTATTAACTATTAACAATTTTTTCATATATTAAAATTTAAAACAAAAAAAAGACAATGACTTTAATTGAATTTCGTTTTTTATTTTAACTGTTTCTTTGAAAAGTCTGCTTATCAGGGGTAAATTATAATTATAATTTGTATTTATTAAAATTCAAGTGAGCTCACAGCATTTTCATACTATGCCTTCTGCAAAGGATGTTAGTAAGGACATGCAAAGTGCGCATTGTGTGCTGTTCACTTCTACATAGTGCTTGTGGCGGGAAACCTTGCGTGTTTCATACTTATTAAGGGTAGCTTGGCTGGGCTTGGCGCACCTACGCTATCCCTCTTATAATTTCTGATTTGAGCTTCTTGCTTTTTTGCAAGGGTGGCCTTGTCATCGCCATTGTTAGGGGCAACATCATTGTGGCGGCCTAGTATCCAAGCAGCCAACCCAATCATTATTTAATGTTTTTCACTGCTCTCTTCTGTTCACAGGCACTCGAACGCAATATGTCGCTGTCTGGCCAGTATCTGGAGGAGTTGTCGCGTCGCTACAAGAAGCAGGTGGAGGAGTTGCAGCAGACGCTTACACAACAGACGCTAACCGTGCGTACGCTCGAGGAGCAGAGTCGTCGGTACATTGAGCAGGAGCAACTGTATCAGCAGCAGAGCGCCGAGCTGGCTGGTGATGTTCGAGCGCTCACGTACCAGGTGCAGGCCTGCATCTTTGTCATCATCATTGTGGGCACCTGCATCTTTCTGATGCTTGTCGTCGGCACCGTCTACTACCGCAAGTTGCGCCACCAGAACCAGCAACTTCAGCCGCTTGTGGCAACAGCGACGACGGGCTTAGCCAAGCAAAAGTTGAGTCGTCGCAAATCGTACGAGCAAATGTTGCAACAGTCACCCGGCAAGCAGCGGCGTCCTAGTGAGGAGGCCATGCTCATACTGAATGGGTGCGGAGATGTGTCCGTGGTGGAACCCTCTGATGTTGCCAATAGCAACGGCAGGCAGCGTAAGATATCCGTTTGCTATGGTAGCAACAACAACATTGCCGGCAACGTGTACAACACCAGAACATCGCTGCACAAGCGGAAGGGTGCCAAGCACTCGTTTCACGCAAGTCTGGACTCGGCACAGGTTGCGTACTCTGAACATCCGGACAAGTTCTTCGATGTGGGTAAGTATTGAGTGTGGCAATAACAATAACAATATCAACGTCAACTTATGCTATATTCATTATTTTGTAGATACTTTGAAAAATAACAATAAGTTGCCACCCAAGGCGGCCAAAAAGAAGTCCCAGCAGCTGTACCAACAGGAGCTGAAACGTCAGGAGTCGGCGCCCGCCAACTGCACACAGAGTAGCCTTACGGAAGAGGAACCAACGCAAAGCGATTTCGATGAAAGCCTCATTCTGGATGACGAAGACCTGTGCAATTTCATACCCAACAGCGATTTGGCCTACAACGAATTTATGCCGGAGGGCCCATCCGGCTATCAGATTTTGCACACCGTTGACGACAAGTCGGAGAGGTCAACAAAGAAATCGCGACGCGTTTCTTCGCCCGCGTTCTTCAAGTCGCCGTTTAGTAAGAGCAAGAACAAAGCCAGCAATTTGAATGGCATAGGCGGCGTTAAGGGCAGCCAATCGGCGCATGAGGCCACATCCTGGGAGTGGTATCGTCTCAAGCGCAACGAGAAGCACGCCAAACAATTGTCAGTGCCTTGCGTATCGTTGACACCCAATGCAAGTCTGGACAGCTCATCCCTTTCGGAGATCAATTTCCCATTTAATTCGACGCAAAACTCATTTCGCATACTTGGCGAGGCGATTATGTCTTCGGGCGAAACAAAGACTACGGGCAAGGCCGCTGGCAGCAGCAGTAGTAGTGGCGCCAGCACCACCTCATCCACAACGAAGAAGAAGCAGCGGGCTTTCAATAACATATTCCGAAAGGTCTTCTGATAAGAATTCGTCTCGCTTGTAAGGTGTTTTAATAATATGTTTTACTTTTCTTCTCAATTGTGTTCTGCAACATCAATTAGACTGTTATTTTCGTAGATAATAAACCAAAACAAAAACAAAAAACATTGTAAATGAAACACACCAGTTTTCTAAACAAAAAGATTATCGAGCAAAAAGATTAATTTCGTTTCTCTCAAGAGTTCCTTAGTGTTGCAGTAATATGCAAATGACTGTAAAACAAATAAATTATACCTTCATGATTTTTAAATGTAATTCAAATGCTCGCTGCTTGTATATGTATATATAAATATGTATTCAAAGCATCAATTAACGAATGCGATTATTTCACGATAGGCATATAAGTTAACTTAATATTCCAAGCCTTGTAAGTTACGCAGAAATAGGCTGCAAAACTTTGCCACATTATTTTGTTATTAGCAATTTAGCAAACATATTAAATTAGTAATTAATTTAACTTTTATTTAAGGTAAAAGCAAATAACATTTATTTAAAAGCAAATTTACAAACTGATTATTATATTTTCAATTCGCTCAAAAATTCCGTAACATCTACCGAATCCTTGTTGCCCAATTTCTGATCCTTGACAGCACTGTTCATGCAACGTCCAGCCGTGCCCAAATGTTTCTTCCATTGATCCACTGTTTTGTATTCAGCATTGGTACAGTAGACGACCTCATTGATGTCCTCGTCCAATTTATAGCTACACACCGATGAAAACACTCGCTGCAAATTGTTTATTGCCTCCGCACGCAAAGTTTCATCACGACACACCAGATTTAACATGAACAGACCCTGGGGTCCAATGATCTCCTTGATGTGCAGCAATATGTTATTGGCCAGAAAACTGCGGGGCGGACAGCTCATGCCGAGCGTAAGATCTTTGCTGTCAACATCGAAAAGCACTGCTCCAAAATGTATATCTGCAAAGTTAAAAGCAGCATAAGATAAGATTCAATCGGCCGACATTTTCTCAGTCATGCACCTTCATTGCGACAACGCTCGACAAAAGCGAGACCATCGTCGATAACAACATGCAAGCGATCGTCCTGTTTCAGTTCAAAATATTGCTCAGCAACTTCCAGCATTATGGGATCTATTTCTACAGCCGTGACACGAGTCTGACTGTAAGGGAAAGAATGTCTGAGATGGGCAACAAAAAAAACCGATTTTAAGGCTTACGGAAATGCGGCATGCAGGAAACTACACAGGCCACCGCCACCGAGTCCAATCACCAGCACATCATTGTGTACATCCTTTTTCAGACTCTGCATCGTTGCCGCCAGCTGGACGCCCACGGACATGAAGCGATGATGTTGACACGCCAAGTAACCAAAATCAATTTTTTTGCGATCCTTTTTGGCCTTGATTTTAACTGGTTTACAAAAATAAAATTGTGTATATATAGCAAAAAGTTAATGAAGTTCAGTTTGCTACCTGTTTTGACCAGCGCCTCCGACTGCACCACAAACTGATTGCTGAGGAATATCAGGCGGCGTAGTGTTTTATCAGCGACTTCCACTTCTTCAATACGAAAGTCGCCAGATATTTTCGAGCAACCAGAAATCAGCGTCTCTCGCTTTCCCACTTCGGAGCCAAGCGATAGATAAGGTATCTTCTCCTTGAGGCCTGCCGGTGCCAGGTTCGTGATGCTGTAGCCCAGCTCACTTTTCACGTCGTCCAGTGTGCTATAAACCTGATCGCGATGCAATGTGACAACAGCTAATCGCTGATACTTGGCCGATACCTGGAGTTTTCTACGACCAGCCGGTGACGCAAAGAGCCACTCAATCTCTCGTCCCTGTGGGACAATAAATGCCGCATATTTTCCAAGACCGCGTGCTGGCGGTTGATCCAGAATATGCACTGTGTAGCGAGGTGCTTGCTCTGCGGCCCGATGCAAATCCATTGTGATCTCATTGTGGCCCACAATGCTGGAGCGTGCCAATCCATTACAGACCAGCGCCGCTTTTTGAACCGACGCCACAGCGTTAATGAGTTCCGTTGCGAAGCTAAAGCGTTGCATTTTATCACTGCCCAGTCCAAATTCAAAAATCTGTCAAAGTGTATGTTAAGGAGTCAAGAGTTATTCCGAAGTAAGCGGATGCAATTACTAACCGGCATGGGCAAGTTCTTGAACTTGGTGGCAATTATGACAAATACAGGCAGTGTTAGGGCATCCTCGCTTCGTTCCTTGTTCGCACGTTCCACATCCAGACAGTGCACAATGCGCAACATGCAGCTGTGGCGCGGCAGAAATTCCAGCAAATACTTAATAATGTGCTCCTGCAACATGGATATGCCAACATAGCGACCACCATTGCTGCAAATAGAAAAAAAATATCAATTTATATTGGACATGTGTGATCAATAGATAAAACACACCGCATTGTGCGCAATATTTCCGTAAAATATAGTTCCACAGTTGCTTTAGTGTCCTCGTCGTCATTCACAAATATCGCATCCAGTGTGCCCTTGTCCAAGGCCACTGAGAAACTCTCATTCGGAAAGGACATCGCCGTCGCATCCATCTGAATGAACTTCATATCGGGGCGCGTTCGCGCGTTAATTTCAATCATTTTCTTGACAGCAACCGGTGAGATGTCAATGTTTGTAATATCCCTATATAATTATATAATGAAAGTGATCTGCTTTTAAATAGCTGAACGATTTAAAACACACCTGAATCCCTTGTCATACATGTCCATGCTGAGCTTTGAATTTCCGCAACCAAGCATCAGGATTTTTTCTGCGGGCTTTATATACTTGTGTATCTGATCGCATAGCTCCAAATATTCGCCATACCTATAAAAAAAATTATTATTAAATATAGTCAGCAACAGTTTTAAGCATCTTTAATTTGGTAAACGTGCTCAGCCGGCAATCGGCACATGTAGCATATGTATTTATGTGACTACAAACCATTCGAATGCCTTTTCGCCGCGTTTCTTGAAAAACTCATTCCAGTAGTCCGCTTGGCCAAACTCTTCCCGTGTTCTTGGTAGGAGATTCATTGTTTACTAATCAGAAAACAAATATTAACAAGCTTTGTTTTTAATCGCGCCTGATGCTACTTCAATGTTATTAAAAAAATGTACTAAATATTGCCATGCAATTGTGGCGTCAGACCGTCAGAGAGCTATGGAAGGAAAGGTATCGCTAGTTTCAATAAACAAATTATGTGTAAGTTGACTTGTCAACTAGCTTTGAGTATCAAATGACATCAAAAAATACCTATAAATTGCATTTATCATACATAAATTGGCACACCTGTATTTTCAATATTATAGCTTCACATCTGATATCGTTTGCGTCAAAATACCCCTACTAACCAGGCTGGTACCGATAGTGTTGAAAGCGAGCAGTGTTACCAGCTTTGAAAATTTCATTTACCAGCTGAACATTTTGCAAGACATTCAAATATTTAAAACACATTTGATATAGATATATATATTCTCCAATAGAATTGCAAGTAAAATTTGCATTTGTGTGGCTGAATTAACGTAACTTTTTTGAATTGTCTTCCATGCCGTCGGTGAAATAAATTCACAATGCGGTTGGAGTATTCTAGTTGCTATACAAATGAAATACAATATGCATTAGACATTTTTCCGATAAGGCTTATCAAATGCTTAACTTACCTTTGAGACTGTTTTATTCGATTTATAAATAGAACAATATCCATTTTATGCAACGATGCATCTTTTAAGAAAGCAAAAAAAATGTTTTCCATCGCTCACATATCAAGTCAAACAGTCACAAAATATAAGCAATGGAAAGCCCATTTCCTCACGAATTGTCAAACTTTTAAGTATATCCTTGTTGCACATTACAAGCGGATCTTCCACTACCCTATTGTTTGCAGAATTGAATCTCCAAGCCAATCAATTGATCTTCTTCCTGCAATTGAATCTATGTAACCGAAAATACAATTCTTAAATTTAAATATATTAATTACTTGCATTCACATTGTTTGCCTGCTGCTCTGTTTGTTGCGTATCATAAAGCTTTGCTATTTTGGTCAATAAGTTGTGGAACCGGTCCTGATAATTGGGGTAGTGCGCCTTAAACACAAAGCTCGCCAAGTAACCGAGATCTTTACGTGCATACTTTGAAATATTATCTACTTGTGTTGTGTGTCCCTTCATAAAGCAAAGTGAATGGTTGACCTCAAGGAGCCTAAAGTTTTCATCGTCAAGGCAACTGTAAGATGAGATAACGGTAGTACCATCCTCAATTTTATCCTGTATTATTCCCAAAAGATCTTCTTTTATTTTATTCCCGATGGGTTGAATATAGAGCTTCTTCGCGCCTCGCTCAAAGGCAACTAAAACCCATTGACCATCCTTTAATTTCCCTCGATTTATTTTACGCTTGCTGACCATCAACTCATTAATTTCGACAGTTCTGCCCGGTCCTCCCAGCTTGCCGCAATTAAAGTCGGCTGCCCATTCGACAAACACCTCACGTAAATAGTGTCTCCAGTTTATGACGGTGTCCGTGCTACAATTGAATTCGCGCTTCAGGAACTCCGTTATGGGACTGATCTCAATCATCTCGTAATGCATAAAGAGGCATATGTCCCGTATCGACAATTGGGAACCAGAGAAATAAGTGTTATTCCTTACACTCTGCATGAAGTCACACATCACTTTTTTTCGCTTCTTATTTATTATAATGATGCGAGTCCTGCGGCAACGATATACAAAATGATCCTTTAACTTAACAAGTCGGCAAGGCTCGCTGCAAATTTCGCATAGTTTTTTAGCACAGATGACACCGTGTCTTATTAGAAAGTCTGTTAATTTTTGATCATCTAAAAGAATTTCCATAAAATCATTTGCTAATAATTGGCAACCAATGCATTTTTTTATTTGACTACTCATATTTCGTAACTTTCTTTTATAGTTTTTGCGCTTATTGAAATTCCGCATTTGTTTACGCTCGAAATTAGTGATGGGAACTCCTCTAATTATATCGATGTTTTTACGTTTGAGACCTTTTTTATTTAATTTAGTTTATTTCTTAATAAATTGATTGTAAAAATCGGTTTAGTTATAACCAAATTATAGCAGTGGAAAATTTGTAACCGTGCTCAATTGGTTTTTTTTTGGGATAGAAAATATAAATGTATTTTAATTGAAAATCTTTATAAATTTAAATTTAAATGCAATTTTAATCAATACGATAAGCTATAACAGAAAATTAATTTAAATATTCACTTGGCTTTTAATTTTCAAATGAGTAAATTATTTGGGTGTAGCAATATATTTCCCTCCCCACTAATGATTAATATGTATATAACCAAAGCCATAACCATAGTCATAACAACAAGCCTGACCTACAAACTAATGTATTTGCATGCAATAAAATATAAATAAATATCTGAATACAGAGTGCGCTTATCGTTTGTGTAGAATGTTATTGACAGGTTTCTGTTAACGGAAGCCATTCGCATGAACTTTGTGATTTTGCCATTCACTGCGAGTAGCAGCAGCTGAGCACTGATTTCTTTCTAATAAAATTTAACTTGCGTTTAGTTTCTGTTGGTTTTGTGGAATTTATGTAATTGATTGCCCCATTCTTGGATGCACATGTCATTAGGCACAACCCCAGACTCAAGTGCATGTCCACGACAGTAAGGAAAGGTGAACAGTGGAAGTAGGCAGCATCAGTGAAATAATAAAAAAAGGGGAGGCGATCCGAAGTTATCGCACTGTGCCTCATTTCTCACAACTAAATGTGAAACAAAAGCAATTAATTTAGGCACTCACATCGATGTCAACGCCAGTGGAAAATCCTAGTAGTAGCGGCACGAAGAGCACTAAACGTTAGTAGAAATGTGGAGTCCGAGTATCTAGAACGAGAAAAGTGGAAAGACAGTGAAGTCTCCAAATGCGTGCCGTATCGGGACCAGGAGCCTCCAATGCTGGTGTGGATCCAGTTATATCGCGGCTGGACTATGAACAGAATGCCCTGCATCATAGCTGCCTGCAGGTGCTGCTGCGCGGCGTGGGCCCGTCACGAGCCCGCGTTTTACAGCGGGCCTTCGAGAAGGTGCGACGTGTCAATAATATCAAAGTAACGGGTACGACACACTTTCAATAAGTATTCCACTTAAATTGACTGATTTATGATGATAATTCCATTCTCATCTAGATTCCAGCGGCAATGTGCGCAACGTTTATTTTCGGTTCATTCACGATCATCCCGTTGAGCACAACGATTGGGGTGATTTTCAAACGCATCGGCGTCTGCTGGGCCTCGTCACAATTGGAAAGTTTGACAATCAAACGGAACTAAATGAGCTGTGCCGCCACCACGAATCCCTCAAAGTGCGCTACGGTAGCACACTATACGAGTCACGTGCCATTTTCTTTGGACCTGATGCCGACAGCAATTCCATCACAAATCATCAGATGAAGGATGGTCTAAGCGTCGTGGACAATACGCATCCGGGGCTCCAGACAATTGGTGAGCACGGCGTGCGCCCATATACGGGAACTAAGGAATGTCAGTCAGGTCGCATTCAGGATGAGTATACCACCCCATCGAATTTCAAGTCGCAGGCATTTTTCTATCGCGAACAGGACACTTGCGTTGATCTGGAGGCGCGAGTTGGTGATTTTTTGAATGCATTATTTTGGGTGCTGGAGTCACGGCGCCTGGAACGTTCGCGGGAGAAGGCGGAGAAGGTCAGTCTGCTGTTGGCGCCCTTCGAGAAACGGGACTTTGTGGGCCTGGACATGGAGTCGCGAAACAATCGGAAACGCTGTGTGGGCCGTGTGATGAAGAATCTGGCGGATCTTTCCTTGCAGGCTGGCCTCTTGGACGATGCCTTGAGTCTGTACCACAATGCCAATGAGACGCTGCGTTCGGTGGGCGACTCCCTATGGGTGGGCGCCAGCGAGGAAGGATTGTGTGCAGCGTCGGCTGTTATCCTCTATCCACAAATGCGTGAGATTGAAACGCTGCACAGGAATGCATCGCTGCAGGAAACGGGCAAGTTATAATTGCAAATCATAAATTGATTGCTATTCTAACTACCCATTTGGGTGATCTTTTAGGCACTTCACCATTGCGAAAAACGCCGGAAAAGTGGCGTGCCAGCGATGCAACGAAGAAAATAAATGTTACCGCTGGAACAACCACTGATGCGCTCACCTCACATTCATCTTCCTGCTCGTCGGTGTCATCCATATTGACGAACAATTCCTCAGCGTCGGGCACGCCAACAACGTCAACATCCTCATCCTCGACATCGACAATATCGGCGGTAGCGCCAATGGGTCATCGCAATGGCGAGCTTCCCGGCAACATACTCAAGCCGGAGGAGATACCCACTTATTATCGCAAGGCAATAATTAATTATAGCAAATACCGACACGCGGCCACCATTGAGACGGAAGCGGCGCTGAAGGCAACCCGCATTTGTATTGAACAGAATCGTCCCCTGGATGTGGCAATGTTCCTTCAAAATATCCTCTACATTAATCTCAGCATAAGTGAGCCAGAGCGTGTCAAACAATTTGAAATTATCACGGAACTATATCAGCAGATCGGATACCAGCGTAAGGCAGCATTTTTTCAACGCCTGGCCGCGCTTAAGCATGTCCACCAGGGCAGTCAGGCGCCAGACTGGACGCAGAGCTATCGCCTATTGTTGGGCAGCTTTACTGGGTATCTGCTATCGCTGGATTCCCTGGAAGTGCTTGAGAATGCCGCTGGTTGGCCGGCACTCCAAATAGATCTGCTGCAAAGTCTCATAACTGCAGCGAGACGTCTGGGACACTCTGCACTGGCCACCCGCCATATGACTTTTCTGATCCAAACCCAATGGGACAATATGACTGCAACGGAGCAAAGTGAAATGGCTGTTCAGTTGCAGGTGTGGTTTTAAAAACTTGTTGCATATACTATTAAGTTTACTCTTGTTAATAATGTAATATGAAATCTTTTGATTTCTTGCAGAATCTGAGCGCACAGTGCGAAGGCTCGCCCGTGCCGCTGGTGCTGGAAAACGGGACTGTGATACCGCCCGCCAATCTCACCGATCTGCCCTACTGCGTGAAGGTGGTGGTGAAGGATCTGCCTGCGCACTTGCGTCCGCAACGGATAAAGATTGCCAAAGCCGACAGCGGGCCATTTCTGTTTACGCCTATTCATTTTAACTCGGTCGATAGCCGAGACAAGAAGAAGAACAAAAATAAAATAGGTGAGCTAATTATAAAAAGCCCACAAGCTAAAAAAAACTAATTTGAGTTTTATCCAGCATTTCTGTGGGTGCAAAGCGATCTGTGCGACGTTTGTGTGACCCTTCGCAATCCGTTGCCGTTTGAGCTGCCCGTGACCGATATGCGTTTACTTACCAATGGTGTCGTCTTTGAATCGCTTCCCCAAACCATTGTCTTGCAACCGTTTGTACCCACCCACATCTCGTTGCATGGCACGCCTATTGAGACTGGTCAATTGGATCTGCAGGGCTACAGCACGCATACGTTAGGCGTCAAGTCCAACTGTCGGCTGAAGCACATGCGAGGACGCAACTTGCCCCCAAACTACCTGGTGGAGGTGATACCTGCGCTGCCACGTATCGCCATTAAGACATCGCTGCCACAGACGGCCACTTTTAGCAATATGAGCAGGGCAGATATTGTGGTCACATCTGCCAGCCTAACCTTGTACAATGGTGAATCCTCGAGTTGCATTATTACGATCAGTAATGAGAGCGATACGTTGCCGCTAGAGCATCTTGAAGTGAGCATCAACTCAAATGTGGAGCAGGAGCTACAAAAGAAAATGTTTCGCATTGATGATAAGGCACTGCAGGTATGCTAATTCCATAAATTATGCCAATTGTCCAATAATAAATCAATTATTAATACGTTGCAGGCTCAGCTGCCAGTTGCTCCCTTGAGCACTATTGAATTTATACTACATATTTATGCGGATGCTGATTTTGTTTGCCCCGTGCCCCCGGCAGCCGGCTCTGTACATTCTAACTCTGGCCCTTCCACTGAACATGGAGCCTCATCTCTATCAGCCTATTCCAACATGTCTGGCCATGCCAGTCTTCCCATGCGTGTCGGTTCACCGGATAATCGTCGACAGCAGGAGTCGCAGAATATAAATGTTCGGTCAACCTTATCCGGCCCCCAAAACTCGCTGGCTTCCTTGAATGTTCAGCAGGGCGCAGTAGGTGGTTTGCCCAATCTACGGCCCGCACAAAGCAGCCAACACATCGAGGCTCAGCTGCGTTTCAAATACTCTGGTGGAGAGGCGTTGGTCGCCGGTTATTGTCGACAGTGTGCCGTGTCCTTTAATCTGGAGCTGCTTCCTAGTGCCCAGATTACCAGCTGGGATGTGCTGCCCGCTGAGATGTACATAAGTAAACTGGGTTTTCAATTATTCTTAATACTAACTCTCAACTGCCTTGCAGCGCTTCCCAGTTCTACCTAGTTTTGGACATATCTAATCTAACCGCTCAAGAAATGTCGCTCAATTATACTGATAACAAGAATATACTCATTGAGGCCAAAGAAAGTTGCCGCGTACCCATTCCAGTGGATCGCTGCTCCTTGGAGCAGGTTTGCGTAGCACGCGCAGCGGAAGTTGCTGAGAATCTGGAGCGCGGTAATCTTTAACCTTCATTATTGGCGTATTATTAATAACGCTTTTCATAAATTTGCAGAACTGTGTTTTCGCACGCAACTTCTGTCCTTCAGCGATGCCCTCAGCAAGCTTTGCTCAACTCATATTGCGGAGCGAGTGAAGATTAATTGGCTGTTGACGGGCACAGACATTAAAGGTGTTGCCTCATTGCGCGGCATTGTCCTATCGCATGAAATGGTTGATTTGACAACCGTGTCTCCTATTCATTGGTGTAAGTATTTTTTATAAATTCATTTAAACCTAACTAATTGTGTGTTTTTTGCTGTTTAGCTATAGGCTTCCAGGATGCGCCTGTGCAGCCTCACAGCGAGATGACGTGCACCGTTGGTCAGAGTGCACAGCTGAGCATTAACCTCACAAATCAATCATTGCAGCCGCTCAAGAATTTGGTATTGACGATCAAATTTTATCAAGACTACTTAAATGGTATGGAAAACTACAATCTGGAGACACGTGTGGCAATTTCTGGACCTAACCGGTACGCACATTATAGCTCCAAATAATAATAATAACAAAATAATATATTTTATCTCTATTATTAGAATAACAATCCCTGTTTTGGAGAAGTCCGCACAATCGCAGCACAATTGCTCTGTGATATTCTTTACGCCTGGTCGGTTCAAGGCCAGCATTGAGTGCGCCACTAGGCCGCAGCTGCAGAGCAGCGGCATTTTGACCCGCTCCTGTCCAGAAGCTACCAAATTAAGTCAATTAGAAACGTTATCATCTCCATCAGCCAATTTAAACACACTTTCGGTGTCTAGCCTGGACGAGCAGCAGGCGCATGTATGGAAATTCATACCGCCTATTGAGGTGACTGTTATTGAGCCGTAATTGAGTATATCCATATTTGTAGTTAAATTTCGTTATAACTGTATTTGTATTTGTTTTGTTCTGTATCATGTATCCCGAGTTCTGAGTGTGTACCCGATCCGGTTAGGTCTATTCGATAGCGCTGTTAATCTGTGTATACAAAAATATATACCTACAATACATATATATATATATAGCTTAACCTTGTTGTAACATGAAAAGCAATTGTTTATAAATTAATAAGCATTACATGTATATATATTTAAGCTCAAACTACTCACTATGCTTCAAAGCGAAAAAGGCCATAATATATGTATGTAAATCGCATGCTCTATATAATCAACATATATGACATGAAAGTGAAATATATATATAAACAGCTAGCAAATGTTTCGCTCACTAAACTCTCAAAAAAAAAAATCCAAAATTTGATAACATGTATATATTTACAATATTTTTATACAATAAACAAATACAGAGTTCTCACGGCAGTTTTTCATGTTAGTACATATGAAATATAAGAGATGAAAATGATAATTCAATAAAATGTTAAATATTTAATTAACTCAAACGACGTATATCGTCCATTGTGTAGCCGCGGCGACGCATCAGAATACACGACAGAATGTAGAAGTAATATCCGCCGGGTATTATCGTCAGAGCACCAATTATTATTAGCGCCCATATGCGATCCGAGCGATTCTGATTCTCGTCTGCCAACCAATCCAAGGCTGCGCAGCAAATACAGGTCTAGACCAGAATTGGACAAAGTTGATTATTCTGGCTGTACTGAAATAGCAGAGCATACATACAGTTCCACCAATGAACAGTGCAATTATGATTGCAATTGTTTTCCACGGCGTTGACTCATCCACATTCGGCGCAGTCCATTGCTCATTTACAAAGCCGTCTGGTTCCGTGGAGACGGCAGTAGGCTTGGTATCAACGTTCAAGTAAGCGGTGGCCTTAAAGCGATGTCGCGAATCCCTTTTGGTGGGAAACATATTTGACCATTTGTGTTTAGCTTTTCAGTTCAAGCACATTACAATCGATTGAGTCAATGCTTCTTTGTTATTATATTTGGCTTCTGTGATTCACATTGTGACATTCCGATGACTGCCAGTAAGAGGAACAAATGGCAATCAGCTGAGCAGTAATAGAGTTGCATGTGCACAGCTGACAGTTCAAAACAATGGCGCCAACATTTTCTGACACTGCCCAACATTTACGGAAATGTGATAAGATTTCTCCACGTGCCAATTTTTTCATAGCTTTCTGATTAAATGAAAAAATCAGTAATTCCACGCCCAAAAAGTACAGTTAACGTTTTTAAATGTCCATTATGTTGTTAATAACAATTAAACCGTTGACCCCACAATATCCATCCAAACCTATAATTTAAGTAGTTTTAAAAACAAAATTATAGTTATCATTATTTTATTCTTATAATCAAGCATTGTCTTTCAATTTCATTGCACAAAAATTGATCAAGATGGCCATTTGGGTAAATTAAACCTCAAACAAATGGCAGTGATTGGCGTTCCCTCCAAGGGAAATGGATCTGTAAAAACATTAAATAGTGTTGAGTAAAGCGAATATGAAATACTAATTATTAATAACCAATAATATAATCAGTAAAGTGATAAATCGATCATGGAGTTCAGAAGTCCCTATCTAAGATATCATCATTTTGGTGACGTGAAGTCGAAGTAATTTGTTAATTAACTATTAACTTCTTACTTCATCATCTTCAGTATCCCTTCATTCCAGGTGCTCCAGTGGACATCACTTTCCCTGCAGGTTTTTTCCTATATAGTTGTTACTTCCAAATGCATTATCTGTAATAAATAGAATATTGTGTTACTAACAATTGTAGAGAATTGAGAATGAAATATCAATTATTTTTTAAATCAGTGCTTATTAAAAATATGATAAATCAATCACATAATTCAGATGTCCCTATCAATAAGTATCATCACAAGAAATGTTTAATTATTTATATATTATTTATACTTACAATTCTCTGTAGATTGCAGTTGTACCACAAGGCTATAACCAACCAATCTTCAATAGATTCATAATCCAAACGCAGTTTAATTTCAGCAACATTTCCTCGCTAGCTCCAACCTCGATCTGAATAACTTCCACGTGGTGTTAGCTGGCACTAATAACACTGCTAAATTTTGTGTGTTATAAAATACTGTGTGTTTTGTCGCATTTTCCAATACTGCTTTAGTAATTTTTAGTTGCAGATTTTATGAAAACAAACAACGCTGTTCGTTTTGTTGCTATTGACTAAGATTTTTGTTTTTATTATATAAATAGAAATTGCTAATTGGACACTGCTTGTTGTTTGTTGATATAACTCGATTTAAACCACTCGCAGCTAATTAATGCTTTCAATTTTTAACTGGCTTACAATTTAAATTGCTTTCAGATACATACAGTCTGTGTATGGTCAACATTTGGAAGTAATGTGTCTGTCTTCATCGACCCGCCTCGCCTCGCCTCGCATTGATTCACTTTGATTATAACAAAACATTCGTACACACATACATTACATATATATATATATATCCTATAACTATTTTCCACACAACAGATCCATTTGCTTATTGCTCTTCATGCTCTTGTTCCTGCTCCTGTTGCTGCTGTTGTAGTTTTAAGCGCTTCTTGGCCTGTATGTCGGCCAGAGTCTGCTCGATGGATCGCATATCCTTCTTGTTCTTGCTGGGCACAAAGCCGTAGCTCTGATTTGTTTCCGTCTTGCGTGCTGCTTGCAGAGCCGCCGATTCGCCGATAAGGTGAGCATATTTTGCTTTGTAATTGCTGGTCGGTTTCACCTCGGCGGCATGGGCTGGATCTGTGCTGCTGCAGGAGGCGCTGCAGTCCGACTCGGCTGTGGCGGATTGCGATTGCTCTTGGGCGAGGCGCTCTTGCCGGCGTTCTGAGTACTCTTTGGCTATGTCCTTGCTCCAGCCGTCGCCGTTGCGGCGCGCTGTAATCTCGTCCTCGCTGGGTGGGTGCTCCTTTTTGTAGACGACCGTGTGGCGGTCCTCGTCCTCGCGACCAAAGCTCATCGCTATGAAGCCGCCATTTTCGGCTATCTCATGGATGACGGAGCGATGCACCTTGTCCAGCGGCTGGAACTCGATGCATGTGCGATCATCCTTGGCAAAGCGACCCATCCTCTCCTCAACGTACTTGCGGAAGCGCAGCAACTCTTCCTTCTGCTTGTTCTGCATGCGCTCCATCATCTCCCGCTGCTTCTTGATCAGCGTCTTCTGCTGTTCGTTTGTCGCTGGCGGCGCATCCATTGAGTTTAGTATGGAGTTTAGCAAATCCATCTCGATTTGCGCTGATTGCGCACAGACGCACTGCTCTCGTATATCTTATATTATTTAACGCGCACTCTTCTTTATGGCTAGGTGCTAATTTGGTAAATTACCGAAAACATTTGGATTATTTATATATAATTCTAATGTGTACTGTATAGAAAAAGATTATTACCGGTGCTTGTGCACCAAAGTACCAGAATACTAAATTTTAAATACCAAAGGCCAATTGGTATTTTTTCAAAGCTGCACACGAGTTGACAGCCCCACGAAAGAACAGGCGGAATTTGCTTTTGAAAATCAACAAGATAGTGAAGAGAGTAAAGTATTTTGAATTGGGAGTTGGAGTTGGAGATGACTGCACAACGTCGCACTCTGGTGCACTGGTTCCGCAAGGGACTCCGCGTCCATGACAATCCTGCGCTGTTCCAAATATTCGAAGTAGCCCGCGCAGCACCAGAAAAGTTCTATGTGCGACCTATCTTTATCCTGGATCCTGGTATCCTGGATTGGATGCAGGTGGGCGCAAACCGTTGGCGCTTTCTCCAGCAGTCGCTCTCCGACCTGGACCAGCAACTTAAGACGCTCAATACCCGGCTGTATGTCGTGCGCGGCAAGCCCGTTGATGTTTTCCCCGGGATCTTCGAGCGTTGGCAAGTGCAGCTCCTAACATACGAAATGGATATTGAACCCTACGCCGTTGAGCGTGATGCAGCTGTACAGCAATTGGCGGCATCTCAGGGTATAAAAGTGGATACCCATTGTTCGCACACCATCTATAATCCCGAATTGGTAATAGTCAGGAATCTGGGCAAAGCTCCGATTACTTATCAAAAATTCTTAGGCATTGTGGAGAAGTTGAAGTTGCCAAAAGTGCTGGATAAGCCAGAGGTGCTGCCTGATGGAATGCAGCCGTTGGCAGACTCGGATATCTACGACTGTCCCACATTGGAACAGTTGGTCAAGCGACCCGAGGATTTAGGCATCAATAAGTTTCCAGGAGGTAGGTGAGAAGGATTCACTTTCACCTTATAGCAGTATATGAATCCCTATTTAATAGGTGAATCGGAGGCACTGCGTCGCATGGAGGCATCTCTAGCTGACGAGCAGTGGGTTGCCAAATTTGAGAAGCCAAAAACGGCGCCCAATTCACTGGAGCCCAGCACAACGGGGCTCAGTCCGTATTTAAAATTTGGATGCTTAAGCGCACGGTTATTTCATGAGCGGCTCCAAGAGATTCTGGCACGGCAGCCAAAGCACTCAAAACCACCAGTTTCCCTCGTGGGTCAGTTGCTGTGGCGGGAGTTTTATTACACAGTTGCCGCAGCTGATCCAAATTTTGATCGGATGCTGGGCAATGCATACTGCCTGCAAATACCGTGGCAGGAGCAGCTGGGACATCTTGAGGCTTGGACGTACGGACGCACTGGTTATCCGTTTATCGATGCGATTATGCGGCAATTGCGCCAAGAGGGCTGGATCCATCATTTGGCGCGACATGCGGTTGCCTGTTTCCTGACACGCGGCGATCTCTGGATCAGCTGGGAGGAGGGTCAGCGTGTGTTCGAGCAGCTGCTCCTGGACCAGGACTGGGCGCTAAACGCTGGCAACTGGATGTGGCTTTCGGCTTCAGCGTTCTTTCATCAGTATTTTCGGGTCTATAGTCCCGTTGCGTTCGGCAAGAAAACCGATCCCAGAGGTGACTACATAAGGAAATATGTTCCCGAATTGGCCAAATATCCAGCCAAATGTATCTATGAGCCCTGGAAGGCAACACTTAGCGAACAGAGAGATTATGGTTGTGTGCTGGGCAGCGATTATCCGCACCGCATTGTTAATCATGATGTCGTCCACAAGGAGAACATTAAACGCATGAGCGACGCCTACAAAGTGAATCGGGAAGTGCGTACGGGCAAACAGGAGGAGGAACACGAGGAGGAGGAATATGAAGAGCAATCGACTGGAAAGCGTAAAGCTAGCTCAAAACTCACAGGTTCAAAACTCAAACGCAAACTTTTAAAATGAAAGATGTAAGCAAATATTCTGTAAGCGAACCAAAATATGAAATTATTTACTTGAATTATGACTTGCTGAAGTAATAAAATATATTGTTATATATAATAACGGAGCAGTCTGCTTATATTTGAAGGTATTTTTATACCCTGAACCCATTAAAAATGGGTAAAAAGGGTATAATGGTTTTGTGCAAATGTATGGAACAGGCAGAAGGAAGCATCTCCGACCCCACAAAGTATATATATTCTTGATCAGGATCAATAGTCGCGTCGATATAGCCATGTCAAGTTTTCGTTATTGTTATCGATAACCGGCTCTGCTATAATTGTCACAATTAATTAATACATAATATGCATATGCATACTATTGATCAACTGCCTAAATTTCGTCAAGATCGGATAAGAAACACCCAAGTTATAGTCGAAAATATATTCTCATATTGATCTCATTTTTATCAGCAGCCGCAAGCATTTTCTGTATGCATAAATATGCGAGCGCATGTGTGAGAAAGAGATGGCATGAAAATCGACGCGAGCCTCAATATGTTTTTGTGTGTATTGCGTGTTTCACGTATTTGTCGGCAGAGGGCGCTTCCAGAGCTGCTCGCATTTTAGTGCAAATCTTTTTAAAGGGGAATTTGCCAATAATATAGAATATATTTAATAACTGGGTTCAGGGTATATCGTAGTCGAGTTCACTCGACTACAGCACACTTACTTCTTTTTGATTGACTTTGATTAACAAATGACTTTATTTTGCTAAACTTCCTGCATAATATAGATTTTATTTTTCCTGAAAGTTTTTATTGATGTTAAGAAAATAGCCTGCCCAGGTGTTTAATTTCATAAGAAGCACTTTTATTTAATTTCATTCCATTTATTAAATTACGGGGACGTAATAAGAACGGTCTAAATTATAATACATAACTTGCCTTAATGAAATAAGTTTGGTTTAAAAATTCAAGTAGTCGATGAAATTGACATCACTATCTTTGGAGCGTTACTTGTTTTAAATAATATTTTTACACCACAGATGGATTTCGGCATATTATGAGCTCGAATTTTGAAAAAAAAAAATTGTAATCAAATATATTTCCTTGGGATTCTTGTGATTCTGCAGACAAAAGAAAATATTTAAAATGTTCCGGAGCTTAGACAGGATGCGTCATATTATGAAAATGCCCCGTATTAATAGTCCGGGGTACACTTTGAAAGCCAATTTTGTAACCTGTCTAAGGCTGCTGTCTAGGCCAACAGATGCGGCAAATAGCGACATTTCGGTCAGCGACATTAACATATATGATCTCGCCAAAGAAGATCGAGAGTTTACGCGCAACTTTCTAACAACAATGCCATCGCTGGAGCAGAGTATGTTGTCGTCCATAACACCCGCTGGCGATGTGAACGCAACAGTTGGGCCTGAAACTGGCGAGGCAGCTACAGAGCCAGAGAGTTCAGTATCCAGTGAGGCAAACATAGACGGAGAAGCTGCTTCACAAGTGCTCGACAGAGATGGTAACCCAGTTGTGCCCATTGAAATCGATGGCTGGAAGGACTTTAATGAGGATGAGTTGGGTCCAACTCTGCACACAAATTCGCAACACATCGAAATAGGCAATGACAGTGAGTACAAACGTGAGAAGGCGCTTGAGGTGCCCGAGAAGCGAGAGGGAAGCTTCGAGTATAAGGGCATCAAAATTAAGCTACCGGAGAAGGCCAGCAAGGACATTGGCACCTATCGCTTCCGTCGAGACATCGAGGATCTAAAAACGGTTGCCGATGATATGCGTGTGGTCAAATTTGATATAAAGTAATTCGTGTTTTAGTATATTAAATTTAACAATGTTATACTTTGAAATACATTTGCCAAGCGCCAAAATGGCACTCGGTTGAACTGGGTTAATCAACGCCTGAAAATTGCAAACGCAGAATCGAGGCAAATCTGCACTTCAAACAAGAAACCAAATTCGAGCTAATTACGTTTATTTCCATGTCGATTTGTGTGTGTGTGTGTGTTTTTGCCATAAAACAACAAACGGTTACCAAATAATTTGCTAAATTAAGCAATTTCAATTCAACAAACGAGCGCAAATAAGCAAATCTGAAGACAATTCCGAATCCAAATCGGAAGCCTTATTGCTATTGTGTGAGCGTTTTTATATGTGCTCAGCATAATGCACAAATTACCCTCTTTATGCCAGACACACACACACACACATGTGTAGATGAACTGTGGCAATTGGTTGTTAAGTATGTTGACCATAATGACCGCTGTGTGTGTGGGGAGAGAGATTGAAAATGATTTTCGTCCTGGTAAGTACTTATTATCCAATCATCAAGTTGTAAAGGCTTTAAATCTTATCAAGTACCTCCACTTAAATAACATGAAGAATAAGAATTGCTACTTAAAAATAAATCAGAAAATATAGCATATATTTAAGTAAAGCTGTCACTTTAAGTGTCAAGACAACATATTTCAATTTAAAGCCAGTCAGTTTGCTCTACTATTGAACGAAGCAGTTGCGCAATACTTTCAATGAATATTTGATTGTCGCAAACAATTCGAGCTACTCAAGTGGATACATTGATAAATATACATACATACGTATGTACATACCATATATATACACAATATTACACACACATTGTATGGGGACAAAGACAACTCTTTTGTCTCGGCGTGTTTCATTGTCAGCTTCAAGTTATTTGAATTTGTACATAATATGCATAGACAAAAGGAAATTGAGCGCAAATAATGGGTATTGAAAATGAAATGGGTATATTTGCCGATTCCTGTGTCACGCAAACAATTATCCAGATAAACGTGATTGATTATTGTGCCTAAGTGCAGACATCGCCAGCTAGCAAAACCGTTTTTGCAATAGTTTTTATTCAGGAAGTGTTCCTTTCGTCGACACTCAGTCAATATGTCGTCGTTTTCAATCAATGCAATAATTAGATGTCCTTCCTGCGGGTTACATGGAGCGTGAGCAATTTCAATCAACAATCCCATCCACAGCCACAGCCACCTCCTCCTTCTCATCCTTATCCTCATCCGCGTCCACGTCGCGCTCCTCGCTCATTTTGCTACCAAATAAAAATACTAGTCTAACGCTTTGGCAGTAGGAAATCTACTTAACCAAATTGATGACAATGCGATAAGTCAGCCGGCGAGTTAAGCCGCTTAAATGTTTATAAACTGACATCCTCGAGCCAACAACAAAAAGCACAATTGAATCGTCTACTTTACCATACTCTGATGTACACAGGACTACTACCTTAAAGTGCCAAAGAATGCGGTACTAGCCCAGGAAAAACTTGTCGAAAGATTTAGAAAGTTCAGATAAAAATTAAAATGTACCAAATTCAAAAATTTAGAAATGCAAACTCTTATTTTTAGAAAAATCCTTTCGCGACTACTATTTTACAGCTTATCTGTTATCTGTAAAATTTAAAATATAATATTTGCATTTTTTTTATAAGTTACAAACAATTTTTGTGTATGTTTATACTAATAATAATATAATGTTTTCACTATTGTTTTTAAAAATAATTGAAATAAAAATAAAATTTTGCAAAAAACAAACCTTAGAAATGAGGTATATTATTTCTACACTTTACAAAAATGTACCTTTCTGAATAATATGGACAGTTACCGTTTGCTAAAGAATATTACCGCGGTTTCCTAAAATTCAAGTCTTTTTTTATACGAAAGTATTTAGCAAAATTGTTAAGGACCCTTCCAGCTAAATAATCCTACTTAAAACACTAACGAAGTCAATATTTTGATTATATATCATTTATACATATTTTATATATATATATGTATTTCCCAAATCAATAGATGCAATGCCATTCAAAACTTGTGTTGCCGAAAATGAATATACTCTCTTTCTTTTTTCAAACAGAATATAAATATGATTCCCTATTAAACCTAACCGGCAACTAATCGGAGTCCTTTTTGGCTAGCTATGCGAATTTTGTAGATATATGTATGTATGCATATGTGTATGTATGTACACACATGTATATGAGCATTGCATATGCTGGCAAGCAGCAGATTGGTGGGAGAATAAATTGTTGGCATGCCAAGGAGGGCATATTAAATTCAGTAAAGGCACGTGCAACATCCAAAATTGGAGGCATTTATCCTTTGGCCAGTACTCTATCCAGGTGGCAAGAATAGAGCGAGAAAGAGAGAGAGAGAGTGAAATAATGTTGTAAATAAATGTACATATGTATATCAAAGATTGGTTCGTGCCATAAATCAGCAAATGCGTGCACTTCTAGTCATAATTGGCAATTTGCGTTCGCCACTCGTGTTTCTCCGTTCTCGTTAGTTTTTCGACCAGAATATGCTACCGTTTTCCCTTTTCACCATTTTGAGTCATGTGTCATGGCTTATTGTGTTCCTTTGAATTATGTACGCTGATTATAGCCACAAACTCATTAGCTAGTGCAAGTGTCATCTATAAAATGCTTTATGTATTTTCGACTATATATTAAGATTGCATGCAGTGAGCCTTTTTATACCCTGAACCCATTAAAAATGAGTAAAAAGGATATAATGGTTTTGTGCAAATGTATGTAACAGGTAGAAGGAAGCATTTTCGACCCCACAAAGTATATATATTCTTGATCAGGATCAATAGTCGAGACTTCAAATTTGGAATATAGGTTTTCGTATACCAGGCGCAGAACAAGTTTGCGTTATTTTTTAACTGCCTTCGTTTATCAATTATCGATACATTAAATTTCCGATAGAAATAAATGCCATAATTTTAAAGACAGAATCTAATTAATCTAATAATTCTAATTAATACATAATATGCATATGCATACTATTGATCAACTGCCCAAATTTCGTCAAGATCGGATAAGAAACACCCAAGTTATAGTCGAAAATATATTCTCATATTGATCTCATTTCTATCAGCAGCCGCAAGCATTTTCTGTGTGCATAAATATGCGAGCGCACGTGTGAGAAAGAGATGGCATGACAATCGTCGCGAGCGTAAATATGTTCATTGTGAAAAGCGCAACTGAGCACTGCTGGCACTGAAACGTTTTCAGTGGATCGCTGACACGATCAATGCTCGGTTTGGAGCAGAGCGGCGCTCGCTTAAAAAAAAAAAAAAAAATATTAGCCCGTTTACAGCTTTAAATATACTAAGATGCACCAATGCTATAACTAGGCAACTTACTCCCAGTCCATGGGCGTAACAGTAAAATTATCGCACAGATGGCTGCGACCGTTCAAATATCGTTCGTACTGAGAGATACGCTTGTGCCGAAGTTCGCCGCACTTGCAGTGGATGCGAGACTCCATATTTATACTGAGAAAGCTCAACAGCAGTTTCATTGTGGAAAGCACAACTGAGCACTGCGGGCACTGAAACGTTTTCAGCGGATCGCTGACACGATCAATGCTCGGTTTGGAGCCGAGCGGTGCTCGCTTCAAAACGAAATCGCTCTTCGAACTTTTGGCGGGAGCTGAGATATCGTTGGTCGTCTCATTGTTCGACAATATAATAACATTGTCGTTGAACTTATTTAGCTGCAGTTCGTGTGCACAGATTTCACCATTGGGCGATGATATGCGATTTCGTTTGCGCAACTGCCTCGGCGTAATCGCCCTGCGTCGTCTGTTAGTTCGTGCTTTCTGACAGCGCATTTTACAAAATGTATTTTTCTATTTTTTTGTGTGACAGCTGTTTGATGCACAACTCAAAGTTGATTACTATATATCAATTACAAATAGCAGCTCGGGTTCAAGCAAAACTTGTGCGCTGTTTTAGTGTCTGCCAACAATTTGTATTTCTGTCTTCACGCTCTTGCTTCTGTTTTTCTGTTGGGGGCTCTCAGAGCTCAATCGTATTTCTGTCGTTAATATAGTTGGTGGTTTTCTATTCCGTTGAACATTTCAGTTGTGCTTAAACTCTGTTGTAGTGTGCAAGTGCATAACGTCATTTGTATTATTTTAACTATTGTGTGTTTTAAAGGTTAGGTTTAGTTTAGGTTTAGTTAGGTCTTTTGTTATTTTTATAACTTTTTTTTATTTATCTAATGATTTAATTAATATATAATACATTGAATTTATTAATTGAATTAACTGTATCTTTAAAAATGTCGAGAGTATGTTGCAGCAATAATTGTCAGGTTCGTTCAAATATTAAGAGGGGCCTTGTTTGATGCTGGCTGTGTTGCATAAAATGTTCTGACCTAGACGGCTGTATTATTGATATGATTGAGAGCAAATCAAGTTTAAAGTGGACGTGTGAAAAATGTAAGGACGTTGAGAGGGATATGATAGAATTCGTTAGGCAGACTAAGAATGGCTTTACAGATATTCGGTTGGTTTAAAAAACTGTACGATGGATTCTCGGCTATGGAAAGCGATTTAAAAGCGAAGCGTAAAAATTCTATTTTTGCATTTGCCTGCATTAGAACGACAACAACGACGACGATAATTGGCGACTAAAACCAATCAGAACAAATTAAAATAAAGCATTAAACAGTTTGTTCATTTGGTTAGTGCCCATTTTTATACCCTGAACCCATTAAAAATGGGTAAGAAGGGTATAATGGTTTTGTGCAAATGTATGTAACAGGCAGAAGGAAGCATCTCCGACCCCACAAAGTATATATATTCTTGATCAGGGTCAACAGTCGAGTCGATATAGCCATGTCCGCTTGTCCGTCTGTATGAACACGCAGATCTTAGAGACTGTAAGAGCTAGAGACTCCAAATTTGGAATATAGATTCTCGTATACCAGGCGCAGATCAAGTTTGCGTTATTTTATCGATAACTGCCTCCGTTTATCTAATATCGATATATTCAATTTCCGATAGCAATAAATGCCACAATTTTAAAAGCAGAATCTTCTAATTCATACATAATATGCATGTGCATACTATTGATCAACTGCACAAATTTGGTCAAGATGTTTTTGTGTGTATTTTGCGGAGCCCCGCTACCAACGATTGCGTGTTTCACGTGTTTGTCGGCAGATGGCGCTTCCAGAGCTGCTTGCATTTTAGTGCAAATCTTTTTTAAGGGGAATTTGCCAATAATAATAGAATATATTTAATAACTGGGTTCAGGGTATATCGTAGTCGAGTTCACTCGACTACAGTACTCTTACTTGTTTATTATTATTTTTTGTATCCTATTTAGTTTGCAACAATTGAAGTAATAATGTATAATATGTTTGCTATAATTTTTAATTTGCAATAAGACCGGAAGTGTTTTTGCATTCAACACTCAATAGACTTGATATGCGTACGGCTTACCAAAACACCGAAGATTTGCAGACACTCAAAAAATGTCTAGCTTTTTACGTAAATCCATTCTCGGAAGTAAGCTCATAACGGATATGCTGATGCTGATGATTTCCGCAAACAAATATTTCGTTTCTTGTGCCAACAAACAGGATACAAAAAATGAACGAGTGCAAAACACATTCGACAAGATGAGTTGCAATATTAGGGCGCAAATGTGTCTTCTACGTTTTCCCGGTTAGCTCCTGCTCAAATTTACACATGACCATTCGCATTTACATCCGCATCCGCTTTCACATTCACATTCACATCCTTATTCCCCTCCTGCTTTCCTCACCCTTTAAATGTTGCGCTACAGGTCTCATTGTTAGCCTTTGTATGCTTGTGTTTTGTATGTTGTGGTTCTGTTTTTGCTGGCGGGAAATGAGCTCAGTGGGTTAAATGGAAACATCGTGCTCCGTTTTAGTTATGCAAATGTACATAAATGGTTTAGGCGCGTTGCCGTCCACAACAAATGTGGCTGAAATGTAAAAGACAAAAAATGAAAAAAAATCAGGGTATAAAAAACACCAAAAGAATTAAGCTCACAAAAAATTGTTTTTATATATGCGAAAGCACTCGCACAAAAGGTGTTTGCAGCTGCCTCGTCGTCGCTCTGCATAATGGTTCTGCTGCTGTGCCTCTGACACTCGCTGATTTAGATCTCTATTTGCTACTAGCAGCTGCAACAAGCAGCTGCAACTAGCAGCGTGTGTATAAGAATGGGGCAAGCCTGAATACAGGATGTTGGCAAGTGCATTCAAATTTGTGCTCATTTCGCAAATGCTATTCAAATAAATAAGTCTAAATGCATAATTTATTTCGAAGTGTAGCAAATCGTTTAAAATTGCCGAATAATGTTTAAATACGAATGTTTAATTCAATATTATTAAATTTGCAAATATAGATATTTATTTTAATTCTAGGTCTTAAATTAGATTTTACAATTTACGTATATTTATAAATATGAATATGATTTGGAATATTATTTTACGTGTAAATATATAATATTTTAGATTTAAGATCAAAATTTAAAATATAAGTATATTTTAATTATTTCTACATTATTGTATGTATTGATTGTCAATTATAATCTTAAAGGGAAACTGTTTTTTATATTATAAGTGGTAAAAGGAAAGTTTAAAAAAAGGGAATAAATCTGATATCTTTAAAATACTAAGTAGAAAATAATTAAAATTAAAAACTATCTATTTCACAAATATATATTTATATATTTTATCTTAAAATGTATTATTATTAAGTTGTATTAATATTTAATGGTTGGTTTTTTTTAAGCTTTTGAAAAAAAAAACATATAAAACATATAAGAAAAACAAAATAGTTTTATTAAAGTATTTATTAAAAAGTTAAATCAACAATTGCCATATATGATATAAAATACGAAATAATACGAAAAATTTTGTTTTTTCTTAAAATGTATTATTTATTATTCTACATTTTATTTGTTTTCAGGTTGAGCCTTAGAAACAATATATTAAATACGGAAAGGTTTTTTTGGAAAATCGAATTTTGCTCCATAAAGTCGAAAATGCACTGATACTAGCAACATGCCATTTGCAGTCATTTTGAAAATATTTAATTTATCTTTCGTGTGGCATGGAATACCAAATATGCAGTTTGTTTTACGTGCAATGGCAATCCAATAGTCAAAGATGCCTCCCCAACAGCTTCATTCTCATAGTCCACCACAACCGGAATAGACAAAAAATAAGAGTTTTAGTTTGTGTTTGCTTGGTTTGTGAGAGTTGCTGATTTATGGCACTCAAATTAACCTCGACTTGAATCTTTAAATTTTTAATGTATTCTTTTCGTATGAAAAAGAGAAAGTATGTTTAAAATTCATAAAATTTTTTTTTCAAATTTGTTGATTTTGAGTTATTTGTAATGTAAATGTTAAAGTTCTTAATCAACTTGTATAACTTTATTTGATTTAAGACCAATTTAGGAAAATCGTTTTTTGTATATATGTTTATCATTGCTCTCAGCTTGTTGCTTGAATTTGAAGCGTGTCCAAAAAATCAGACTTTATATGCAATAAATAACGACAGACATATGTTTATGTATGTATTCATTTGTTTTTTTTATATGTCAGCATCGGAGTTGCTTCAGCCTTGTGTTGCATTGAATTTATGTGTCTGTCACAAATCTCCGAATTTATCTTGCCCGGATTGACAATTGTTTGGCATTGACGACAACGCATAAAATTGTTGACTGCTCCTAGTTCACTTTTTGGCTAAATAATTAGCACTCTTGGTTTTTCGTTATTCAAGAATTTAATTGCTGAGAATCCTAAGACTCATTTTCGGATTCGAGACGGTTGTACTTTTAACAGCGAACACGCTAATTTCTAAAAGTAAAACAGCACTGTTGGCAATTTCAAAAGTAAGGACATGCACAGAAGCCAAATATCCCTAACAGCCTAACAACAGTCGCTTAACAGCAATAGCTTAACAGTCACTTTGCAGTACAGAGGGAACAAATAGCACATTAACATAGGGTTATTTGGGAAAACAGTTCACACAACTGCAGAATAACATGAGCTAAATTTAACAGCATGCAGGACATTTTAAGAACACTTGCATAGTGCTGGGGAATTTGTGCGTTAACAGTAACAGTAACAGCCGCCCCATCGCATTAGCAGAGTGGCAAATGGAGTAACTTTTCGGAGTTGCGGCGAATTGACAACGGCGCTGCAAAGCTTTTGCTTAGCTTGTTGCTGCTGGCGTTGTTCGGTAGACGTTTGTTCAACGTCTAGTTGTCGTTTGTCGTCAATTGGCAGTGAATGCTAGCGCAGCAAAGTGTTTCCTCATTCAGATCCGGACGCGCGACACGTGTTCAACGGTTCTATATATGTATATGTCCCGTCAGTGTCCGAAAACGCGTGATGATAAAAATGAAATTGAGGCAGGGCCGATTGCGATGCGGCCGTGTTTAATAACAGACAGATACGCATTAACCCAAAATAGACAGTTCAAAATGAAAGACCATGCCTCAAACTGTCAACAGCAGAACAAGAAACTTGTGTCAAACGAAAACGACAAGCAACACTGGCATCGCCACTGCACTTGTCAATTCAGTCAAGAAACACTTAAAACGCGAACCAGCAACTGCAATTAGCAATACAAATTTAGTGCTCAGGGGACTTGAACCAAGCACAACAAAAATTGACAGCTGACATTTGTAGCCGGATAAAAGATAAGCCACGAGGAGTGAGTGACGACAACTTCAACTGTCATTATGTGAATTATGTGCGAGAACTGAAAGTGAAAGTTGCGAGAAATTCACCTTTGTTTCACTTCTGCTACGGAATATATACAATCACATACATTCATGTATATACATACATCTATGTATTCCTTTAAGTGCGTGCCAAGTAATTTTGTTGTTTTTGGGGTTCGAAAAACTTCTCAATTGACCCATCGAATTGTATCTCAGCTCGGCTGCGTTGCATGTGAGGATACCTTGAGAAAGTTTCAGATACTTTGTTCTTTTGGATAAGCCAAGATAACTGTTAGCATGTTATTGTGGATTTTAAAGTGCTCTTACAAAGGATTACATAAAATACTATAGATATAATTATACTATACATATGTACATATCTCTATAGTCTCTGCTCTTAGCTAATTAAAACAATGCCTCAGCTGGAATAAGCTTAAACGATCTTAGTGATATTAGATATAGATAACAGTTACATTTGTCAATTAAATAACTCATGGAAAAGTATGTCCAAACTGAAATAAATGGAATTAGATAATTAAATAGTAATGGCTTGTCAGACTGGCTAGGCAAACAATTTATTGTTACAATTTAAATTTAAGTTGGAATCTGATATGCTTTCTTAAATTCAAAGAAATGATAAAAACCTAAAATGATTTGATTATTTATTTGGTTTTAAATTTTGGTGTGTTTTGTTTAATTTCAATAAATTAATAGAACTATACATTTAATTTGAATTGAGCTGTTACCTAATTATTACACATTATATGTCATGTGAATTTTAACATTTAGTTTTGACATGTTAATGAGAAAAAATAAAACGAAAATCTTTTGAGTTGAATGAATTTTTGAACTTTAAAGTTGTTGTTTAATGACAGAAGCCTTACAGTTTTAAATATATATATCTAAGGACAGATACACATCTTGGGCAGCTATAATCCATTTCTAAGCCACTTTTCGACCAATGGATTTTCACAGTCGGTAGAGTCACGAAAATTAATAATTGAATTGCATTCAGACTGCTTTAATGCGCTTTGACTAATCATTTGGTTAATCGTTGGCGAAATTAGTTCAGCACTTAATACGCCATCGCGTTAATAATACTCAACGTGCGCCCGATTTTCGACTGCTAATAATTCATAAACACGCGCGCTTCGCAATGTAAACACCAATGTAAACACACACACACACACACACATTTGCACACATACATATATGGCAGGCCTGAGCATACATCTTAACATACACATCCTTATTTGCTGCTTAGCATACGAGAGATCCTCATTGATTGCTGGCTAGATTTCTGCCAGCAGAATGTCGTTGTGTTTACAATGCTCATGCTTACACGCACACACACACACACACACACACACTAGTGTAGTTATTTAGGAACATAGGCGCATATAAGAATTTTGTTATATTTTATTATAATTCACGCTAAACAGTGGAGTGCATCTGCGGCTTCAGTTGTTTAAAGAGCTGTTGGTGTTTAAATATCGCTTATGGCAAATGCTTTAAATGTTATTTGTATTCATTTTGCATTGCATTGAGTGCAAAATACAAAAGAATGCAAATTATTTCAATTGCTAACCAGTGCCAACTGATCAGAATTAAATGACATCAGTACAGTAAAACACAATAAAATCAACTATGCAAATAATCGAACTAAACTAAATCTATTTAGAAGCTGTAGATAAAGTTGCCTATATGCAAAAAATAAATAATAAAAAAATTTGAATAGGAAGTAGTGTACGCAACAAATACAAAAAAGTTATTTAAGGAAATAAGTCAAAGCCGCTTTTGCCGATGTCAAACCAAAAGAAAAGAAAGTTTAAGTGTATGAATTTGAGTATGACTATGAGTGTGAGTGTGAGTATAAGTATGATCATGAGTATGAGTATGGATACGAGTATGAGTTGTATAAGAGTATGCATATTAGTATGGATATGAAAATGAATATGAATATGAAAATGAATATGAAAATGAATATGAATATGACTATTAATATGAATATGAATATGAATATGAATATGAAAATGAATATGAATATGACTATGAATATGAATATGAATATGAATATGAATATGAATATGAATATGAATATGAATATGAATATAAATATGAATATGAATATGAATATGAATATGAATATGAATATGAATATGAATATGAAAATGAATATGAATAATAATATGAATATGATTATGAATATGAAAATGAATATGAATATGAATATGAATATGAATATGACTATGAATATGAATATGAATTTGAATATGAATATGAATATGAATATGAATATGAATATGATATGAATATGATATGAATATGAATACGAATTTCATGCAACAAAGTGAAAGAGACCAGAAATAAAGTGTTGGACAATTAATTATAATTTTATTGTGAATTAGCGCAGTTAAGTATTATAATGATTGGAAAGAAAACACATTTAAACAAAGCAGACTATTGAAACGAGATAAATGCACAAAATAACAGCAATAATGGCGTCACATGCTGCCGTTTGCGGCAGCAACATAGCCACATGAGTAATGTTAATTAGATCACCTGAAACACCGGGAACAATTGCATAGAGCCAAATAATAGGCAGAAACAATTCATATACAACGGCTGAATGCCTGCAGCAAAAGTGATTGTTAAACATCAACATCAACAACAACATCATCAACAACAACAGCAAGAACAGCAAAAACAACAGGAGACGACAAAGCGTGTTTTCAATAAATGTGTGCGGATGCGTCGCAGCGGCGTCGTCACCGCCGTAGCCGCTAAATCGACCGCAAGCAATGCGGCCGACGTTGGCGTCGTAGCAGTCGCACCTAAAAGGAGGCAAAGCGAACAGCGCAGCGCCAGAAGGGCGCGTGGCATTGCAATAATAATGGCGTTATTTTTAAACATAATGCATCCACAACGAATTCTGCACTGGCCATTTTGTAACGGTAAGTGCTTTTTTGTTCAACACTTACCTCTCTTCGTCGCCTCTTTGACTTTCTTCCAGTGGCTAATATGATTTTATGCCATTGGTTGTGCGGTAATAAAAATTCGAATTGCATACTTTTGGCTGCTGTCATAGTATTTCATATAATATTAGGTGCGTATAGCTGTAAATTCACTGACACTATATTTCCTGTTGTATACATACAAAGACGTCTCTGGCAAGATTAAGGCAACTGACAGATGTTTACACGTGTCTGGCAGGACAAATGCCGAATATTCATCTATAGGGAAACCCATCTTAGAAGTCAAATAAAATGCGAAGCAGAGTGTATAAAATCACACACAAGTTAATGAATATTTTATAGCTAATATATAGTTGAGTTATGAACTTTTGGTGGGTGTAATGAAATTTAATCTTGAAACCATTTTAAAAAATACTTTACTAATTACCAAACCAGCATTAATAAATCTTGGAAATGTTTGTGCTCAAAAAAATGTCCACTAATTAATGAAATTTATTTCGGTCAACTTTAGTCCGGTCGACAAAATGCTAAGACGAAATTCTGAAGTAAATAAGGCCAACCCAAAAACAAACTAAAATCCCAGACGTTCTAATTAAATTTACTAAAATGCAGTTGGACTTGAGAAATTCCATTTATAGCTTGCAATTTTGAGTTTTGATTGCTGCAAAATGTGCGGATTTTAATTATGTATGGGAAAATCAAATATTTTCGATGGCTCTTCATCAAATTTGAGAAGCGCAAAAATATACCAAGCTTATCAATTTAAATAGCTTAAGCTACTTACAAGAGGAACACACGCTGTCTGGGAAATAGGACTGGTGTTATGGAAATGGTGACGTTGTCAAGCGAAGTTCACGCATCCTGCAACGTATCCTGCTACAGTCTGGTGCTGAACTGTACCTAAGCGGAGAACTTTAGTAAGCGCGTACTTGTAGCAGTGTCCACACATCCACATACACACTTCCACATCGAAAATTAGGTCAATCCTTCATAGGACACGTTGCGAATCTTTGCATCCTTAGTGGTATGATATTGCCATGTTTTTGTCTTTCCACATGCGCTGGCCTCAAACGCCCCTTGTCAGCGTTAAGCACAATATATATACATATGCTTATATGCATGAATAAAATTAAACTATAAAAAAGCCGGTGCGATAAATTAATGTGAATTTCAGTCGCAAGAGTCCCAACTGTCGACTAAAGTTTGCCAACTCCAAAGTTTCGCATATTAAGTACAAACGTACAATGAGAAAGCCAACCGACCAGCGGCAATGGGTTCACTTGGCCAAAAGTTGTAGCTGAGACGGCCTAAGACTAAAACAAGCACAGGATATGCCACAACAACAACAGCAATATCATTTTTGTGCCGGGACAATTGAAAAAAATTTGCACTTATTACGTGAAACTTTATTAATTTGCAGTCGAGAAGTGCAAATTTTACTGCAAACTAATTTTGATAATTTGGTTTATAGCAATTTTCTCTTCGCTCCAACAGTGTTTTTTCTATTTTTTCTTTTAGTTTTGCTTTTAGCACCACCATCTGTCGCATTTGGGCCAAACTTTTTTTTAACCCTTTCTTTATTATTATTCCATTTTTGTAATTGCCCCTTTGCATAATTTTGCAGCCCGCAACGCCGACGCATTCCATTAATTAAATTGTAAATTTAGTTGCATTTTCATCTCTTTTATTTTTAATTATTTTATTTGGTTCGCAGCTTTTCATCATTACCATGTTAATTTTATACTTTTTCTGGATATTTTTTCTACCAATGCTCCCGACATCTATCAACAGTGCTTTTTATTATTTTGTACTTCCACCTGCTGGTTGTTTCAGTGTGTATTATCTTAATGTGTATTATCCCCAATGCGGAATAAATGCAAAAGGATGAAAATATCCTTTATATTCCCTATACCCATTAATGAGTATTTTGGAAAAGATGAAGGAAAAGCTATACGAGAATCTTAATATCGCTTTTCCGTTTCTCTACCTTTTATATATGCATAAATATATATTTTTTTTATTATTTGGATACATGTATAACTATATGTGAGTTTCTGACAGACGACTACCTCATAATTTTAAGGGCCTTATTCTTTTGGGGTATGGACATTGAGAGTCTGAGGTTGTTGTGTTGTGTGGGGCTTATATTCGTTATGGGAGACAACGGACAAAATATAAAATTGGCCAACTTTATCGAAAAGAGAAAACCAAACAGAACTAAGCATACAATAATCTCTCCCGGCACAGATTCTCTGCTCAGTTTAAGGGGTTTAAATGCTAAACTTGCCATGTAAAATGCAAATTACAATAACACACACCCAATCACAATTTATTTCAATTTGAAAAAGTTTTTTGGCTCAACGGTGACCTTTTTTAATATGTTGATAAATCTTTAAGTCTTAGCCACATATTAGCATACTTTTTTATTCACAATCGATCATTATTCAGCACAGCTTTAACTTTCGGATATGTTAAGCTTATTTTTATTTTTAGATTAGGTTGTTGCTTGACATAACTGCTGAATTATTTATATGCATAGTATTTGGATAGAGAGCGACAGATGCCGAATAAAAAAAACTATTATTAATTGTTATTTTATTGTGAGCCCTAGCAACTTGTACTTTTGAATATATAATGAATATTAAAATTAATTAGATACTACTTTTCAATAAATTTATAAATAAACTATATGCAAAATAATGAATGTGAAATGTAATTAGATGCGCATTTTAACAAACGATTATAATCCTCAAATGCTGTGATGTCAACATTCAGCTATTTAAGAGTTCAATGGTTTCGAGATTATCCAAATAGGACAAGAGTTAGCGGCCAATTTGCCAGTAGCCAAGTGCTGCTGCAGTTGACACCGTCTTGTAAAAATTTATTTCCTTTCGAAGTGAGATTACTTTACATCGCTGATGGCACTCGAGAGGCATTACTTTCCATCCCAACCCTGCTGGCTGTATCCATCTCGACTGCTCTCTTACTCTGATGACCTGAACGCATTGAAAATGGCTGAAAAGGGTATGATGGAGATTTGCTAATGTATGAAACAGGCAAGGGACTATCTGTATATATAATATCAAATTCTGGTATCGAGCTGAAATATAAAAAGATGAATTGCCTTAGATTCTATGATGAATTTTCTCTATTATCGTATATCCTAGTCGAGCTCTCTCAACCAGAGCATTCTTCTTGTCTCTCAACTAGTATTATTATTTTATAATTTGTATATAACATAATAATATAGCCAACTTTGTAATGAATTTTAAATGACAGCAGATTAATCTCGGCCGGCAAGGGTATGTTTTCTTCGGTGTGCATTAGATAGATATACTCTCTTGATTTTGATGTACTTACTGCCAGCCAATGGCATCAGCATAGGCCAAGACAGGGGCCAAGACGGGGGCCAAGACGGGGACAAGACGATGGTCAAGACGGGGCCATGGCGGGGCAAAACCAAAGGCAAGGGCAAAGGCAAAGGCGATCTAAGCGCAGATATGCCGCCAACATCAACAAAAGTAAACTTGTTTTGAGTAGCACATAAATTCTGGCTGGTTATTATGCCTGTCTGTTGGTGAGCAAAGCGTATTTGTTTAACTTTATACTTGACCCAGGAACTACAAGTTGGCGCGATAAGTCCGGCTTTAAGCTAATATATATGTGCAACCATGTATGTATGTAAGTAAAACTATGTCAGGTCAGACAAATGAATCAAAACAAAATTAGCAATCGCAAAAATATATGTTTAAGATTCAACTTAGAGAAATAACTTTCCGACTGCGAAATATTGCAATAAGTCATTCAAAGATGAAAACAATTGAACCAGTCAAATGAGCAATTTAATAATGCTTACAATATTTGCAATTGTTATTGTTGCATAATAAATTATGCAGTGAACTTTTGCAATAATAAACAGAAATGCAAAAAGCGCTTCAAAGCATCTCGGCAAATTCATGTACATATTTTATATAAGCATGTTTAGAGTCAGTTAGCAGCAATTAGCAGTTTTAATAAAAGTAATGTACAACTAATATGATAATTAGGTTTAAATGAATATTGCCTATATTAGAAGGGATGTCTAAGATATTTCAGTATTGTACTTATTCGAATTTAATGTCACAATACTTAATTGCATTCTGTCAAAACGAATTGTTATTCCAATTTCTTGGTTATTTTCTTGTCCTTGGAAGGTTTGACCTGCTTAAAATATAGAAATAATTACTGATCAAAGTCAATTAGAAGCTCAATCAATTTAAACAGCTTTCCTTGATATGCTTCTTGGCTTTTTGGTCTTCCCGTTCAACGATATGCTCCTTGTTGCTCTCCTCGGGTATTAAAGGTGGTGGCAAGCCTTGTTTAACCATTTCCTTAAAATGCTGGGGCAGTGATTCAAAATCCTCTTTGGCGTTGTCCTTGATCTGTCGCTTGTTGCTTGGCGCAACACCAAATTTCATCTGCAGCATCTCATTTGAGGGGAGTTTCGGCTCGGAAGCAATAGGCGACACGAGAACGGGTAGTGCGTGGCTGCGCGATGCAGTTTTTAGCTTCTGCATGAGCAAGCCCAGATCTTGAGGCAGTGGCTCCGGCTGCATTCGCTGTGGGCCTGTGGCTGGGCGTTCCTGAGCGCCTTTGGGAACGCTATTAAGAGCCTTTGACATTTTGTTGTCCACAGTCAGCGGCTCAATGTCAGCCAGGAGCGCTGCATCCCTGGGATCCATTTCGGTTGGCCCCCCAGCACTCTGTTCGTAGGCATTCAGGTTGAGCAGATCGATATCAAGCAGCATGTGAAGACCCTTAAACTGTTGACTATATTGCGACTCCAGCTCGGGAAAAGATATGGGCTTTTCCGTATAGTCCAATAGAGTTTTGGCACAAGGCAAAAACTTGCATCCAATTTCAGGCGCGGGCAACTGAGCGCTGTACGTAATGGGGCAGATAAGCGGGGTGCTAAGGAATAGAAAAATTATGGACAGTTTTTTTTTCAAAAATCACATTTATCTTATCTGCATACAGTTTTACATCCAACTTATTCGATTCACCATTAGCTTTACTTGCAGCCATCTTGCCAATAATTAAGCTGAATCAGACTGAGTACTTTCTCACGTTGTTTGACAGGTGATTACTGAGCAACTAGAACAGTGATGTCTATCACATTTTGATCATGTGTTGTAAGTGACGGCAATAAAAGGTATCGAGTACTAAGTGCTGAGAATACAGAAATCGGTTTCTGTATTGCTGTACTCAGTCAGCGGACATCTTCAACTCGGTCTCGCTTCCGACGTACCAATTGGCGCACAATCACTACAGTTTGTAGCTTAGTTGATTCACTTCATTTAATTTATGTTTAATACATAATAGACAACATAGGATGGCTACAATACATAGGGCGGGACTCTCTCTCAGTTATTGGAAGCCGAGCCCAAATAAAAACCTGACAGAACGGCCAAAGATAAGAAACCTTCCATTCCGGAATTAACCTGTCATTGTATAATGCCGTTAAGAACTTATATTTATTTAAATTAAGTTAAATATATCTAGTAGCTGTTCAGCAGAACTGAAACGACCTCCTGCCTAGAAAAAGCACCTTATATGCCAAAGTCGAGCTTCTCCTTGACCAAATGCTTGCCACATTCCTTGGGCGGATTGTAGCTGTTGCCGCCGTGTGGCTCAAGCAAATTACCAAATTGCAGCTGCACCATCTCATCTATGTTTAGATAAGGATATACATAGGCGTCGTTGTCCGATAGACTTTCCAGTGGCGGTCCAATGACCACAATTTGTTGATCCACAATCAGTTTCTGTTGCGATTGCAGCTGTGGCTCTGGCTGCATCGGAAGGGGGCTTAGCTTAAGTAAAATTGCTCACACTGTGTTATCGTCCTTAAGCAATTCTTCGTTCAGTTTATGTGATGTTTAAGTGATGTGTACATCATTTTATCGAGCTGTAAAATCCAACAATTATCGATTCAGGGTTTTTGCTCGCAGTAAATCAATCAATTTACAAACAAATAAAAAATGCTTGCACAAATTAGGCTGTTTTTAGTCCTTGATTTTAGTGTTGTCAAATTCGACAACCTATTGAAAACAACCCCAATTTAGGAATCAACGCTATTTAACGGGCTAATGGAAATGAGTTGCTCAACGAGTATTGCTGTTTTGGTGTTTATGACTCATGAATTCTGCAACAGTTGAGCCAAAGCCGTAAGTAAAAGTAACATTTAATTGTGCGACCTTTAACAATAGAGTAATCAATTGTAATGGTGCAGGAGAACAGTGACTGCCTTCTGCACACGAATAGCACTCTATATGCCCAGTTAATGGCTCCCAATAAACGTCTTAGCTAGAGTGAGAACTGATGAGCTGACCAGCGACGAGTGCGGGACGGCGAGGGAGGTGCCCCAGAGTGCGATAGAGTCAGTCGAATAATTATGATTTATGCCACACGGGAAGGTGGCGCCTAATTGTCTGGCCATAGGCATGTCCCTGGCGTGTGCAGATACAATTATGTCCTGGTAGTCACTTGAAACTGGTTGCCATTCATCTCCCGTCTAACATTCTTTGGAAGCCACACATCCCCCTCCGCACTCCGTCTCCCTTTCTCTGCTACCCGAAAATAGTGGGTATGTTGTGAAAATGTCACACGTACCGTAATTATGATGTGCGCTTGGCTAACGTGAACAGTTTCCTAATGCTAATGCCAGCACATATGGTTGGTCCATCCAACGATTTCTTCAGTTCTAACTGAGTCATTATGACCACTTAGAGAAATTTACTTCATTTTCGAGATGCTGTAGCTGAGTGTCCGCCTTTCCAATTTCCTATATAACTAGTCCTCATGACCTTCCAAACTACACTCAAGTTTCATGAATAATTTTGTTTATTTTAAAGCTTTAATTTTATTTCTGGTTTTTGGTTTTATTTCATGACGTTTTTCTTTCCCCGTGTTAGATTCAAGAAATTTTTATATATTTTGCATTTATGTTACGGTTGCTCCTAATGTCGGCATTGGTACGAAACTTAAGCATTGCATTGTCGAGAGTCGCACATTTTTCATTTAGAACTGCATTTTTGCTCTTCGACTTGGTTCTGGAGCTGGCCTCATTTGCAGCTTCGGCTTTTTGCCACGTCTCATGCTAACCTTGTACATTTTATACCCCGAATGCATTGCCTACATTTTTTATTTACTAAAGTTTAAAATAACATTTAATTTAAAATTTAAATTACAAAAATATTTCTTAATGCAGCGGTAATTTAAGAAAGCATAATTATATATCCATTTTTTTTGAAGACTTTATTAAATAACAGCGATTACAACTGGCATAGGAATAAATATCCGTATGTCGAATATCGATTAATGCAATAAATTTTTATTATTGATTTAAAATTATCGATCATTATATAACATATATATACGAGTAAAAGTTGCTGAATTTGGTATGAACATTTTTCCTCAGCATACAGAATTAGTTTAAATATATTCCGAAAATGGGTAAAGCGTATTTTGAGAAGTATTGGCTGAAATTTTGTGTGAGTATGGAGCTATATGCCGTCTTATTTAAAGTACAGCTGTCTACAGAGCATTGCCAAGTCGCACACTCTCGACAAGAACCCGTTTCCTTGATCCACAATGTCGGCACATTGCTTGTTTCTTACCTGCTCACAGCTACCCCATTTTTGGTTAAATGCCATATTTCTTATGCTTTTATTACATGTTTTATGGAAATGTTTCAAGCATTCGACGCACTTTGCACATCAAACGCATTTAAAGCCTGGAGGCTAAAGTACACACGCCACCATCCACCATCAAACCACCAGCCACCCACACAGTCATATAGGTGCCTGTTGAGATAAACTGCCATGCAACTTGACTGCTCAACGCACCTGAGCATAACCGTAGCAATGCCACCGGGTGTCTGTCTATCTGTCAGCTAGTTTATCTTCAATCTTGTTTGTGGCATGGCACTCGGCACACGGCACACGAAATACGAATTTTTACTTTGCCAGAAACTGCTAATTTCGTTTGATTTGCTGCCCCAGGGACATCTATCACCAGTCCTTACAAACAACTGAGACTGACGCTTAGCCTCCTTGCTGCAAATTTGACAATGGGTTCATAGACACAATATTGATTATCTGAAACTGTTGCTATACGTTTGTCTTCAACCACAATTGTCTCTTTTGATAATATAATTTTCTGGTTCATCGAATCATTTGGAGCTTAGATTTGGACAAAGTTTAATATACTATGGCTGGCATTAATTATGTTGATTGTGTGCATTTCAATCAACCCACTTTCTGACTAATTCCCTCATTGTATTTTTAGTTGCCATTTTTATGCACAATTAAAGGGCTATCGATACAGGACTTAAGAAGGTTTTGAGACTGCTCAGAAAAATAAGAGAAATCTTATTTATGTTGGGTGTTTTAATAGTATGTGAGGTCGAATTGTACTTTACATGACTACAAGCAAGAATGCAAAAAATAAAAAGGCTAACTTCAAAAATATTTCAGGGATATTTATATATATATACAAATCAAAAAATAAGCAATTAAAATAAATATTAAAATAAAAAAAAAACAAATTGCAATTAATATTGTGTCATGCGAAAATAATGTATCCCAAAATGTAAATGTTATTTATAAAATGGAATAATATCGGTATTTTGATTTTTAGAAACACAGAATTTAGACGTCTCAATAATGTGTTGAATTTCTTAATTCGAGCTAATGTATTTCTTACTATTGAACACATAAGCAAACAAATATAATATATATATATATATATATATATATATATAATAAAAGTATCCTGTTTGTTTACTAAACCAAATTTGTTTGTAGTAGAAGCCAAGCCATTAATTTGTAGGGACACATATACGTTTATAAATATACACGCACTCTTCCAAGCAATATTAAATTGTGTATGTCTGCATATTAATAACGTTGACGCAAACAGCACTGACTGTTAGATGGTCAAATCTACTTTCGCTTGACACATAAATTGAGCTTAAAAAAATGCCAAATTGAATTGAATTTACGTCAACCTGCATGGCGATGATTTCCGCTCGACTTCACACACAATAACATCCATGAAATGCCAGCAACAAGCAGAACAAATCCACGTGAAATGAAAAGGATACACAAAAACTCATTCACAAACGGAAATTTCCACACAACTCTCAACAAATAAATGTTGGTACAATGCTTGTTGAATACTACCCACTTCTCGGCGACGTCATTAAATTAAAGAGCGACAATAGATGTTTTCCATTTAATTACTAACAACCGCAGACATCCGACTGAATTTAAATTTATGTGTGTATAAGTTTCCAAATATGTTTTATGTGATTTAAAGACTTAACTTCACATTTCTTAACTTCATATTTCTAAAATATTTGCAAACTACTAATTGGTTTTTTTTTTTAAATACATATCAAAACATTGTTTAGATTTATATGTATTGTAATCTGGTTTTATTTATTATTTTATAACTACTTTTTTAATAATATTTAAATACATTTTTGAAACATATTTAAGTCAGGTGCCAAAGGCTTGCGTTAAATTTAGTTTTTTGTTTCAAATCCAATTCATTATTGCTTCTAGACGTGCTTTGATGTTGGTTAAAAATCTGTTAAATGGTATGTTTTTGAGTAATCTCCTCCCTATTAAGCCATCATGAACTGGACAAAAACGATAGCTTGCTTACCGGCATACGTGATTCTGGCATAGGTGCAGAAATGATGGCAAGGATAATCTAGACACCCAGACAGTATTGAAAAACATAGTCCTTGTCCATTCAGAATGTGACAATCATAGAGATGTGGATCACTAGCTCAATGCATACAGCCAGTGCAAAGGGAAAGTGCTCACCCAAATAAATTGGGGTGCTGTTGACAAACAGGCCAGTAAGAACTAAAGAAAACCCCTTTGATAATCAAAATTGAGTTGACTTCATTTCACCAGCTAGGATTAGCATTACAGCCGTTTCCAAGCTTGTTCAGCAAACAAAGTGCCATAAGTATGTTAATGAAACGCAAAACGATTTATAAAACTGACCAACTGAGTTTGGATTACTCCTACAGTACTCCGCTATACCTTATCATCCGACTTAGGATTACTGATCGCAATTTTAAGTTTATTTAAAAAGAATACATAGAAAATACTTTATAAAAAAATGTGCTCTATTAAGTAAAATAAGTATACTGACATGAAAGAAAATTGATTTGTGCATATGAACGAACGGTTTATCAACTTGATTTCATTCATTTAAATTTAAGGTTATCTGACCAATTCACCATATTAATAACTTAAATTCAACTGAAATTCAATTAACGTCGTTTTACTTTTTGGTACATCGGACTAAATATAAGCCAATGTTCAATTCTCCTGTTCTTGTTGCTGATTAGAGTATTAGGCTCCCCATTTACTGCTGTGTGACCTTTCTGCTCGTTGGACTATCGACTGTTGATCCCTTGACCCCTGACTCCTTGACCGCTTGATTACTTATTTTTGAAGCTCGCCTTTTTGGGGTTTTCCTATAAATAGACTAGGTCGTAACTGACTGCATCTGACGATACCAGGCCCATATGGTGTTTGTTATTAAAACAAACAGCCTGTGTCAAATATTGCAGGAGTTTTCATGTATTTTGAATAAATGTGGTCAAGGACGTAGTCTTGGAAGGGGTTACGTGATTTAAAAATTGTGTTTATTAGAATATTAGTTTGTAAGATTTACCAAATATCTGTCAGCGAGTCAAATTTTGTGCGGTTGGCCAGCAGAACAAATCAAAAGGCAAGCAAAATGAATGCCTGGCGCACAAAGCAAGCGACGAGGGCAGAATAATAAATTTATTTGAAAAATGCCTGGTACGCGAACGGAAAAAAGTACGAGTTGCCGTTGAAATTATGAAAAATGAGATGGATAAAGATGCGCATCCACCCCTCCCATTTCGCATTTGCAGGTCCTTTTGCAGAGGCGAACACATACAACAGCTACAACAACAAGCACAACAGTAACAATAGCAAGAACAGCAGCAACAGTTACAACAATGTTGACTTGAACGGATTTAGTGGCAATGTCCTGGCGTCGTTGTCGTCCTCTGTGGGCGCAATGCTGCCACAAGCGGAAGCAACGAATAACACTTTCAAGAGCTTACCATTCCTAGCCAACGATGATAATTCTTTCGCCTATTCCCTGAAACCGGATGCCTTTGCGGAAACGGAGCTGGCACATTCCTTGCCAATATTTGACTTTGGCATGCCGCGTAACATTACAGGACGAACAGGACACACGGAGGCCATAATTAAGTGCAGAGTGGATATGTTGCATGATAAGTCTGTAAGTTAATGTAATGAAAACAAAACTTAACTATAAAAATACGTTATCAATTGGACAAGAACTAACTATTTTAGAAACAAAATTAATATTCAACAAGTGATTCATTTAAATAACTATGTTAATACCATTAAATTGATGCTGACTAAATTTAATATAACGCGGATGAAACTAATAGTTTTGTTTGATTTTTTTATTAATGTATTTTGGAACTATAATATTCTACTCATCTCTCAAATTTTTAACAGCTGCAGCATTAATAATCCATGAGTTTGTGTTATTATAGGTATCCTGGATACGCAAACGTGATCTACACATACTGACAGTCGGAACAGCCACATATACATCCGATAAGCGGTTTCAGGCAAGTACTCTATATACTACTTAAATATATACATATGTCCTTGTTTCAGAGTGTTAGGACTGACTTACCAAACTACGTGCTTAAAATAAGTAAAGCTGATTTTTGGAAACTCCAAAGTACAATTATTTCACTATTATTATTTATTTAGATTATGCAAATTGTAAGCTTGTTGATTCAACTACTTCTCTAACTAACGCAGGCATAAATTTGTATGATGTACTGCCCTGTGGAAGCACAATATTAATGAGCAAATAACTAATATACAATTAAGATGACAATTAAATTGACACTGAGAATTGCAGGTGACCGAGTCGAAGGATATGCGCGAATGGACGCTGCACGTTAAATCGCCAAAGGCCAAGGACACCGGCATCTACGAATGCCAGGTCAACACGGAGCCAAAAATATCCATGGGGTTTCAACTTAATATCATTGGTGAGCAACTAATTAAATATTTTCATTTACACTGATCCCTCATGTCATCAAGAGTATGCTGGCTGCCGCCCGTCTGTCTGAGCGATGCTATTGAAACTAGATAATCAAAACTTGAGCTACAACTGTAGTTAAATACTTTCTATTTAATTTTAAAGTAATTGCTAAATTCATAAAGGTTATCCAACTCATAATCAGTCGATAGAATAGAGTACTGCAAAGTCGTCTATATTCTAAAACACCATTTTACTTGATGAAGTTGTTGACTGTGTTTTACAACTGTTGACTACGCATTTGATGCTGTTAAATTGCTGATTACAATTTTTAATTCAGTTTACCTCGCCAACAGCTCACAATGATGATTATTTTATTCGTTTATGCTCCCGTCGGTTATAAATTGAGCGCGCTGCAACATTTTGGTGCAAATGTATGCAGCCATTCATATTTAATTTCTCATTTTTCATCATACATAAATAAAAACGAGCCAAGGAACAGGGCTCAAAACAGACACCTTCAATTTGTAGCCTCCGCATTGGAATTTTGGTCGAGAGAAATTCTTGACAGCATGACACATGTTATCTAGGGAGTTAATTAGTAAGTCAGCCCGAGGGACTTAAAAGAGTTGAGCTGCTTGATTGGATTGGAACTGTAATGAATATTTTCATTAATGGCTTAGTAATGGGATGAGCATATCTTATATGCCATATATGGTTAAAAAGTGGCAAAAGAATCCCTTTCATTGATATTCTATTATAATATCGCATTTGTATTCTACCTTGATGTCTTTAAAGGTCCTCAATATCCGAAACAAAGCAGCCAATTAAAAAGATGGCTGTTTAAAAGCTATAAAAAGTGTGAACATGTTTTAATTAAATGCAGAATAAAGCTGCCGGAAAGTAATCCATATTCGATGACGTTGCCATCGAAAGTCAGTAGCTGCTTTCAGCCACTTACGCAAATAAGTTCGCAATCCTGTTTTCTACTCAGATACCAAAAAGAACATTCGAGTATATTGGCTTGACTTGAATCTTGGAATGTATGTATGTAATATAACCGCAAGCTTCAAGATGGTTCAAGTTGTTAACCTACTAGTTTTAAGTTGACAGTTTATGTATCATTAAATTCACTATAAAAAATGCTCATTTCGCAACAGAGTATCTTGCAGTCGTATTACGAACATCTTTGGCTTGCACGCCAACTTCCTTTTTGGTGTTTTTCACAAACGAATTTACGATTACATTTTCTTCGCCACCATATGTGTTTTAATTTACGTTAATGAAACAATTGCAAAAGTACCTTCCACACGCTGCCGGATGCTGCAGCAAGTTGCAAGTTGCCAGCTGCATGCTGCCTGCTGGTCACTGTGGCCTTATTCTTAATGACATTATCGGCATACGCATCGGAGTGAGTTTAAAGTAGCTTCTCCGAGGCGCTGTACTCTTCTCGCATTGCATTTGATTAATGTGATAATGCAAATTTATGCAACCGACCCTCGGTTTTTTCGCCAAAAGATTTATGCAACACACATTAATTCAGCTTGGACGTTGGCAATAAGTATCTGCCTGATGAACAATTCCAAGCAGTGCTGTACAGGGATACATTTTAAATTGCGAAACGATACAATTTCGAAGTGACATTCATAACAACTACACAAATGAAATATTCCGCTCAGATTTAAACATATTGACATTTTTTTTTTATGAGAATTCGCACTTTGAAAACTCAATGTTACTCGTTCCGTACATGTAGGTGGTAGTTATAAAAATATCACATTTTAATCCATAAAAAATAAATAATAAAAAAGAAGCAATAGCCATTTAATTTAAATCTTCTAAAAATCGAAACATTTTTATGTTCCCATGAGAGACATCGCCTGGGACAGATTATATATTGAGTTGAAACTTTGCACACTCGATCGTATTCTGGCAGCACGGATTCCCCCCTTTCCAACCCAAGTAATAATACCATTTGAGACAGATACAAATTTCATTTTATCCCTTCTGCTGGTGCACTTGCATATCTACGTAAATACGTGTCTCTCCTATCTGTTGGTGCAGGATACACTTTTCCAGGCTTATATTTATACTCTGCTTTCATTGGAAAGAGTCAATATTTTATTGCTGTACAACGTAGCATTCGCCACATTCAGAAAAAGGAATCGCCCTGAACTTTAATTTTTTTTCTCTCTAGAAATAATTTCTCAGAAAATGATTTTTAAAAATAAGCAAGGCTTCTTATATATTTTAGAAATACATTTCTTAAATCTAAATATTCTTTGTAGATCAGTAGTAGTAGTTGTAATGTGCGATTTATTCTCAGAGTCTAAGTTCGACCTGCTCACAAAGTTTATTTTTACAGAGTACTGTGCAGTCGTTTCACTCGTTTAATAGTTATTATTTGCACGAGCGAACGCACAATAAATATTATTATTAACCCAGTTTTATCGATACCCAAACATATTCTGCATGCCACAAACATACATATATGTGGAATGCCTGCTTTTTTGCTCGCTTTACATTTACAGGTGAAATTTGGGGAAGCTTAAAACATATGTCATTTTGTTATTAAAAGTTTATGCTTTCAATTGCGCAAATAGTTTGGAAAAGTATTTGCATAAATGTAAATGTATGCAATATTCTAGTCGCCACAGTGAACACTCATAAAGAATTCACTTTTTGTCTGTAGAAATCTCACCTGATGCCAAGGCCATCATCAATGGGCCGCCCGATCTGCATTTCAAGGCAGGTAGCGCCATTATACTCAGCTGTGTGGTCATGCAACCTTCGGTTAAGGACATTGGACCCATCTATTGGTATCGGGGGGACCAGTTAATCACTCCCTTGGAGGAGGACGATAGCGAGGTCGAGATGCCAAAGGATCTGCAACCGGGTCAACTGAATCAATCACTTAACGAAGTCTTGAGCACAGACTTGCAAAAGGAGTTCGTCACACGTATTGCCATGGAATCTCAGTTGGGAGACACCCTCAAGTCGCGGTAGTGTATGAAATTGACATGTCACAAGATTTTAAGTATTTAACTAAAGGCTTTCCAAAAGGCTGCGCATCTCCAATGCCCAAATTACGGACACCGGTATCTACACGTGTCAGCCAACGACTGCGAACAGCGCCAGTGTTGTCGTCCATGTCATAAATGGTAAGTAAACCCCATTGATCCTTCTCAGACTTGTAGCTGAAAGGACGAAGCAAAATAGATGCCATCAAATTTAAAGGATTATAAAACTAGTATTAATAAAAATAATCAGCCGAAAAAGGAGGGGCTCTCCGTTTTAATTTTCAAAGCCATTCTCTGAAAGGTTCATTTTGCTAAATAGGAAAAATTTTTCATTTTGAACACAACAATTAAAAAAGCTGTTGTGTTATGCATTGAATTGAAACTCAGAATGCTAACACATTTGTGAATTTCCAAAAACGGAAACGGAATAGTTTTGCGTAAAGTGGAGCACGCCTGAATATAATAATTGTATATGAATATTTAAATCAAATTTCTCATATGTGAGAATCGGCCTTAATTGTTAATCCCATAAACATCTTCGATGCTCCGGTTTTTGTAGCTGTGGTTTTTAATTGTTGATCAAACTCAACAAACTACTCCCATGGGATAATATAGTATGGAAGTGGAAGGATAATAACTGCGCTATTTATTAACAAGAGCACGAGTAAATGATATGCCTATTATATGCTGTGCCTGTATTTATCTGCCAGTCGGAGCTCATAAAAAGTAGAGGCATAAAAATAGGCTCTGGAATAAGTTAAGCAGATCAAGTGTGTCATACTTTCTTTTTAAGTTTTGTAAACAAGTCAGCGTTTTGGTATTTCACTTTGCATATTTCAAGCATAAATTTGAAGGAATTGTGAGATTAAGTTGTGGAAAACTACACACTTACATACTAAACACTGGCACTGGTCATCGTAAACTTGACGCGTTCCAAGTCCTTTCTGGTTTTATGGCACGCACTTGAAGCAAATTGAAGTGCGTTAATTTGATGGCATATCAAGTGTTAAATTAAATGCCTGAGAGCCAAGCAGTTAAGTTGAACCAAAATTGTATTGTACTAGAAGTAAAAGCTATGCAATTTAAGGAATTTACATTTTAAAGAGTCAAAGCAAGGAACATACCATTGGTGGTAGTATCCAGGCAATAATAAATATGATAATAAGTCAGAAGTAACTGGCAAAAAACAGTTAATCATAGTCGTATTCCTCAGCGTGGCACATGTGGCATTCGGAATCACATACGTGAATGGGACAGGCATAAGGAAATGAGTACGACACTGCCACTGCCACTGCCTTTGCCTAAATACAGATAATAAATCAAAAACAATACAAATTTAAATAGGATGAGAAGAAAGAAGGCTATAATAAGATATGACCGACACCTTTATACTCTCATCAGCTTATATTATAACTACATGAAGTAAATATATATAAAAATAAACAAGTACATAAATAAAAATGCCAAAAGTGATGTAAAAGCCTATTGAAACTGTTTCCGCTGTGCTGTGTTTTTAAAATAAACATGGTGGGGAGTCAAAAGTAACAACCCAAAAAGAGCGCAAAACATTCACGGTTTGCGCTAGGATGGTTTCTTCTTATTATTGTTGGTTTTTTTTTTTTAAATAGACATATGAGATATTTATCTAGCCCAGTGTGAAGGCGTGGCGAACTCCATGGGGAGCAGAGAAACAAAAGGAAATAATCTCACAATTATGTTATCTTATTTGTCGCACAGAAAATGGCCTCGACTGTCCTTTATTTAAATATAAAGACATACATTCGGTTGGGACTCACTAAGTTGTCATTTGTTTTCTGCCCTTTGCAGATGAAAACCCCGCGGCGATGCAAAAGAGCGCAGCGACATCTTGTTTCCGCATAGATCTACAGCAGCTCCTGGGTCGAATAGTCTATTCTATGCTGGCAATACATTCGACCAAGTACTGGCTGCCAAAAGAGAGCAGCTTCAACTAAAAGAAGCAGCTAGTCTTTGTTGTCCCAGCAGCATCAGCAACTTTGCATCGAAAGATGACTAACTTAATTATAAGTATTTGTTATACTCTGACTTTTTCTTAGCTGCTTGTAATGTTTTTTTAAAATGGCTCATGAAGAGCAAAGTCAAGAAACCCTGAACAATGCTTTTCTTTTTTATTATTTTTTTTCCGGCTTTCCCCTTATTATACTTACATTTCATTGTGTAGTAATAAGAATGATAGTGCACTGCTCAAAGCAATATTAGAACATTCTGAAAGTGGGGAAAGTATGAACAGATGCTGTAGCGATGTAAGGCTTCAGCGACAAGGAATTCAACTCATAAAATGTATGAGATGTTCACAAGGAGATGACGACAGTCCGTATCAAATGTTTGTACATGTGACAAAGACTAAGAACTGTAACATAGTATTATTTAAACAGGAAATGAAAAATTGGGCAGTAAATTTGATTTGACAAAAATAATATTACTTTGTAACTACATCCAATAAATGTGTATATCATTTAACACTTTAATTTGGTAAAGAAAATAAAAAATAGTAGTGTATAATATACATTTTAATAGTAGCCATGAATTTAATACTTGTAAGATGATGAACAGATTTTAAAGAATATGTGCATATAGGTATGTATGTGATGGTAAAAATAAAGTAAATCTTTAATAAATAAAATAATAAAGCAAAAAACAGAATAAGTGTACTGAAAATATACAAGCATATTCTGTGGAAATGGATGAATGTAAGAAAAACCATTAAATACATATTTCTTTACATATATATATGTTTTGCTACTAGCCAAATTTTTATGATTATGTTTGTAGTCTCCGGAATTTCATCTAATATCATATCATATTACATCTTGCACGCAAATAATAAATAAAACACATTACGTTTGTCAACATTATATTAAAATAAATTACAATTGCGAAACACAATAAAAAAAAACGATGCGAATGCGAATACGAGTCGCATGTTGTACCACTTGTTGCCCGTATGCTTTGTGTATTCGATGGCAAGGCAGAAGACACACTAAAGGGACAATAAACAAGGACAACGATCCGCGTTCGGAGCCGCATCCTCATATCAATCATACGCCTAGTAAGCTTACAAAAACGTCTTCAGCAGCGTGATATATGAGCCGGTTGTGCTAAGTATCTGAAAGTGATACAAAAACAAAACACAATAAAAATAAACAAAAAAAAGAGTCAACATTTTCAGCATTCATAATGATAATATAAGCATACCGAACTGAAGGCTGGCAACGATGGTGTAAAAAACGGCACCGCAATTGTTTTTGCCCGCTGGGAGCGGCGCAATATCATTAAAATCATTTTCCTAGTCCTCACATCGCATTTGTACCACTCAATGTCATAGACTGTGGCAGCCACGTCCAAGCTCTGTGGGTGGGGAGATTGTCAAGTGATGAAGCTACAACATCTGCCAACATCTTTGTTGTGTAATTAAAATTTTAGCACAAGTGCAACTTGTGTCTGTCACATTATTTCTTATGGAGTGAATTTGATATTACCGAAATGATAGCACAACACAACACAACAGAACAACAATCAAAACCAAAACCAAACCCAAAAATAAAACTTACACTTTCGCTGACATGATTGCCACCGTAGCAGTAGAGGAATAGCTGCGTCAGAGCGGCAGCGATGTAGCAAATGTAGGTTAAGCCGCTCAGCGATGAGGTGTTCTGCCCATGGTTAAATCCATTGCAGTTGGTCCAATTTTGATAGTATGTTGAGTAGTTGCACGTTGCACGTTGCACGTTGCCAGGAAAGGAGAGTGCGATAAGAGCTGTCATTAATTGGATTGAAATGATTGCTAACAAAATAATGAGTCTTTATCTCTAATTGCAGCGTTTTAATTGCATACAATTAACTTCTTCTAAGCATAAGTAAAAATGAGCAAATAATAAATAAATAAATAATTTAAATTTCTTAAAGAAAGTCAGCTAAATAAGCGCTGCTTACCAACATTATGTCCAAAATGGTCGAGCAGAGCACAAAAGCGGCTGAAAGGAAATGCATCATGACAATAACGGTACTCTGAGCCGTTAGATACGAGCACAAATCAAAAATCGCATTGTGTCGCTCAATAATGCAGCCAAGCTTAACCCTTATGTCAGCATTCATCAACGGCGTACAATGCTCCACTATATATATATATATATATATATATAAATGTGTGTGTGTGTTTATGTATGTATGAAAAAGTCAGAATCTTAAAGCTGGCAGTGAAGCTGAGGTCGACTTTTGTTCATACCTCCATCCAGATTAGCAAAAGCGGATCGAATATCATGTTTGATAACTCGCAGTACGCCGCTAATGTACATGCAGCTACACAGAAAGAAACCATCTACAAAGCTAAAGGTGCATACGGTCCAGTAGCTGGAAGCAGTCAACAACAAATATGTTAGTGGAAACCATTGATGCTCTGTGGCAAAGTCTGGTAGTCTATAGAAATGAGAATGAGAAAATTGTTACCTGTTTAATGAAAGCATTAAATTTAGAATTGTATACTATTAAAGTAATCAAGTTTAGTAAAAAAATCATTTAGTTGTTAATTTATTTATTTGTATTTATGTAACATAAGCATCTGATTTAAGAATCAACCGTGAATTATATTTATTTAGGAATATTAAAAATCGATTTGAAGTTGAAAGTTACTGAACAAACCTGGTATACTAATCTAAGAGCATAGTCTGATCATTATTTAGTCAGTCGTATGATGTCAAAGTTACTTTAAAACATATGTATTTAAGACAATCCCCACTTACATGATATTGAAGGGCAGTTGCATTTGAATTGGTTGATCGCGAGACCATCGATAAGTACCCATGATCAAGGGTAGCACAACGAAGCATGTGCCAGTTACGGATCCCGATGTCAGCAGCAATAAACTGAATCGATTTGCAGTCGTCGAGACACCATCGAGTATTTTTTGAGCTTCATCATCTTGGCTGGCACACAATATCATACGTAATCTCTGCACTAATTCGAACCACTGACGATGGTATATAACGAATATGCCCAATTTTAGCACACAGACGGCTTTTGTGATGCCGGGACAGAATGCCTCGAGGGCATTTACTAAATTATCCAGATTGAGAATGCCATGGAGAGTCTCGCCACATGCACCAATGAGAATCACAAACAAACTAAACGCACTGATCAAATTCTTGACCCAGGTGCGTTTATCCAGGGGCCAAATACCCACTAATAGTCCAGGGATCTGTGGAATCCTATAGAAGTTCTTCACAATCGGTGGTTCAGCGCTGCCAATCATTATTCAAAATTGCTGTTGATTAAAAACGATTACACTTAAATTAACCGACGTCTGCACTGCAAGTAGTGCTTAAACCAAAAGATGACAAATGTCAGCTTGCCTTGCTATTTATATGCTTGGTGCTAATTGTAGGTTGCTGGTAACTGTTAAAGTCCACTTAAAGCAGAGGTGGAGCGTTTGGTACAACTACACTTATAAAAAAAATATAGCCTTCACTGAAATATGCCACTTTTTCAGAAAGTAAGTTCCCAAGACATATGTTTTCTAGTTTCAGAAAATATTTTGTATAATCATAGAAATTTAAGTAATTTCAAACTGGGGAATATGTATTATTTTTTGAGTGTATGCAAGTTACGCTTTATAGCACTTTACTAAAAGTTTTAATTGTCGTTCAGTTTACATTTGTGTTTACACTTTAATTGTCCTTTTTTTAACAAAAGTCAAAAGTCGCCATCTATTCGTCTGTTCAGTTGTGTGTCATCTTACTTTCATTAGAACAGTTGCCGTAACTAATTATGGTAATGGAGGTTCTTTGAATTTGTTTGGACAAAGGACATACATGTTTAAGTTAATAAACGCTGACAATGCAAAGTTTTTATTTAAATTATGGTGTCGCATTCTTGATTAAATACTTTTAAAAGCCATAACAATTATAACAATTATTTAAAATCAACAAACATTTATATCTTTAAACTGCTCCTCCTTTTTTTTTTTTTTTGTTTTCTTTAATTTTCCTACATTGTCTCAATGGTTTTTGCTTCGAAGTTTATTTCTTGATTCTCCTCATTAAATTGTGAAATTACACTAACCAAATACAATTTGCATCAATATGAGAAACTGTGCTCTAACCAATATCAATTAGACTTCAGACACTTTATTCACTGACGCGTTTCCTATTTGAGTGCAGCATGTTGTCTGTCGTATGTGGGGCATTTTGAGACCTAATTCCGTAATGACCAAATGCTGCCGTCCCCGCATAGACATAATTAAACGTTTGCAAAACTAGTGCCACACAAGCTACTGTCAAGTGTCCCATTAACCCGACTCTTCATGTCTCGCTCTCTCTTTCTAGCTGCCACTGCCCCATTGCTTTGGGACTTTCATTAAATTAATCCACAGAATGCAGGCGTAAAGTGACCATTAGGCATTGCTCTCGAATGGTGACGAAAAGCTTAGCTAAAAATTAAAACGCTTAGAGCAATATATTAGGTTACAAATAGAATAATTATATATGTATATGTGCGCTTGTAATTTTATATCATATTTATACCCTGAACAAGGGATAAAATGGGCATATGGATTTGTGCAAATGGATGTAACAGGTCGAAGGAAGCATCTCCTATCCCATTAGGTGGATATATTCCTGGTTAGAGTCAACAGCCGAGTCGATTTAACCATGTCCGTCTGTATAAACATGCTGATCTCTAAAACTATAAGAGCTAGCGACTTAAGATCTGAAATATAAGTTCTCGCATACACAGCGAATATGAAGTATTTATTTTACCCTGTTACATGTTACATGTTAAAAGCATCTATAATAATTATATATTTATTTAATAGTGATCAACATAAAAGAAAAAGTGGACCGAAGTCATGTCTAGGTCTATAGGGCAAACAAAACATTATTTTGCTCATCAACGTAGCGCAATCGAATCATTTTAACTACAAGCATAACACCTACCAAATCGTGACATATTATTGATCAACTGCACAAATTATATATATTATGTTATAGACAATAACTATCCTAATCTTGATCATTCTGGATCTTGCAGAAAGTGCAAGTATTTTTTGTATATATATACATATACATATACATATACATATTTATGAAAGCATGTGTAAGAAGGAGATAGTTGTGGGTTTGGAATGTCATACATTTACTAACTGCTTTAATGGAAATTGATCAATATAAATAAAATATAGAATTTTACAGCTGGTCTCAGGGTAGTTTTCTGTTAAGCTCGAATATAGCATTTTGTATATACAAAATATGGTTTTGTCAGTGTTTCGTTGACTCAATGATTTTATCGGCTACTGAAGCGTCAGAGCCGCTTTGCTGCACTTAGCAGCTGCCCTGACGTCAACAATTGGAATGCCCCGGACAGCCCATTCTGTGTAAGGCCTAGTTGCATAGTTGTCCAGTTGTCCAGCTGTCCAGTTGTCCAGTTGTCCAACCTTTGCGCCCAGCATTTATCAGCTGGAATAGACACTTCATCTACGAGAATGATGACGAGGGCCGATTTGCATTGGTTATTTTAAGCATTTCTTTGTAGCTGTGTGAGTGCCAATTGCATTTTGAGAATTTTCAACTCGATGTTGCTCGAGTTGTGTTTGTCTTTGTCTTGCCTTTATTTGGAACTGGCATCATTTCATACTCATTCTGTACACCAGCCATAAATTGTTACGTGCATCCATCCATTCACATTTTGGTTGAGTTATGCGACAATCAATTTCAGTAAAAGCAGCTGCTATTTATTACAGCGTGCTTGTTTATGTAGCTATTTAACGAACTGTTAGATAACCAGCAGATAACCTAGTTATTCTGCGTGTGTTGATTGTGAGAATAGATCCAACAAGATGTAAAATACAATTGTCGGCAACAGCGCGGATGATTACCACGAAATTTTAATGTGCTTAATGTGCATAATTGCTGAACGCTTTGCCTATGGTTCTGTATATTTATGGTTATTTTGTCAGTTACCATTAGATCAGCAGATTGTGATAAAGATGCGATAAGAAGGTTGATCAGTCTGCTTATTTATTATTATTTACTTACAAAATTATGACTTAGCAATAATTGCTAAACGTAATGTTTTATTAACGAGTACTATAACCCAGGCCACTGACACGGAATGATTATAAAATTAGATTTTAAAATTAAGTTATCTATAAAGTTACGAAGAAAGAAATGGTTTCTGATTTTACAAATTATCACTTTGTAACTTGAGGTTAACAGAATATGATCGATTGGTTTGTTATTCCACATATATTTAATAAATAAATAAATGTATCAAATATTATTAGCTTTATATACGCTAATAATATGTGTGCGCCAAAAAACATAAAAATTGAGTATAAAACTGTTTATCTCATATATTAACACACTTATGAAATATAACATTTTTTATGCAAGAACGCCTTCTGGGCTAATGTTTATTTGTTGTTGTTTTGTTTGTTTTTTTTTAATTGAATGCGTGATTGAAATGTTGAACATTTAGGTTGGTGCGGCAACAACTAATAAAACCACCCACGTGAAAGTTATCACTTGGCAGTAAATGCGCAAAACGAAGCGTGCATCCGGATCTCCATGAATCCGTACACATCCAAGCATAAACAGATACACACACACACTCACACAAACTCACACACCCATGTGCGACAATAAAATGCAGTTGGAAACTCGTGCAGAGAGGCTACAGATATTTGTCCTGTTTTCTGCTCCCATACCCACTTGCCCCTTGCTCCCGCAAACTACTCAGCAGCATACCTCCTCAAAAACAGTGCACTCGAAAAAAAAAGAATTTTGTAATTAAATCAATTAGAATCTTTGAAAAGTCTTGGCCAAGATCTACGAAGGTAAAATTAGAGGTTGATTTCGAAATTCAAACGGTAGAACTGCTTAACCAAGGGACAGAATAGGGCTTTTCTCTGAGTGTATAGTCGAGAGGTCAACGGATTTCATAAACAAACAACGCAAGGAGAAAAACAAGCGCGGCAATGTGTTGCACATTTGAAAGCAAAGTTGCGCAAATGTGTGAAAATGTGTGAAAATTCTGCGGCACACATTTCCACAAACATGACCAGCAACGTGAAAGAAGCAAACTGCAGCAACAGCAGCATCAGTAGTAGGAGCTGCAGGACGCGTGAAAACGCAATTGAAAAATGCCACACTTTTACATAAATCAGCAGAAAAGCGCCACAATGGTGTATAAACACACAACCAACACCACACACACAACGCACAACAAACGGGTAAGCATGGGGCGTAAGGGCCACCAACGAGCTCTGGAGACAAATATAATTTACTGATACTACAATTGGCGATCAAGTAAAGCACAAGGGGGCACCTGAAGCAGCTGCCACAGGAACGTGCAGCATCATCATAAAACGGAGACTGCTGTTGCCAAATTGTCAGGCATCGTCAAGACGCAATTGCATCAACTTTACACAAATTGCAACAAGCCAACAGGACTCTGCCAGACTACGCTGATGCCGCTCCAGTATGCTAGTCTCCAAGTTGATGATGATGACCAGGTCAGGACTTTGGTGGTTGGCAGAAATCGGATTTGTTTTGACTGTAAATGAGCCTTTGCTTACTTCTAGCTTTATCCTGTGGCTGACATTTGATTGATTGTGTTGCAGTTAAAATATATAAAGTACAATCAAATACATTGTCAAGACATATTTTAATTATTTCTCTGGTGATTTCGAAACAAAATTGTGTGCACTCTTGATTAGATTTTAAAGCATGAAAATTTGGGTAAATTACACAATTATTACTTATATTTATTAGATTGTTAAATTTGGCGTAGATCCTTCGCCACTAAATTAGTGTTAACATTATTTAGTGTTACGGAGTCTAACTACTGCTTCGGTGTGGCATCAAATAAGTCCTCCCGTAACTCACTTTACGTGCCCTTAAACACAAAGCCTCGCTTTAAGATCTCACGGAAAGCAGGTATTTGTGTGAGGAAGTTCACAATGCGTTCTTCATCTTTGCACATAGTATTCAAGACGAAGTTTTTTGCACTGCCAGAGTGCAGAGGGGACTTAAGCAATTCTCTATGCGACGCGGCTCGCCGCGACTGTTCTTCGCCAGGGATTCCAATTAGTTGAAGTCGTTGGTAAAGAGTATTGTTGTTGGCGATCTTAGTTGATTTTTATCCATTTGATTTGATTAATTCGCTTTTGACTTTGAAGCATGTGTAGCGTGTGAGCGTATTTTGGATGTGGATGATGTGGCACAGGGCAGTGGAGACTTAGGCAATTCCTCAATTCTTCTCGGCTCGCCGCGACTGTTCTTCGCCAGTGATTCAAGTATATTGAAGTCTGTGGCAGTGGTTTTTGTTGGAGGCGGCACTGGCAGTCTTAGCTGATTTTTGTTGAATTTGGAACTCAGATTAATTTGCATTTTCGTTTTACCAATGCTGCAAGATTCTATGGAGGATCTAAGCATTGATTTTGTAATTAATTTCACATGCAATCTGATCGATTCACCTATCGTAAATATGTGGGAGCTTTGACAACATCTTCACTTTGACTTACTGGCGGAGGAAGATTTTCAATTTCGTGTATATTTTGTTTGTTGAAATCGAATGTGTGCCTTGTAGCACAATCCATTTGATTGCGTGGCGATTGACACACTATATTCGCTTTTGACTTTGAAGCATACGCAGAGCGTATTTTTGATGTGGCGGAAACTGGAGGAGTGCTTTCATTGTAACAGTGCAGTGGGGACTTTAGCAATTCCTCTATGCGTCGCGGCTCCACGCGAATGTTCTTCGAAATTGATTCTATTATTGCCGGTCTTAACTGCTTTTTAATGCCCACCGGCGACTTCAACAGTTTCTAAGCACTACGAGACATTTTGAGAATTTTAATTGCAAATGAGTTCAGTTGGTAACAAATATATTGTAAAAGCAACAAACTGCATACCTGTAAACCATAGGATATCTGTTGACATATTCATCTTCCCTTGCTGGCGACGGAGGGTCTTTGTGTTCCATTGTTATCTTTATTTTTAGCTAAATTTTGTAGTATTATTTAAGTAGAAACATTGAGTAACGCACATAGCTCGCAAATATAAGCACAACATCGAATAAAATTATGCTTGCCAAATGCCGCTTTGATTACTTGTCACAAATGGCTAAGAGCGTTGCCACGTCGTCAACACTGGATCCTTTATATTTGTTCTGCTCTTTATTTTGCGATTGGTTATTTTTTTTTAATGATTACTTTGTTACGATTCGGTCCACAAAAAATATACTTTTATGTCATTTCTAATGAAATATATTAGTTTAATTTATTTTGGGTGCGTTCTGACAAGTGGCAGCCATGGTTGTAATTATGTAAAATACGTACTCGATAAATTTTGCCTTTATGATCATTCCTTTGCATATGATCGTAAAGGAGTTATCGATTTGAAAATGTTAACAGTGTATTTCGAAATTGAAAATAGGTTATAACAAAATTTACGATTCACTTTTTGATTTTAATTTTTACGCATAAAAAAATGGCAAGCAATTTTGCATAATACAATATTATATAATAAAAGGTTTCCTGATAAAGAGCTTGGGTGGGGAGAAGTTGAAATTTTTCCTTTGTTCTAATTTTATAAATATATTTTTTTTTTTTAGTTATTGTGTTTTCCATTATCTGTGGTTTACTGTGGATATTCATATAAAGTAACCATACAAAATAATTTTAGTGCCGAAAGTGTCCGAAACCGAATTGGAAATTGAGAGTATTGTGATTGTTTTGAACATGAACTTGGCCTTCGCTTACCTGCACAAATGGTCTATAAGTAATGTTATCACTGACCATGCAAAAGCTAGAAACCATTTCGACTATATCGATTTGTAGAAGCTTGGAAACTTGAACGCACATTTAATTTGAATGTTGTTGCAACAGTGGCCGGTAGTCTATTTCGCATATCACTAAATAATTTTGCATTTATTTTATATAATACAGTACACGTTGCGTTAAACTAATTTAATATATAATTGTGTATATATATAATCATATAATTTATAAACTTTATACGTCTCACCTACACAATTTTCGATTGCATAACTACACACACATTCAACATTATATGTAGTAGTTCTCAGATTGCCTTTAGTTTGCATACATACCCAAGTTACGGCCCAATTGGTTTGCTCTATATATTGTTAACAATAATTATTGCTATTTTAATGATAAGTTATTGATTTAAGTGTCTTGTTACAATTGTTTGCAATATTTTGTATAACTTGTTTAACTTTAGCGGTGTTGAGAGTTATCATGATATCGTGTTCAATTTTTTCATTTATTTTTATTTTGTGTCTATATAAGTGCTAAACAATTGCTTAACAGATTAAAACTTTTATTTACGCATTGCATTCACAGTTGCACTTTAGAATATTCAACTTATGGTGAAGATGGTTGTTTGTTTGATTTATGACAACTGTAATTTTAATTTGAATTATTTACAACTTCGTATAAAACTATAAAATAACATAAAACTTGACATTCATTCCTCATTATTTTTTGCTTACGTTGCTTCGTTATTTTTGTTTTGTTTCTGTTGTTTATCAATATTTTTATTGGTTTATTTGTGGACCGTTTGAGTGACTAACAAGTTAAAATTTTGATTTTTTAAAAACACTACGCAAAGCGTTTACAGCTCGGTTCTTGTGTGTAAGTGCGAGGGTGTACTTTATTATTATTGATGATTGAATAGAGCGTATTACCGAAACTGAAGAATGAAGTAGTGCAAAGATTGAGCCAAAGATGCATAGAAACAATTGTGTATTTTTGGGTAAGATGGTTATGCGAACGTAGGAATATAGGATGCGTCCCGCACAAGCAAGGGTAACCTGAACATATAATGTTTACACAATAGTGATACGTGATACATACGTATATGTAATATGTATGTAATCTACATATATATGTAGGCTATGTAATAATAACAGTAACTATCAACGTAACGGACGACAACGGGACGTTCAATTGGAATTAAACATTAATCAACAAACTGACCACAAATCGACTACCACTCATTCCTGGCAGAAGCCCTCAGTCTCCTCAATGGCAAAGGTCAATTTCTCCACCAGCTGATCGTAGCTCTTATACGGCGGCAAGTCCAACCGATTAAAGCACGTATGCGAGCGTGGCAGCCACGTCTCTTTGCCCACCTTCTCGATACAGAAACGCTGCGGCCCATTCGAGCCCATCAGCTCAGCAAAGCCGCCGACCGGCACGCGACAAGTGCCCGTCACAAACTGCAGCAGACGAGCCCGCTTCTCATTGTCTGTTTCGCGTACAAACTGTAAGCAATAAGTTCGTGGTAGAGAAATTGAATGTAAAGTAAGTAAAATGATTATTTCTCACCTGCCAGAACCAGACGACCTGCTTGGAGTTACGATTGTAGTGCCTATATATTGTGTTGCGCTGCCAGTCTTCGACATCCACGTCCTGCATGCCGCACAGGATTAACTCCAGCTCGCGCTCGTCAAAGTACTTGAGCCATTCCAGAGGCACAACTTCGTTGAAGCCCTCGAGGAACGTCTTCGTTTGTTGTTCAATACCGCTGAGGAATTAATAAATATATATTAAACTCTCTAAGACTCTTGATTGTATAAATCAAATTACCGGGTCATGCGCCATTCGGTCATGAGTGTAATATACTCCTCCTTATTCTCCTCGATGACGCGCTCCTTCTCGCCATTCTCCTTCAGCTCATGGTGTATTATCTGGCCAAGCACTTCGAAGTCGACGCTGAACCACAGTTCGAGGCCGCACTCGTCAATGTTATTGTCACGCACCCAGATAAGCGAGTTGTAGAACTCGGGATCAATCGTTTCAATGTCCTTGATGGTCAGCTTCTTGTTCAGCATGCGCTTATAGAAGGGCATGGTGAAGCCACTGTATATGAAACGACCATGGTACAGTGCCATGGCAATAAATCGTCCAATGAACTTAAAATATTGCAAATGGTCCGGATTCACATACGATGCGGGATTGATTTGCAGGCTATAATTGTTCTTGTTCGCGTACTCGAACAGACAGTACATGGGATTGAGCACCTCGTGCGACAACAAGAAGAACCACTCCCGCGAGACGCCGCCGTAGTCGAGACCCTCCTCTCCACGGAAGATTATGTAGAGGCGACGACGCAGTTCGTAGGCGGGAAGGCGCATAATCTGGTGATACGAGTCCTCGAATAGGGTCTGCCGTGTGACGGTAATCTTGATATGCGAGGGCAGCGCATTGCTCTGGCACAGGTAGCGGAATTGGGACAGCTTCCAGCGGAAGCTGCGCTCGTAGGCGCGCGGCACACCATAAACACCCTTGGCACCCTTGGGCGCACCAGGGCGCGGATCCTCGAAGGTTGTGCGGCGCGTATTGTGATCAACGAAGAAGCGTTCGCCGGCAGCCGTATATCGTATTTCCCAACCCGCCGGCAGCGGACCCTCATTTATGAGGCTCACCTCCTGGCCCTGGGTGCGCGGATCTTCCCATTGAGTGGTGCGATTCTTGTGGTTCACAAAGTAGACACGATTGTCCGATTGCACCTTCTTCTCCCAGCCATCCGGTAGGACGCCGAGCGCATCCTCGTCGTCTTGCGTTACGGACGCCGTCACAGCCGTCGGCTGTTGTTGCTGCTGTGAATATAGGAACCGCTGGTTACCTTGGGCAACGACATGAGCTCGCTGGCCCTGCCAGTGCTGGAAGTGCATCAGGCGTTCGCTGTTTGGCCGCTGCCAGGTGGTCTTTCGCGTATTGTGGTCCACATAATAGACGCGACCGCGCACATCCTTTCGTATCTCCCAGCCGGGCGGCAGCGGCGTCGGCTTCTCCCAGTAGGTGGAACGTGTGTTGTGATCGACGTAATAGCGCCGTCCATACTGATCCAATCGTATCTCCCATCCAGCCGGCAGGAGCTCATCCTCTGCCGGCTGAGTCTGCAGTTGCTGATCAGTTCCATTGACTACGGGTATTCCGGCGCCACAGCCCGGCTGCTCCAGCGCTCCACCTGCCGCCATGTAAGCTGCCTGGGCTCCATTCTCCATCGGTCCATTCGCGTACAATTGCGCCTGGCTAACGGGACGATGCTGCACCTGTACCGGTGCCGGTGGCGGTGGCTGCTGTGGATAGGATGCTGTTTGGGGCACAGCCGCTGCACTGCCATTGACCATGCGCAGCGGCTGCTGAGGCTGGGCCACCTGTTGCTGTTGCTCCCAAACGGGCGGGGCGGCCGAGCGTCGTTGTTCCGAGGGTAGGCCATTGGGCAAGGGTGAGCGGGTGACCGCCTGCGGCTCCGCATTGTTAGAGCGGAGTCGCATCCGCGCACGCACTCCTCCGTAGATCATACAGCTACGCCCCGAGGCGGCGGCATCGCTCGCTACTGGATTTACCGTCTGAACGGCAGCGCCACCATTCTGCTGTAGCTGGACCACCTTGCTCATATCCAGCTTAAGGCCATTGAGAATGGCAACCAGCTCGCCGCTCTTGGTCTGCCGATTGTCCGATTTGGAGGTGACAAACAGATCGATGGTCAGTTCGAGGAACTCACATTGCCCGTTATAATGATGCAGTATGTGCGACAGATGAATGACACGCTCCCCGAGCATCGCATCCTTGCGAAAACTCGAATGGTCCAGCACCTTGAAGTGCAGCGTCGAATTGGGCGTTATCTAAACACAGTTGTAAATTGAGTTAAATGTAGATTATAGAGTGTTTTTTATTCAGATCACTTACCAGCACTGTGAACTCCTCGTTCCATTTGGGCAGATAGCTGTTCTTTACCAAGTCCGTTTTGCGCTTGCTCTTGCTGTCCACCAAGAGCTCCACATAGGGATTCGGTTTGAGGAAGCCATTGTTACGCAGCGAGGCCTCCTCAACTGTAACATAATTTTAATGTAACACTCTCTAAAAATTCAAAGTCCAAAGCAATACTCACTTGTCACGCTCAATTGATAGTAACCCTGATTACCATTTCCACTGCTGCTGCTGTTGGTACCACCACTTGGAGTACTACACGAAGAGGAACCGCTGGCGTTTATTGCTCCTACTCCTCCTGCTGCTGCGCCTGCTGCTGCTGTGACACCAGATGCTCCGGCTTGATTTGGATTATTGTCGTCGAGGCCACCGTTGACAGCACGAGAAGCTGCACTTACTGCCTGACTATTACCATCAGCCATTTAATCGCTGCTCCTAGCTGCTAGCTAGCTAGTTCACGCCTAGTATTCTTGCCCGACGTTGGGGCCTATGTAGAAATAAAGAGCGACCGAGAGAGAGAGAACAGCGTTAAATTATGAATTATGTACTTCATAAAAGTTAACAAAACAAAGAGAATGCCACAGCAGTCGTGATAAGATTGTCAGCTAAATTATCCACACCAAGCAAAGGAAGTTAATGTCCACACATATATAACAAATAATTGTATACGTCAGCACCAGGTGCGAACAGTTCTCAGAGAGAGAGAGAGAGAGAGAGAGAGACAGAGAGAAATGTTTATAAAAACACTGCTATATACTTAAATGCCTAGACTGATGCATGTAGATATTATATATTTATTATATGGTACAATTATAGCACAACTCTAAAAATGCTGGTTGCCACCGTCTTTGCGATAGCACAATACTGAGCAAAATACCAGCTGATAAGAATAAGCTTGAAGCTAGAGCAAGAATCATGCTATTCTCTCAGTGTACTCCCCAAATGAAATAATATAAAGTTGTTGGAAAATTGTATTCACAAGTAGGTTAATAACACTATTAACTCTTCATCCAGTCAAACTCATTCCACAAACACTTAGTCAGGTGTATATGGAAAATCAATAAAAAAAAACACATGCATAGTAAGTATTCAAATAATACTACTTGGCGGCACTGGCAAAGTTGGGGTTTTTTGTTTTTAATTTTTGATAATACAATATACAAAATAATACAGTTGTAGAGATATGGGAAATGTAGGACTTAGTAATCGAGCCTGGCCTTCGCCAAAGGTCTCATCAAACAGTAAAAAGTATATTTAGTAATCAATTTATTTCTGTTTATTTTGATAGAGGCAATATCGATCCGATTTCTCGAAAATGCCGTTGTTCATAATGGGTGCCATTAATTAAGACTAAACTTGAGTAGAGAAATTTTGTGAGAATCATTATGCAATGGTTCCTTGAAAATTTAAATAAAAAGATCTGTTTGAAATATTTATTATTGATCAACCTCTATTTGGTCATAAACATCACTAGTGACAATAATAAAATAGGCAATCTGGGAATATAAAATGTTTAAGTAAACTTTTTATTTTGTTGAGTCATTTTCTTAAACACTTTCGATTTCGTGGAGCCACCTTTTTTCTACCTTCCGAGTACAGGAGAATATTATGCCTTTTATTTCAAGCTAACGTTTGTATATATTTCCCCGTCAGCGTTCACCTAACTACATATGTATATATATATATATATATATATATATATATTCATATCGCGTATATGTATGTATTGCTGAATAATTTGATATCACGCATTTGTAGGCTGCCTTTAATACGACGACGACGAACACAACATGCCTGTCAGAATGAAATTTATAATCGCTGCAATGAGTCACAAACAGAAAGTATTGTATATACAATAGATATATAGATACCTAAGTGTGTATGAAAATTCTGATGCATTCTGATGCAAGCATGAACTTAATGCACTTTGCATTTCTTGTTGCTGCTCAATCATCGTCATCATTGATGCAGCACTTATTAATTATTGTCTTTTATTTCAGCAATTGATTCTTAGTAATTATTATTTTGATTGTGTAAAGCGGAACAATTTAAAAAAAAAAACATTTCTTTGATTTGTCCAAAATGTTGACAGTTTTGGTAAGTTGAAATACAAATTACTCCTAGGGAGAGTAAGCATGTGTGCTTTATTCTAATCTTGAATTTCAAATAAAAGCGCAAAAGTAATTAAAGACTTATTTTCATATACATGTGTACATATGTTCTAAGTACTTGTTAAGTATACAATGCTGACGTCGAGACTGGAATAATATGCTGATGCTCTTATCATTCACGTTTGTGTGTGTGTTGTACTTTCAAACAGATAAATAAGTACCTCAGATGTGGGAGAAGGAAACCCAAATATGTATGCACAAACATACAATAAATACAAACATATGCAATCAGCGAGGCGAAACAACAGCTGCGTCTTTGGGTAGCTCAAATAATATGTGTGTACATATAAAGGACTTCTATTGCATGCAGGCATGTGTGTATGTAAGCACTTTTATGCAGACGTCAATAAATCAGGCGGTATAAAAATACCTAAAAATGCATTGACACAAACACACACACACACACATAAACAGTAACCAGTTGCGGGGTGGGTTGGGGATTCGAAGAGACACCTGAAGAGTAAGCACTTACAAGCAAACATATCGGGCTTGTTCGTTTATTCTACACCCGCACACTATTATACTCGCACTCATGTAACGCACACCTACAATACAATAAGTTGTGTGTGTGTGTGTGGGTAAGTCTTATACGTTATGCATGGGTATGTGTGTCACTGTTTGTTTGCAATTGAGGCAAAGGTCGCGCGGACAGTACTGACACTGATTCTTGCCTAACGCCCCCATTGACTACTGCTAGCAAACTATCGAAAAATACGAAGCACATATTACATTTCACTGCACAAATGTGCATTTGTCTGCTAGGAGTAAATGGGAGGGGGAGTTATTTAGGTTTACCTGCTTCGCTTACCTCCTGTTCTTGTTTTCTTACAATTTATACACTTTCGGGCAGTGTGTCTATGTGTGTGTGTGTATTTACGGTTTTAACGATAACACAATTATCTCACGATATGTTTGATGTAATTATAATAACGCGCACATAGCACTCGAAACACAAATAATGCTTAGCATTTTGTTTTTATTTGGTAATGTTTAAAAGAAGCAGAATCAATGCATTGGCAAAAAATTAGTTTTCGTTTCCACTGAGTGTTACCGCATACGAAAAAAACAAAAAATACTTACGACTGACTGCAAACTACTAGAAAATACTAAAACATCAGATACATATAAATAACATTGGCATATCATAATTTAGCCGTTCGATTGCCACTGTTAAAACATCGCTCAATCATACTCTCGTCTGATAGTTAAGTTCAGAAACTGCTGCCCTATTCAAAGAAACTATGAAATAAATATACATTTTGTTTTTAGCATAATAAGTTTATTTTCTTGCCAAAATAGAATATTTTTTAAACATTAAATAAAAATAATTCGAAACTTATGGCGCTAACAGTGCTGTGGATTATCGAACTTTCTGAATAATCGATAACACGCAGAGAGGTGTATCGTACTTCGATAAGTTAGCAATCAACGAACTTAAATTAATTCAAAAACCTCAGTTAAAAATAAATTTATTATTGAAGCCAATTAAATCAATGACTGACTACAATGCCCACCCGTCAACAACTGAAACTACTATGAATAATTATTGCGATACCATACAGCGGCTTATTGCCATTGGTGAAAAAAATAACAAGAAAAACTTAAATATGAAAAATTACTTACAAAGTCAGATTTATTTCTTACTGTTAACACATGACATGAAAATTATTTATAATTACGATCTTTCAGCATAATGTAAAAGTGAAATTATTTCAACATTGCTTTTTCTTAATTTGTCTTCCACAACAAGTTGGTTATTTGTTTAAACAATTAGTACCTTACATTTTGAATGGATATAGAGTTTGTTTGTTAGCCGCCGTAAATTTAATGATGAGAGTGCCAACATGCTTTTTCACGCTTTGCTCTATATTCGAGTCTCATTTTAGAGTCCGTCGCTCACATTTCTCTGCGCTGCGGCTCTGAGCACTAACGACGCAAGCGCAAAGTGAAAATTATTAAAATTTAACGCTGTAAAAATCTTGAATGTGCAGCCATTCGTATCGCGCGCTTCGCCTAAAGCGGAAGTATACCCTCTAATCGAGTCTAGTCAGCTCTCAAGAGATCTTAATAATACAACAGCGGTAGCAAGGATATCAGTAATCGAAATCAATAGCCGATATGCATGGACTTGTCATATATTTGTGTGTTCTCATCAGCATCTTTCACTTTTCGGAAGGTAAAGTGATAATAAGTGATCAAATTGGATAAATGAAAATTGCTAAGAATACAATCTGCGCTAATTTGGAATGGTTCAAAATACAGTCAAGAATTAACTAAAATAAGTGCTTAAATTAATATTGACCACATTGTTTCTTCTTTTATTACGCTGCCTATTAGGAAAGCCATGCCCCGAAAAATCACGTCCACACAAGACACGCTGCGATGCCTTCTACAAGTGCCGCGAACTGCCTTCCAACTCACACGTCTGGATTCCAACCAAGTGTAATGAGGGACTCGTCTACGAGCACATTGTGGGCACCTGTGTCCTGCCCGATGAGGATTGGGAGTGCATCACACCCAGTGAGCTGAACAGCACTCCGAAGAGTCCCACAAGCAAGAAAGATAGCAAGGATGCCGACATAATTATTGTAAGCAACGAAGATGAAGCGACTCTGTTGCTCAAGGAGGACAGCGATAACGATGTGCAGATAGTTCTAGATGGCCAGCTGAGCAGTGAAGAGCAGGATGAGCAGGTCAACGACAATTCGTTGAAAATTAATCAAGTTGCGTCCACACCAAATACCAGCGAATTGGAGAACTCCTCATCCGTCAGTCAATTCGATTCCAGTGGCGATGGAGAACTAGTCGACTTGGAAGGTTTCCCGATGCAGGCAGAGAATCGGGAGGGCGACGTCAACGGTACTAATGTATATAATGAGCATAGCACTCACTCAACTGAAACACCTAATAAGCAGCCAGGTTCAGGATCCAACATTGATCCCAATCTGACGGCGCATCTACAGCGCCTGTCACAGCTGATCGATGGATTGCAGCAGACGTATCAGAAGACGGAAAAGCCACAATTGGAAATGCGTCCGGATCAGCTAAATGCCTTCCTGGCCCACTTTGACCTTAAAAATCGTTTCGACATGATGAATCCATCGGGGAACTTCATGGATACATCAACAGCAAAAACCACAACAACAACAACAGTGCCACCAGCAACGACTCCGATGATGAAAACATCCCCCGTTGTTCCAGTGGCGCAGCTGGTGGTAAATAAAACCCGCATGCATTTAACCAATTATCGCATGGAGCCGGAGACAAAACTGCTGCTGTCCAATGCACAGCCGGGCTATGCCAGCTCCCAAATTGTGGTCAATCGACCCGAAGGATCGGTCATGTTCACTTTACCTCAGTATGGCTCCAGTCCCGAGCAGACTCAAACTAAAAATGTTCAAGCTCAGAGTCATGAATACACCGACCATGAACCAAAGGTATCTGAAGAAACATTGAAAACGGTGCTGGAGCTGTCCAAACAGATGATTGCCGCGCAGAATCTGCCCAAAGTGGTGCCAAGTCCTGGATTTAGTGGTGCCTATTACGCCCAACCCATTCTTCAACCGGTCATCCTCTCGCCGCACAACAATCCCTTTCAACAGTACTTTGCCATGCCGAACTATGAGTCAGCGGCGCCACCAAGGACCCACTATGTGCATCACAAGAAGACTGGTGTATACAACAAGAAGCAACCGAGTACCACGATCATTCACAACAATGTGATACCCGTTCATCTGTCCAGCACGAGTTCCGGCGAGAAGGAAGTCCTCGATGCCTATGGCAACAGTTTGGGTCACTTTCCCCAACTGGATAAGCACAATAACAACAACAACGCCAACGCCAACAATAAGAATCAGGTGGATAACAACTACTACAACAAATTTATGGCCATAATGACAACAGCTCGCCCGAGTTACGTAACAACAATGAGCAGCCAATATACCGGACAATATGCAGCTCCCTTTGCCAGCGAGTTTACCCAAACAACGCCGCGTCCCTTCGAGCAACAACCCTCACAGGCAACTGTGGCCACCTACTACACGCCCAGTCCCCATCTCAGCGAGAACAATGTGAATCGTGTCTTCAATTCAGAGAGCTATCCCACAGCCAATAGCTTGAATGTGCCTCGACCAATTAATGCACAGAATCTATATCCCACTCATCTCGACGCTGGTCAAGTGAAAATACGACCCAATTCACAGAAAATCGAGAGCATGGAAGTGGAGGCTGATGACGCGAATAATCCGAGCTATATCAACATTAACGGAAATGGTAACAACAACAACAACAATCTACACAGCTCTCATCTGCTGACCTACAGCAACGCTGGCCAACCAGACAGATTGGCCATGAGCCATCAATTAGCACCTGGCTCGTATATGGAGCAGAGCTATGCGTCGTCCCAGAATGTGGCCAACGAGCAGCAGCAACAGCAAAATCAATATCACTTTAAGCCACCTACATATATGCCCAAGCCAACACCTAGCATGAGCAGCAGCAGCATCTATAGCGATGCAGCTGGTAATTTGGAGTTGAGCATGTTCAGCAGCGGCATGGGAGATGTTAATGTCAATAATAATGGTAACGGTATTCACCTCATGTCCGGCAAATATCCATCAGCACTTGGGCAACTGGTCAATTTCAATGGGAACTTTATCAGCTTGGATGTGTTCCGGAAATCAATCTTGCCACTGATGACACAATCACCATCTGCCATCTCAGAACTGAGCAACGTTGAGGTCATCACCTGCCAAACCGGCGTACGTCAACCCAATCAGACAGACTGCACCCGCTATTTTGTGTGTAGCAAGAAGGATGGCAAGGTCCTATCCTACTCCTGTCCACCCTACACGGGCTTCAATAAGCAGACACGCATCTGCGATGCGACGACCTATGCGCAGTGCGAGAATGTGCCCATCTTCAATGGATATACCATTGATGAAAATAGACGGCTGCATATGGAAACGCTGAAGGTGCTGGCGGAGGCGAAGCGGCGACAAGAGGCGACACTCAAAAGCCAAAACCTTGCGAATCTTCTACAGCAATACGCCAGTAAGCCGGAAATTACTCTACCGGCAACAGCGCCCGGAATATCTTCGAGTATGGAGCAAAGCATGCTAGACTCGTACATGGTTAGTTTTCCGGAACCGAGCACGACATTACGACCACAGATTGTGATACCAACGCCTCCGCCAATTAGTAACAGCAGCGGACCCGTCAAGAAGCGAAAGTATTACTGCAAAGAGGGGGACAAGATTCCCGACCAGACATCCATCAGCAGCTACTTTGTGTGCTACAAGAACGCACAGGGCAATATGAAGGGACACAAGATGACCTGCTCCAAGGCACTGGTCTTCTGTCCACGAACCCTGCTGTGCACCTTGGCCAGTAAGTGCACGGGTTAGTCTAGCATTCTAGATCTTAAATTGTTTTGCTTTTTTGTGTAGTTGTGTAAGTTATTTATTCTAATTTTAGCAAGTGAACGGCGAATTTTCTATATTAAACAATGTAAAACGAAAAAGTCGAAAAAAATTGAAAAAAATAAAAGTTCGTTTTTATTTTAAGAGGGGTTTTTCCGCGGTTCAAGGGGTCAACGTGAAAGTTATGTTGTATTCCCTATCCATCCATACAGTATGTTAAAGACCTTGTGTCACAGTTTCTCTCTCATGACACTTCTCCTGCCCCCGGCTCTTAATACCAGTTTTTAATTGGCGCACAGTCGACCTTCTCATAAAGCAAGACACACTCGAGACTCTGTAGTATCCAAGTACATCTGAACTTATGCTCGTATTTGGTTTTCAAAATGTATGCCAGCTCACTTTGTTTTTGGGTACTTGTTATGGTTGAAAATTTCACTAGTTTATTGTGCTCATAATGTGCTTTAATCTGCCGCATTTAGTAGGTTATTACTTGTACATGTCTATGTTTTTATTGAAGCATATTTCATTTGTACTTTGGTAAATAATAACTGTACCCTGTACTCAGCTTTTGGGGCCTTGGGAATATCAGAAATGGAAATTGAACAATATCGTTCAATATTATTTGACAACTTGTAATCCACTTTCTCCTTCAATTTAAATGAGGCGAAAAACATTGTCGGCCTTTTTGACATTTGTTGTCTTTCTCAAATTAGTATCTAATAATTGTTTAAATTAATATGCACACAAATCATGAGCACGCGTCTGTTAAAAATTTCTTTATCTTTCTTTGTCAGCTGTCCATTTAATTTGTCACTCACGCATACGAATCTATTGGAGAAATGACCACTACTAACAGTACACTTTTCACTTGACTCAAAATGTTGATGTCTTATTGTACCTACAATGGGTTTATTAACACCAATGAGCAGTTTTGCATATGCCATTAGAATCCTGTTTTACTTATGGCCCAAAACATGTGAGAAGAAAGTGGTTGGTCACTTATTACACCAGTTTTAAGAATTTTAATTGCCGCCAGAAGATTTGATTATTTTTAAAGAGCGATAAACCGGTTCCAGCCTGTTCCGGAGGTTGTTCAAGGTAATCTGTGTAGAGATATGGATTAAAGTTCTATAAGTCACGACAAGCATACTTTGTGCTGCTAAATAAGAATGTAAATTAAAAATAGATAACGAGATGCATTTTATATAACTAACTTTGAACTGAGAATTAGAAATAAGATGATTCAGGCATTTTTAATTGTCGATCCTACTCGTATTTAAGTTTACTGTTTATTTGATTATTTAGTTGAACTTATTCTTCACATCACACATAAGAGATCATTACATTCAATAACGATTTACTTTCGCAGCGACTACACATTAGTCTGTGTTTATTTTTGTACTTTACTAATTATTTGTAATGTATTTATTTGAATTTGTATGCAGCACACCGATTTCAACATTTTAAAACTGGTATTCATATTGATACACTATATCTGACCATTTAGATCTTTGAGAACTCTACTTAAAAATGCGGCTTCCCATCCAAGCGAAATTTAGTTGAAATGCATAGTAACATTGCTTTTAGTATAATTTCTTTCTTTCTCACAATAAATTCTCTATTTGAATTAGAATTATAAATACAGACTATGATCTACTACGAAATATGTTTTGAGTTATTTGTCGGCTGTTATGGGCCCTCTGCATTGATATTCAGAAGTGATTTCTACACAATACGACTGGCATTTAACTATAGTATACAAATCATGCTTATATTGGGGTTTTATAACAATTTAGTTATTTGTAGTTGTAACCAATTTTGGTTTGTAGCAGATCTAAAAAATGTTTTACGATTAACTTGCATTAGTTTATAATACAATTATCACATTCTTTTTGATGATGATATATGTAGATTCATTTTCAATTCGATTCGTTTAAAGACTATTTTTGCATTAGGATCTAATTTAAATATTGCTTTTGGTTTCTTTTCTTTTTCTTCTTTTAAACTATTTAACATTGAAGGCATATAAAGCGCGTAGAAAAATTAGTTCGCTTTTTAATTTTATCATCACGCAAACATAGTAAAAATCGCACCTAGCAATATGACATATAAAGCGTAGGAACATATATAGTTGCAGACTCTAAGCAAAATAACAATTGAATTCTACAAATTCCACACCTCAGACCATTCCAAATCCCTCGCTGCCCTCGCTGATGGCCAGGAGCAGCGATTTCTCGAATTGCTCATAGCTCTCATAGTCGGGCAGGCACAGTTGATTGAAACTGCAAGAATAAACATAAATTATAATTTGTAAATTAAATAGAAATTGATTGTCAAGGATATACGCACCATGTGTGGGCCGTTGGCAGGTTTCCAAATGTGGGTGCTGCGGTTATTTGAAATTGGGGATTGAGCTCCTGAAAGCCACCAGGTGGCAGCTGGGAACAGCCTGTGGTGAATTGCAGCAGACGCGCCATTTCCGTCTGACTGAAATTACTAACGCCCGCCCAGAACCAAGCGAGGACACGACGAAACTCTGATGAATTCCCATTGGCAATGTGATGTGACTTGAAATCACTGATGGAATACTCGCCAGTGCCACACATCAGTAGCTACAATTGGTAGATAGGATAATTTATAGGTATATTATTGTGGAAAAACATTAATATACACCTCCAGTTCGTTCTCATCGAAAATGCTTAATAAATTGTCGGGTATGATTGCATTGAGGCCCTTCAGAAAACTGTCGACCTCATCCTTAACGCTATTGCAGAGCCGCTGCTGGGCTAAAGCATCTAGATATTGATTTTTACTGGCATTTGTGACGCGTGTCTTGGCACCATTTGGAATGAGTTCTATGGTCTTGCTCAGCTGCCCGCTGGCATCGTACAGATCCTCCACAAAATATAGCTCCAGCGTATCCGTTGCATTCAGATCAGTGTCGAGTATGTACTTAATTTTGGATAGATACAGATCGGGATCGTCCTGCTCAAAGTACTGCAAGAGAAAAGACACTTTTAATAAAGAGAAAATGTGAAAGTGAGAATTTGTATTATTAACCTTATAGTGCACTCTTAGCCCAATTAGTTGGGCCAGAAAGGAGCGACTAAATCGTGCTCGCACCAACTGCCGATAGCTGCCACCCAAAGCACTCTCAAAGAGGCATTTGCCCACCATTTTACCAGCAAATTCAAAGTACTTGAGTTTGAGATGCGCCGGCCTTGTTGGATTGGGATGCACCAGCGCCTGGTGTTTGTCATGAAACGTACAGAAGAGGCCCCCACGTGAATCGAACAGAGAGCTGCAAACCAACTCGAACCACTCGCGGCGCAGACCACCCCAGTCGATTCCCTGCTCCCCCTGGAAGGTGACCTCGAAGTTGCCGCACCAGTCCGAAACGGAGAAGCCCTTGGTGGACTTCATGCTGCTCTCCAGTATCTTTTCGCGGTTCACCTTGAGGGCCATTTTCTCGTGATAGTAGCTGGCATGGAATTTGCGTACCTCATGATAGAAGAAATCCTGTTTGTCCTTAAATGTCTCGGAGCCACCAATATTCTTTAGCAGAAAGTGTGTGAACGTTGCTGCAATAATGTTACGATCCTTAGAAGCCAGCTCGATGCGCGGTTGCGCCCCATCATCTATAATGAAAACAGGGCCATGCACCTGTGGCATCAGCTGCGGCAAAAAATGGAACTTGGTCGAGGGACACAGTCGAAATGTCGCAATACGCTTGGGTATGAACTTCAATATCATTTCCTTGATGGTTACCTGAAATATCAACGAATTCTGAGCCTGAACATTTCGCACAATTAATTAAACTCAACTCGATGATACTCACCTGTTTCGGGCCCACATAGCACATCACCTTGCGCGGCTTGCTCCGCGCCGAACCAAAAACACTCAGCAGCTTCGCCTCATAGCAAATGTTGTGCTTCCGCGAGGCAATGTTCTTGTGCACAAGTGTGGTGTCGCTACCTTTGAAAGGCAAAATTATGGATTAGCTTATGAGCGTGTTTTAAAAAAGGGTCAGAGTTCTCTTTAAGTTAGTGTTCGAATAGAAAAAATTAAAGTCACAAATTAAATTATATAAAATTTAAAGTGAATAATTTAACGCAAATAATTTAAATAATATTATAAACTTGGGGTATTGAAATGCAAAATGTATGAAAATGAAACTCGAAAAAATTACGGTGAAAATCAGAAAATTAAAATCAGACCAATAATTATTAAAAGTTAGAGGTAAACAAAAAGTTATGAAGTGAGAAATAAAGGACAGAGAAGCAAAGCACTCAACGTGTGAAGTATTCCAAATGTATCACAAGTGTAGGCACGCTCAGAAATTGCCAGGAGATATTTTATTATTGAACAAGTAACAATTGTGCATGAAGGCTCTAGGCTGCAAAGTTCCTAGTATTTCTACTGAATATAGTCCCTATATATAGTGTAGTATTACATATTTCGATTTATAGATTTTAACATATTTTAAACGGACAAAAATACAATCGGACAGCGCAAATTCAATGGAAATAGCGGAATAGTTCTAAAACTGTTCCAAAATAAAAGAAAAATGTAATTTTTTTCCCCCTCCATGCAATGAATTGTTGACTAACTATAACTGAGCCCATTACTCACTGCTCAGCACGATGATGTCAAAGTCACCGTTGGGCAACTGCTGTTCCCGATAGCTGATAACAGCACGTAGACATGTTGGCTCCGGGAAAAGAGCCGTGACGGAGACACGTGAGTTAACGCGATCGTAGCTGAATGAAATCGCATGCTGGAGCTTCTCCACGGAAATGCCGTGCAGATCATATATGGCCACCTGGTAGCCCTGCAATAAGAAAGACAAGTTAGAGTCACAAATCTGATTGCCAACTAATTGATAGTCTACCTGCAGCGCCTCATCGGACTGTTCGAAGAGGCAGGCATTGCCAAACTCGTCCCTGGGCTCGATATGCATCAGAGTGGGTGCACTGGCACAGCAGATGACGGTGCTGGCCGGGCGAATGAATCGGGATCTGCGTGGATCGATGGCGCCGGGCAGAAAGTTGCGTACAAACGGTGAGCCAGCAATGTGACTGGCGCCGATCAGCACGGAGATCTTGTATTGGCCCGCTGTGCGGACCGTAAACTTGACTTTGGCAATGTTGGCATTATTGGGATCTGTGGATGAGCCGAGCTCACTGATTGTGACCACTTTGCGGGTGCCCTCGGTGACCTCCACGAAGAACTGGTCCGTATCACAGATGGGATATGGCTGGCCATTGCGCTGAAAGAAGCGTACAATGAAGCACATGGTGCCACCGACACGGGCCGGATCCTTCCAGTCCCACTGCACCCGACAATTTGCTGGCAGCAGATACTTTCCGGTTACATACTGGAGCAGAGAGTGACGCGCCTCGGGCGCCAACGATGGCTGTGTCATGGCGGCGAGTGTGACCAGGCCGGCAACGGAAACGGACACCACCAGCATACCGCCCCATGTCCAGGCGTCCTGATGCTGACTCGATTTGACCACCGTTGACCACAGCTGCGCCTTCAGTGCGTCCAACTGTGCCTTCGACGTGGGCAGACCCTGACGCGCCGTCGACCACAGCTGCCAGTCCTTGCCCAGTAGCTTGCTCGCACGCGAATCCTCCAGCCAGTAAACGTCCTCCAGCGAGGCCACCTCAACGGCCAGCAGACGTTGATAATGATGTTGCATACGATACTCCCGCAGCCATTCGCGCAAAATGAGCTTCTGTTGCAAGTGCAATGCGGCACGTTGCAGACGCTGTTCGTCTCCTGGCGGCAGCTCCGGCAACCTTTCCGGATCGCCGGAACTGGATAACGATGAGATGCCTATGCGAAGGAGACCCAGATGGAGAGAGAGATTAAAAGACAATTGATCAATATTATTACATAATTGCTGTGACAAATGCGCAACTTTTGGCGTCGCAGTTTATTGAGTTAAATGATTCAAGTTTGTGTGCAATTCAAAACTTTTGCAGAGTCATAGCGCCATAAGGACACGCTCAACGCTGAATGCTCAACCAACTGAACAATGAAATTGGATATGCAATCAGCCAAATGGTGTCTCAAAATAAAAAGCCAACTAATTTTGCCAGGTGACTACGTCAATGGCATTTAAGCAGAACTTTGACGACGACAACAACGCCAATCAATTATATTTCAATTTTTATGACTTTACCAAGCTGCAGCAGGGGAATACAGGGCCTCCGGAATTGAGCCCGAAAACTCGACCCCCCTCGAATATGTCACAAGCTAACGCTTATCGCTGACTGCCATCACATAAAAATGTTCATAATGCCTCCCCAGCCACTATTTAAGTAATACTTGAAGCCATCTAGCTTTGGCCCCCGACATTTGTAATGTCGCAACGACATTCAAATTTTCCGCAGTTTTCGCAGCTAATATATAAATATATTTGCATATGTAAGAAGTGCTGAAGAAAACACTAGTGTTGGAAAGTAACAACATATTTTATCATAGTGTGACTTCATCTTCAAATAAGTTACACAAATTCATTTAAATTTGATTTTAATTACCTTAACAATATTAATATATAAAGAATCTGTAGCGTCTGAAATAATAGATACTTCTTTTTATTTATATTTTTATGGTTTAACTCATAAATTTACCTGTTCCATTTTTGTTCGATTTAACTCTTCTTCTCACCTCTCTCACTTTCTCGCTCTCCTCTCTTTCTCACATTTTCCCTTCACCAAACTAACCAACAATAGTCTCCCGACAAATACTGAAACACACAGCCCACCTCAAGCCACAATCGACTTAAGTAAAAGTCTTGCCGAGCATCCAGCCGTTATTTACTTCCGACATAGTACAACCAACGTCAGGTTTGCGTGCCTGACATTCGAAAACCATTTCATTTCGTTACCAATTTCGCTTATTTCTAACACTCGTGCCCCATACCTACTACTATAGTGCTTCCTATGCTACTATTTATACCCTGTACCCATTATTAATGGGCAACAAGTTATAATGAAGTTGTTACATATACAATGCGACATTTCCGACCAAAGAGTAGCATTTATATATGCCAATCAGGACGAGCAACTAATCACTGATATCGACAAACAGATTATTCACTCGATCTCCCAAACATGGAGGTATTTTGATGTATTTTAATTAGAGATTTTACAAGATCAGATAACTAGAGAACTTAAGCGGATAGTTAAGAAACTTTTTTATGTTCATAAGTAAGAATGTATTTAACAAGGTATCTCTTAGTCGGAAGCACATTTAATTGCTTTTCTACATTTCGTGCGAAACGAGCAAGTTCCGTTTGATTTCGTTGATACTGTGAGCGAGTTTAAAACGCCGAAGAATCTAAAGAGCAAACAATGAAATGCAACTTTCGTATGTATGTGTGAAGGTGTATGAAATTTGTGTGTGCAATTATAGTTTTAGTGCTGCATACTTAATAGCGTTTCGTACAAAAGCACCAAATGCGCTTTACGTCAATTGTTCAACAAGAATTACTAATCCTTTTAATAGAAGGTAGTAAAAACATTGCAGTCGGAGTTATTGATTTTTTGCAACTGAAATGGAAATAAAGTAGAAAGTGTACACAGCGAAAGACACACACAGGTCTGGGTCCATATGGACAACAGATTAAGTGACTGTTAACCAAGGTGTTTGAATTAAATACAAGTATATAACTAATGTTAATTAAATTTAACAACTATAACTTACTCGCATAACTAAGTAAGTGTTTTTTGTTTTAAAACTTGCTTAAAAGCCCATGAGCCAAACTAATTTATAGACTTACCATTCGCATGATTAAAATCCAGTTTGAAACTGACGCGTGGCAGCATCTTTCGAGATATAGACAATGGGCTGCCGACTTGCATGTTATAAATCAATAGTGCCATATCATAATTTTTGGTAAGCGGATTCAAAACTCCCTTAAACTTCGCATAACCCCGGAGCACTATTTGTTCGTTACTCATCGCTGAGTCCTCAGGCGCCAACTCAAATTGATCCATATGTGCAGCGACAAATCGTCCAAAATTCAATTATTATTTTGTAAATTTTGGCATATAATTCAACTCTTAAACATTTCACAATAACTGAGACAAAATTCAAAATTATAAGGATTGCTTAACTTAAATCTATTCTTTAGTTAACAGACCCATAATGAGCTGCTAAGCGACTTTTTTTGTTTGCTCATTAGCTGAGCCACTTGGCCAAGGGCTATGCAAATGCCGGCTGGGCAAAAGGGGGCAGGAAACAACTTGGCCTAATAGCAGGGCTTTATTAGAGCTCTTCTTTGTCATCATTTTGTGATTAATTTTTAATCAGTATTCGCTCCCATTTTGGCTCGAGGTGCGCGAGAAAAGTTGCGAGAGCACTAAACCTGTTAATGAAATGGATATATAAGAGTGTTCTAGTTAATGCACGACTTATAGATACTCCTTTACAGCCTTTCGTATTTTTGTAGTGACCTATACAACATCGAATAGATCTAGCTAGGTTTCAGTACATGAAGCCCCCAATAATAATATAATAATAATACCATATTTACATACGAAGGGTATATTCAAGTCGAGCACTCCGTTGAAAACATACAAATGTCACGTGCGTAGCCATGAATATATATATATAGACAGACAATATATTACTCATTTCCAACTCCCTTTAACTTTGGGGTCTGCGTAAGATATCGGTTGACTGTTTACATTGGGACTTGTCCTTAAATAAACCGTCAGTCATTAATTACGCTTCTTTTTTTGTTGTGTTTGCTTTATCGATTGAGTGTGCTCGAAGATGGAGGATGGAGAACTGGCGTTGTGGCTGGAAATCACAATTTAAACGATGTTTGACCGCCTCAAAGGGAACCAGACGTAGCCAACGGAAGCCAAGTGAAAAGGGTCGATTAAAAGCCGAAATGTTCATACTTTAATTTCCACTTTGACCATTTAGATAATTTTTATTGTCAAAGCGAAAAATTATGAAATTGGCAGCTGGAAGTCCATTGTCTGTGTGTATTTTAGTGCCATCAGAGAAGCTGAGGCCCTTGCTGACGTTGCAAGTTCACACTATTTTAACTTTCAAAAATTCTGTAAATAAATCAATTTCACAAGTCAAGAATTCAAGCATTTTTGCATTTATATCCACGTGCCTGTTTATAAGTATTTGTGTTGCCCATCTGCAGCAAGAGCAAAACAATAACAACAACAGAGGCTGGCAGCGACAGCACCAGCAAATACTAGCGTAAAATATTTGAATATTTAATTTGAAATAATAAAAAGTGCTCTTCAGCTCGACGCTACGATTCTGGCCACACTTGCCCCAAGTGGCGGCATAATTTCAAATGCCACTTTGGCAACAGCCTCTGCAAATTACGTATACGCAAGATGGGCCGCACAAATGAAAATTTCGCACAGCGCTCTCATCGCGACAACCACACACACACACACACTCACACAAGCATACATATATATACATATAAAGTGCTTAGGGCTCCCAAGTGCTCTCTAGCCAGCCAGTGAGTAAACTGCCACTCGCTTCCCCTCCTTCTCTTACTGTTGCTGTGGCTGTGGCTGCTTGCGCCTTCAAAGCTTTCTATTTAAAATAAATCTGTAGCTAAAATATGAATAACGAACATCATACGTATGTATATATATATATATATATATATATATTTGTATGACAGACATAACAGGTAAAAGGATGCGCAGAGAAAACTATGTAAAAACAGATCAGCATTGTTTACGTGACGGTGGAATAAATAAATGTACATAAATATGTATGTATGTGTACTTATGTATTATTGATTAAATACTGAAAGCAAACAAATAGACAAATATTGTACTCTCACTGATTTAATGGAAAATCAATTGGCTTTATTGTCGCATCAACTTGCAAATCAACGTTCGCAATGCTATTTGGACCAATGCCAAAATGTTGTTAGATTCGGTGCCCAAAAGCAACTCAGATCTGTCTTAGCCATTGCCGTTGCAGCCGCTCAGCGTACATAAAACAAGTGACTCAATAGAATTTTAAACACTCACACCTGACCTAACTGCAGCGACAGCCGTGAACAAAGATGTTGCCAACTTGCCGCCAATGACTGAAAAGCCAAACCCCAATGGTGATAATGATAATGATGATGACGACGACAATGACTGGCTCTAAGCACAGAATGTCATCAGTGCCGGATGAGGGAAAAGTGAGGAAAGCGAGCAGATACATTTGTGGCTTACTCAATCTCATTCTGGTAAGAGTCGATGTGTGTGTAGGTATGTGTGCGGGTGTGTGTGTGTGTGTATAGATGCGACGACTCTAAACTTTTTGCGCAAGTTATGCACCCAATCCCTTATATAACTGCGGCTCCCCTTATGTCAATGTGGTGCTCTCTTACCAATGTTTAGTCATGTGCGCACTTATGCAACCAAATGTAGAATGTATTTGCACACCTACAACAAACCACCCAACAAGTTCGCCAAATGTTGCCAAGTATGCTTCGTTTATATAAGATTGTTTCCTTCTTTTTATACCCTGATCAGGATCAACAGTCGAGTCGATATAGCCATGCCCGTCTGTCCGCAGTTAAATCAAAATAATATTCGACAAGACATTTTCACTTTCAAATATATCTTGATTATATATTTTAAAAAAAAGGATAGCAAAGACATCCACCAGTAAGACTAAGTTCTTACCTGGGTAGAATTGTTAACAATTATTACAAGATTTTTAAGCATTTAATTAAAATAAAGCTTCTTTAAAAGATTTTCTCTTTTCAGTAAGTATTGACTTTATATTTAAAAGCAAACTGAATGAAGTTTAGCAACTGAGTTGCTAAACCAAGTCTTACATATTATCAAATATACAAATCGGGTTCACATTAGATATATAACAAAAGATATTATTGATCAGATATTAAAATTGTAATTAATATTTGAACGAAAAAGTTCAATATACAAATTTCCACTCGAAATGCCTACTGAACATATTTAGCGTTAACTGCTTACGTATACCTTTTACTACTTATGTACTTATATAATTACTTATTACGTCTAATACAATCTTTATACATAGATGTGACTGTGAATTTGTTAGCCTGTTTAATTTCAGCAATAGTGATAATATTTGACCTACTTCCAATGAGAATGCTTATTATATATTCGCTGCACTTAATGCTTGGCCACACCAGTTCATGCCACTTATGCAACAAATAGATACTATTTCAATTTTTTTTTTTAAACAAAAACGCTTTTAGTAAACTCCAATATATATGGAAATATCCATATGAAAAGATAAAACTTTTAAAGCCATTGGCCATACGAGAACATAAAACGGCAAAAGCCATTAGCGCATAAAACCTGACCACAAACCACGAGCTGTTAAAGAGAAAGAACTCATAATTGGGTTAAAACTACAACTGTAAACTATATAAACATGGCTCGGCTCTTGATTCCGTTTCCCTTATGCAAGTATCAAATTGTGTATGCCCAGAAATGGCAACCTGGCCATGTTGGCTTAAGCCGTTTGCCAATTGGCTGAAACGGCAGCGATAGTTCGCCCTTGCAATTAATATACAAATATATTTACTACATGCAGACATACATTTAATGCAGTTTGCGACTGTACACATGCAACTATGGCAGAATGTGAATTTCCACGAGCGAAGCTGCAAAAGTTCGAGATTTGAAATTCAAGTTGTGTGTATGAATTTGTAAAATTAATTGGCTCAGTTAGACTACAGAGTCTGTATGGTCTTTGGTAGAAGTTTTTCCAGTTCAAGCTCTGCAACAATATACGTTATGAACAAAACTTAGAATTTGTTTGTGTAATGATATTTCTAGACACTTTTCTGCAGCACGCAAATAAATGGGGTCAGCGCAAAAAAAAAACACTGGGAAACGATAACAAAAACAATGTTGCGCATACGCCACGTTTTAGCCACGCATTGACATGGAATTTACATTTTGTAGTTGAAAGCTTTGAGCTTTAGTATTTAATTGCCCCAGCGATTTGTGTGTTGCAAACTGGTCCCAACTGCACCCAGACTCACTCACCTGAAGACGCGGACTGCGAGTGACGCATTGTGGCCATGGCAATAGAATTTATCTCCGATTCAGGCGACCACATTGTTATATTCCTCAACAGTCGACGGATTCCTTATGGTATTTTTTATATAATTGAGTTATTGAACGCGACGTTGTCTCAAGTTATTCACTTTAAATTAAATAGTTAAATAGTCATGTTGCACTTTGCTCTTATTTAGATTTGAAAGTGTGTTTTTTATTATTCGTTTTTAAATTTATTGAAAAAGTTGCAGCATAAACTTTAGACATACTTGATGCAAAACTACGTCTGCTGTTGGTTACAACGGGTTTCAGTTGGTTTCGCAAATGTTTTGCATTGCATGTTGACAAACAAAAAAAGAAAATAAAATCAGTAAAACAAACTGAAAAGCCTAGTTGCAAATATAATGTTGTAGGCGATGTGGCAAGGATCAATGTAAGGAAATTAAGTAGGCGTGAAAAGAGTCGACAGCCTTGATTAGAGGGGGAGGGGGCTCGAGGTCGATCAAAGCTTGGTGCCAAAAAGTGCAAATCAGAATTGAAAGAAGCACAAAGTTTCTTGGCCAAAAAAATCGCAATGCAAAATTGGTGGCCAAGAAAACCACACACAAGTCATCTAAATCACCATCGAACCATTTAAGAGCAACTTATAAAAAAAAAAAGCCATTTCGTTTACTAGTGGTCGACAGGAGCAAAGCAAATTTTGGCAGCTGCAGCTTGAGGACCCTTCACAATACAAGTGCTTAATGCCTTTTGTGTGCTGTTGAATAAACTGCAACCGTTGAACAATATTGGCAATATCGATCTAATGGGACAGCACCTATCATGTGCGACAGAGTGAAGAGCAACAAAAGAAGTCGCATACGCATCCAGACGACTTTCTGCATTCAAAAATGTATATTGCCTACTATCTTGCTTTTAAGCTTTGATACTCTGATATCGATATCTGACAAGCCTCGAAATCAATATAGCTGAAAGTGTAAAGTGATAAACCCCCATTTTTCTGATAATTCTAATAATAAAGTCATCAAAATGAGAAGGTACAATTATTATGATCTCTTTCAGAGATCGTCAAATACAGTTCCAGATCAGATATGCCGCTTTTATCAGCTGGTATTACATTGGTATCAGAGTGTTTAGCAGTCGTTTACGTCCGACTGCGACGATCTGACTTGATTTGGTTGTAATTGATTCCCTAACATGTTTAGGAATGAGCGATGAAAACAATCTGCAATTCCCGATATATTTATATATAGATATAAATATATTTAAATGTATATATTTGTATTTATATAATTGAAGTCTAAGAGCGAGTTTAATAACGTAATCTCTCTTTTCGGTTGCTAGACTATCGAAATAGAAGGCATACATCATAATTATTGCTTTTTGAAAAGAGTAGAAGAAGTATTACAGCATGAATAAAATGGTTTGTAAAGCTTTGCATTAGATTGTTACTTTTGTAAAAGTCAACAAATTGAAAGTACCAATTGCAAGATTGAAATGTAAGTTTTTGGTATCTAATAGTAGCACTCTTAAAAACAAATACATTTTGTTTGATGTGGCAAGGCGCAACGTGAGCAAAAAACAAGATATTCTTTGAGCCCACCGCAATCTCCTATAAGCATGTGTGACTCAATAATTTCAGAAAAAGTCACAACAGCAGATTCGTTCTTTGTCTTCTTCTTCTTCTATTACTTTATCTTCCATAAAGTGGTCCACATCATCATTGGCATTGATGGCGCCATTTTTGTTTTTCCCGCACATTTGTTTGCTTAGCTAGCCAATCTGAGTGTAAGTGTGTGTGTGTGTGTGTGTGTGTGTGTGTGTGTGTATGTGTGTATGTGTGTGTGAGCGTGTGTGTGTGTGTGAGAGTATCCTGTTCCCTTCGACGCTTGTAATGCGACCTGACAAACTTTGTCTGCAGTTATAAGCACTTGTCTCTCCGAGTGTGTGCGTTTTTTTTTGTATTTTTTTTTTATGAGCGCCATCTGTGTGAATCGATCTGTGTTTGTGTGTGTGTTGGTGTGTGATTGTTTGTGTTTCTGTGTGTGTTTACCGTTGGAATTTGTAATGAAAGTGAGCTGTTCATTTGCTTTAAGGTCGCCAAGTGGCCGCCGTCTATTTGGGTTTCCCTTCTGTTTTCTCTTTTCCTTGCACATAAATACGTACATGATACATGTATTAGTGTGTATGAAAAGATAAGTTAAAGCTTCACTGTCATTTTTTTTTTTTTATTTAGACACACACACAGACAGTCAAAGTCGTCCCATAACTTGCCATAATGCGGGTCTATGATTAAAATAGACTCCTTATGCATATTACTGACAATTTTATGAATACAAAATTGTAAAAAGACAGCAAAGTGTTTTAAAAGAGACGACTAAAATACTGCAGTATGTCAACTCTCCTAATTAGAAGAATCAACTAGACCAGAGTAGCAATTAGTCGAACCTTTTACTAGTGAATTCTTGCTAACTATTTTTGTCACCACACAAGTGGAAATTAATTTTGCGTTTAAATGCGCAAATGTTTTTCATGCTCTTTGTTTTCGATTCAAGGATACCCACAAAAGGCACAATATGATAATTTGCGAGAGCAGCGGAGCCTTCAACAACAATGGCGCTCATAACTGAAACAGAAAGAGAGAGAGAGAGAGATAGCAGCAGCATCATCAACAGCAGCAGCAGCAGCAGTTTCCGTCCGGCGTCTGTTGTCTTGGCCTACATAACCAAAACAGTTGCAGCTCACAGGCAGACAAGGGAAGGCAGAGGGTAAGGGTTAAGAGACAAAAGAGAGAACGAGGCATTAAATGGCTTTTTGTTGTGGGCACAATCACAAACACAAACACACACACATTTCTTTTAAAGTTTTGTTGTAATTTTCTTGTTGATTTTCATTTGACACTTGAGTCATTGATAACGATTGCCTGGAGTTCAAATCTATTTAATTTTATGTTTACACATACACAAATATATCCTCAGTCAGGAAAACAAGTGCCATTTCCCGTTAACAACACCAACAAATTGGCTTACCAGGCACATAATGGAAATTTCATTGTGGTCAAAGGTTACCAACACAACTATTTCCTCTTTTTGTTCCGCAAAACTAAAACGTTTCCACCGGAAAAGAGCTTTAACTGAATACTTTCTCATTCACCTTGTCGAGTCGCCTTTGCAGGACCTACTTTCAACGAATTTCTTACTTGTGTCGATTGTTGAAATACTTTTGCTATTTATTCAACCTTCAGTCAGTTTATTTAAAATACCTCTTGAATTTGTTTAACTAAGCATTTTTAGAATATGTATTATTTTAATGCAAAATTGTAAAATTTTGTTAGTTCGCCGTCGAATCTCGATCACCGGGGTTCCATGGTGTAATGGTTAGCACTCAGGACTCTGAATCCTGCGATCCGAGTTCAAATCTCGGTGGAACCTTATTTATCTCGATTATTTTTGTATTTTAATAAAATTTTAATAAGAAAATATTCTAAGCAAATCAACTCAATTAAATACCGTGTCATTATTATGACCTATTTTTGATCTGTTTTAGGCTTATCTGTGTCTTAAAAGTGAAAAAAAAAACTTCTCAACTCGTTAATCATATATTATTTTCTTATTTATAAGTATTTCTGTATGCGGTCCGTTATGAAAATTTAATTTTTCAAGCTGGTATTCCAATTAATAATCATAATGACATAATTATGTATACAATGCATGTTTAGTTAATAATCAGGTCAGTCCAAACACCTTAAAATATTTCAGTCCACAAAACAAGGAGTGATATAAGTCTAAGCTCCAACAGCCAACAATCATAATTGATTTACAGTGATTTGCAGTTACTGCGACATTTAACAAATATGATTATGACAACAATTCTTGGCGGGAAAATTATTGCATTGCCATTAAAAAGTGTTTAAAGGTGGTGACCTCTCCGACACGTGCACGAATTTTGTATACGGGCTGGGGATGGAAAAGTTATTTGCCACGAAATGGTTGCCAAAACGGTTAATGTCGAAAGAAAATCAACAAAAACAAACAGGGTAAACAAATAAACAAATGCAAAGCGTTGTACTCCGTTTTCATTTTTTTTTTTATTACATATTTATATTTGCATTGTTGTTGCTGCTTTTTTTTTGGGTGCCAACAAAAAAATCACCGAGACGCGGCGCGTCCTGACCAACAATCAACCAGCGGGCTCCGAAGTAAAACCAAAACTGAGCATTTAAGGACATTTACGATTGATTTTATACCGAAAACACGACTCGACACTCTCTCTCTGCTGCCGTTTTATTGGCATTGGCCATGTTTGTGCTGCTTGTGACACAGAAAACTTCGTTTTGTGTACAAGCCGAACGAAGCGTCCAACACCCGAACGGTAATTCTGAGTAAAAGCTTCCAGGCCGTTGCCACAGCGGAGCGCTTTCATATTCCAGCAGGTTGTTTTTTGTTTAGCCCGCCAATTATAATGCTGGCAACACACAGTGCTTGCACTTAATTAGCCTATGCATACAAGATGTGCACATACATATGTACTATATATACGACGGGTGTACACATGTACTATGCTCATTGAAAAGGTACGCACATATGTAAAATATTTAAAGTATTTACGTTAATTATTCAAACATATTCGTGTTAAAATGTATTTCATAACATAAGGCAAACGGTAAATGATTTTATGTTTATAACATTTTGAAAATTACCATTAATACAAATAACATAATTATTATATAATACATTATTGCGAATCTCTCCGCTTTTAAATAATTCTTAGGTAGTTGGCTTGTATTTAAATGTCTTTTCTGATTAGAAAAAATTAAAGCAAACAGAAAAGATTTCTTTGTTTTAACAGCATTAAACAAATATTGTGCATAATTTTGTTAAAGTCTGTATAATTTGGGTTTGTGTGTTTTTCCTTTACCGATACTGAAGTTTTATAACAGTTTGATGAAATACGGTAAATTGTGTGTTTTGCATAAAGGTAAAAAGTGATGTTTTGCCAACCCATAAAATACACATATATATGATATTAATGCAATATGTACCAAAGATCTCTCGAAATCAGACACTTGTAGAAAGTTTTCAGTGGCTTCGGCAGATGCCAGATTTTTGGTGATCAGTTTATTGCTGGCAGATACAAAACCAATTTGTTACCAAAACCGTAATATGGTTCCATGGTGTAATGGTTAGCACTCAGGACTCTGAATCCTGCGATCCGAGTTCAAATCTCGGTGGAACCTAGTCAAACATTGTTTTTTTCCATTTTTATTTGAATTGTGTATCGAAAATATTTCAACAAAAACTATATAAAATAAATTCTGTAAGATATTTAGCTCTTTTTATCTATTTCAACATAAATTTTTACTATCTATTTTTTATTGGAAGATCATATGGGTTCCATGGTGTAATGGTTAGCACTCAGGACTCTGAATCCTGCGATCCGAGTTCAAATCTCGGTGGAACCTAAGTTTAGCGTAATTTATTTTTTATAAAAGTTACACGTTTTTCAAAATTTATTTATACATTGCTTGCAAAAACATGGATATTAGTTAAAGAGCTTTCGAACTGCAAATGCAGCGCATATATATATATACAATCACACACATTTGCATAGAGGACAATCTGTCACAAATGCATACACACTAAAAATAGTCTTTAAAGCTCAATGGACCTTATTTTTGCAGACTTTATTGGTGTTGCTTGAATTCTTACCTTGATCACGGAACAGTCGCTTGTACGCGAGCCATTCGTCGGCAGTTAGGCTAAGTGGATGCTCCTCTTGGCTGTGGATGTAACGATGCAGCCAGTCTGGATACGATGACCAAATCAATAACACAATCTTTACCAATGAGACGGTAAACATTAAACTCAACACTATTGCAATCAGAACTTTCAGCGAGCGTTTCCACATAATAAATACGCATAATACACGAACAGGGTTCTTTAAGTAAATGCAATCAAATCAAATCGCTTATTTGGCTAATTAAACTTGACGCACACAATTAATTTTAATAAATATTTAATAAACTGACTATTACTGCTGCGACGCTAGCAGCCCAACGCGTCCATTTTGCATTTATGCAATACTCATTTTCATGTGAATTTGTTTATGACACAACAATGTATATTAAATGTTTTTACTGTTATTATTGGTAACGCAGACGTTCATATTTGTTTATAGACGCACACAGAGACATAAAACCGTACAGAATTGCGCAGGAGAATGTTTGTGTTGGTCTGATTGCGATTTCGTTAAACAGCTGACTGGCAAAGTAGCCATATAGTCATGAGTCAACAATCTGGCAGCACAGAATGCATAGCTGATGCACAAACCACTCAACCCATTTAAAAATTATTATATAAATATATTTTTATTAAAATATATTTTTAGAATTTTTAAAGAATAATAAAGAGGTGTGTGTGCTATAGCAATCGAATTTTAGAAAAAGGAGTTCAGAAAAAAAAAATTAGTTCTAGGTTCCACCGAGATTTGAACTCGGATCGCAGGATTCAGAGTCCTGAGTGCTAACCATTACACCATGGAACCTCTTTCATTTTCGACGGCAAAAGTCGTAAAGTATTAACGCTTTTACACTGTAACACAAATAATACCGACTCGACGATTTAAATATATTAAAAATACTTTCCAAATAAATTTCAAAGAAAATTCGAAATTAATGGAAAAAATTAACAATTCTCAGGTTCCACCGAGATTTGAACTCGGATCGCAGGATTCAGAGTCCTGAGTGCTAACCATTACACCATGGAACCGCATGTCAGTCGAGAGCCAAAAGTCTTACAAATAATTAAGCATAGTTTTCTTCATTTGTTTTGCAGCTAAAAAGAAGCAAATTAATTTGTTGACAATCCTATCTTGATATTTTTTTAAATATATTTTTGATATATTTTGTATATATATTTTTTTTGTGTTTTTATAAGCATTTAACAGTATAAAAAAATCGAATTAGAATTTCCAGCGCGCGCTTATCCATTTCCATTATCACAAGTCCATTGTCGGGGTGGTATTAATTGTCCCACTATGCGTAATATTTAGCCGTAGTAGGCATATGGAGAGGCATATCCAGAGTAGGCTGAGTAGCCATAGGGACTGCCGCCATAATAGAATTGTGGAGCCGGCTCCGGACTGGCAATTGGTACTGGGACAGGTGCAGCACGAGGAACGGGCGCTGGAACAGCCAAGGAAACAGCGAACAGGGCAGCGAACAGAAGAACGAACTAAAAAAAGGAGATATTAAATATTAAATGGAAATTTAAGTACAATATATAATTAAGTCTGTATTTATCTAAGTTACCAGCTTGAACATTTTGAGTTTTATTGGGATTGCTTGTTGTTATTGAAACAATTTCACTTTGTGTTTTGATGCTGTCTGCTTGAAATCGGTCTCTATTTATACCCCCAAAAGCGAATCTCATGACTTATTTATGATGACGAAAACAATGCTGATTTAGGTCTTACTTTTTTTTTTATTTATTGACTTTTTTTTTGGAATTATGGCACTTTTTGTATTCTACTTTGCTTTGCTCACGCTATTCTCAAAAGTTGTTGATAGTTTTGTCAGCAATCAAAGTTGCTTTGAATTCTAATTCCCTCTTAACGCTGCTCTTTATTCGGGAACCATATATATGATATAGATAGTACTTGGTCATGTATATTTTTACCTGTATTACGCAGCTGGCCTTGAATCCGATTGGTATTCGGATGTTTGATGTTTGAGCCCGCCGAACGAATTCTGTGCAATGCATCGAGCATATTAATTCGCATTTCTTTGGCCAAAACGCATTTGACAGCAATTATAGTGATTAATGATTTAATTGGCCAAATAAAAATTGCGAAATGACAGAAGTCAAATGGGTTTATCCTATTCTTATAATATATGTATCGAAGAATGGAGATAATGAATCAGAATAGCGCAATTCATTAAAGTAACTGTCAAAATCTTAAAAAATATTCATGTTTCATTTGCTAAATAAAAGTTGAGGAAATGTGTTCTTCTTATTTATATAATATAAATCCAAGACTGAAGAAAATGAATCTAATTACCGCAATTAATTGAAGTAAGTGTCAAAATCTAAACGTATTTATTGAAAATCGAAAGCGAGAATGCATTTATTAGACACGATTTATTAAATTTGCACAAAAGTAAAATTTTTCCTGCTCATTAAACATTTAAGCTTAAAAATATTATTATGATGGATGTCTTCTTTTGACTGTTACAAAGAAAGTAAAAAAATGCATGATACCCATTGATATATTGAACAACTTTTATTTTTCTTTTACACATTTGCTAAGGAGATTAGTAGGAAATCTAAATGAGTTAACACAAAATTTGGATAAATACTGTCGTCGCTCCATATTCAATATCGCAAATCATGTCATTTGAAAGCGGATCCAAAACCATTTGATGTAGTCAACACTTGTTCAATTTCTTCTTCTTATTTCTTTTTTTTTTTGGAAACGATTGTCGCAATTGTTCTGTGTGTCATTAGGCTGTCGTTAAAGCCAGAAATTGAAGCAATAAGCTCATCTAACGAGACATGCAAGTTGAATTCAAAATCAATGCAGCCATGGTGACAACACACAGTCTAAATTTAAAGACACAGATAAGGGGAGGAACATGGCTTGAGAGGGGTGGATAAGCCTCTTATGGACGATGATGTCAAAATGCCAAACAAAGTGTTTGTCGATACACATTCTCAAATATAAAAGGCCGAATTGAAAGCAATTTCAATCGCAGTCTGTTTTTGTTTGCATTAAAGTCAAAAGCTAAGAAAGAATCTTTCATCATGTTGAAGCTGGTAAATAATAGATATATAAATTGACATTACAGGACGTGAAATGAGTATTTCCTCTGTTGCAGGTGTTCCTATTGCTTGCAGCCATATTCGCTCTTGTTATGTCAGTGCCAGCTCCCGTGCCTGTACCAAATCCTGCACCCAGCCCACAATTCTACTATTCGGCCGGGTATCCAGCGGTCGCCTATGCATCTCCCTATGCTTACTATGGATAATTTTTATTATCAATGATACATGACAATAAAGAGATTTTACAAGGACATCTAAAGCATAATAATTAATCACAGTTTGATGAGCTTGATTTTGGCAAACCTAAAAGTATGTCACCAATCCAATATTGAAGTGTCTGCTTATTGACCGCCATCTTTCGGACATTTTTGATAATACTAACTTAGGACAAGGCACCATCTATGGGCCAGTTTTAAATTGATCTAGAATAAGGCATCATCTATGGGATTTAAGTAACTTCTGTATATTTAAACATGAGGTTACATTGGAGCCATCTATGGCACTTAAATTTATGGATACCCAAACTTGGTGTTATACGCCGAAGTGTGGTGAATAATTTTGTTCTACACATTTCTGTAATAATTATAGAGAGAGAATATGAATCGCATCCGTTATGTCCCGTATAACAACACAAAAAAAGCTCTACCCCAACGTTCTAAGGCTGAAAGCTTAAAAAGCTTCAGCGGCCATCAATTCCCCTGTCAACATTTCGAGTGTTTGGCAACATGTTACGAACATGTGGCCCAAAGAATACTTTTGAATATGAATGAAGTTGAATGTTCCCTCTTTGGGGTGACGACATGTTGTCTATGACGAGGCGACGAAAATAAAGGATTCCAGAAGAGGCAAAAGGACCTTCAGTACAATTTCTGATTTCGCACTGATTTGAGCAAGGCAGCAAGCAGCCAGCGAAATCAACTGTAAGTTGAAGTCACTAACTATAAAGTCTTCGACGTTATCGTCGTGCGCCCGACGAGCAGGCTTATCACGCATCCTGTTTCTGCTTCTGTTTCTGAATCGTCCTTCGCGTTTTGGTCTCAGTTCAATTTTGGCGCTCGCTTGCAATGGATCACGAATCGCGAAATGCGCCAAGGACATCATCATCATCGATGGCATCTGAATCGCGGCCATCAAACATAGTTTTTGCGAGTGTCTGAGGACAAAAGGCACTAAGCAAAAAAAACACAGTTGTGGTGAGGCTAAGGATATGTTGCCGGAAATGTCATCTCTAATGTGTGCGACTTCCCGGCTTAGTGTTAGTGTCTAACAAGAATAACGCCAAAAAAGAAATACAAAAAAAAAAAACGAGAATTTGGCAAAAAAAAATATTATTATGATGATGGTGGCATCGCCTGTGTTATTGCCTTTGCGATGATGTCATGCCTCTGTGTCCACCAAAGTGAAAGTGCCGTTGTTTCTGTTGCCGTTGCTGTTGCTGTTGCTGTCATGCTCGTTCCGTCTCCTGGCGACACATGAGTAATCATTTTGGGCCACTTTTTCGCCTACTCGAGAAATACTTACAGCCTGTGCAAGTCTAACCTCGAACGGATTACAAATCACAAAAAACTTCTCGACAGGACCCATACACACAAACACACACACACACACAGACACACACAAATATATAATGGATATTTTCATTTTATTTTATTGCCTGCTGCAATTGGCAAGAAATTGTAAGTACTAAACAATATATATATAATACGTATTAAAAGCTCAATGTTGCACAAAATAAACGAAGTTTGTTTAATTTTTATGACTGGCATTTTAATTATTCTAAAGAGCCAAAATTATGGTAGTCTGGTCACAAAAGAAATCAAGTGTTCATTGTTTAATGGTTGCTCGACACAGGTGGCAAAATGCGGGTGTGTCAATTATATTTTTCATAACATTTTAATTACTTAGTTTAAAAACTAAGTATACAGCTGATTTAAATTAAAATCTGGTTAGTTTAAATTAAGTATGCTCTAAATTTTTTATTAAATCACACCTCAAAAATTTCAGTCACATTGGCTGGGACATGGCCATATCTTTAATTCATACCACATCTATAAATATTTGTGGATGCAGTTATAGTAAGACCAAAGAAAAAAACGCGTATGTTTGGTAGTCCAAAGCCCATCTCTGTTTGGATATGCAAAACGTATATATTTGATTGGGAATGTTTACAAAAGAATGTGTGGCAAGTTCAGAATTTAATTCAAACTAAAACCACGTTGAATATGCCAAAAAAAAAAAAATAATACTTTGAATTTGCTGTTCTCAATCCATCTACCAATCGGCTCACAAAATGATGCAGAACAATTTAGCATAATAATGCATAAATTCTTATAACTCTAATATTTGCATATATAAGACAAAAATAAATATATTGCAGCCAATTTGATTAAAATAGGCTTACGTCTATCATATTCAGTTTAATTTGAATTTGATATAGTGAACCATACATTATTTGTGGTGTAGTAATGAGCCTTAAATAACAAAATATTATTACAAAATTTGTCAAAGCATTGTTTTGCTTTTGTTAATAAGAGTCTGACCCAAGAGATACCGCGTAGCCAGTCAGGCCTAAAGCACTCTAACGCATATTCCCACTGGATTTCCTTCTATTTGCATATCAATTTATGCAAATATATTCACATACATCTACTCACACACACCATCTTATTTCACTTTAAGATGCTAGTTTTGAGCAAAGAAATCATTTCTTCTTATCGTTGATACTGCAAATAGTTTATTGAACAGCTTCTGCAGAGAAAATACTGCAGAAGAATAATAAAATGGGAATTTGATATTAATAGAGAAACAATTAAGAGCACTATAGTCGAGAGAGTAATTCTATATATATATTTTTTTTAACAACTTCTGATTTTCTAGCAGTTGTTATAAGAGATTATATAAATTATTTCTTTATTTTCATGTGATCGGAAGAAGATATGAATCAAATTAAATAAATTTTAAATGTGCATTATTTAATTTCAATTTTGGTGTATCAGTCCCAATCGTCTGACAATTTCAAATCTCTCCAGAATCTTAATTTGTAATGTGTTTATATTAAATAATACATAGTATAATGTTTATATTTTAAATAATATGCATTATAATTTTTAATCTCTCCAAACTCATAATGTTTGCTCTAAACTTTTTATATTAACCACAAGAAACTTTCTCTTGTCAATTCTAAGGATCCACTTAATCATATTTTGTCTTAATGATAAATAAAGAGAAATGTTGCCTACTTTCCAGTCAATTAATTGTAATTGTTATTTAAAAACAATTTCAGAGTTTGAGATCAATGCTTTCGTTCAGAGAGTTAGACAGACGTTTAGATCAGTTCGTCTATTTATACTGATGAAATTCTGAATGTTGCATAATGTTGCTCATCAATTTCAAATGGATACATGGTATTCAAATGTAATGCATCATTTATGCATTTCCAATTATGCAAATGCTAAGTTTGTGTCACATTTGACTTCAAGTGTTCGTTTTTGCAGTTCTTTCAAATATCATCAAATTTGAAGCGTATGCAAATATTTTACTCTTCAAGTTTTTACTGGGGCCGTCATATTCAAATTTCAAATTGGTTGTTATACCAGTTTAGGTTGGGAAATGGTGAATCGATAAGATGTCTTCACATTCTTATCTACATTTTAAGTTCATTTATCTATTGACACAACACTTTTAAAATGTGAAGATTCTCAATGAAGCATAGACAGAAGATTTTTGTTTAAAATAATTTTGTGCTATTCTGTTATATCCTGAAAGCAAGTTATAATGAGCTTGTGTAAAGTATGTAACAGACAGATGAAAGCAAAATAAATGCATAAGGTACGAGTTATTAGTGGGTTGGATTGTATAAGTTCTTGTATACTATACAGCACCTTTTTTGCGAATATCGATTTTGTTAACCAAAACGAATTTTTATATTGAATTAATATCAGAACGACTAATATATCTATTTACTTGTTGGGATGTCTCAACTTGGTAATTCAGAAGTTCGATGCGCAGCACTATTTGTCCTGTTAATCATGCATGAATACAGCATAAATTATATTTTATACATTGCTTTTAAGCATTTTAAATAAACCAGAATTTAATGAGCGGAAATTATTTTATGTAGCCAATTGAAAAATTGATTTTTTGTTGGCCATAATTTATAATTTAATTTGATGTGCACAAAATAAATAAGTTACGTAATGGGCTATAGTGCTTTAGCCAGCCAACATTTTAGCGAGGCAGTAAAGAGTGCTGGTGGTCTTCATTTATTATGACCTTGCATTTTTACAGCAGCTGCAGTTCTTGCTGTTGGGCAGCCAGAGAGCTACTCCACCGTGGGAGTGGGCGACATCCTGTCGCAGTCCCCACTCACGCTAACGCCATCGACGCCATCAATAACGCATTTTGTAAATGACTCCTTCATCATCTTCTGCAAAACAGTACAAAAGGATGCTGACACCAAGTGGCGTGATCCCAGGGGTCAGGCCCGTGAGAACACCAAAGGACGCGTTCACATCGAAAAGAAAACGGGTAAGTGAAAGTGCCGATGTGTGAAAGACTTTCGCTGCAATCTCAGATAGCCCATAAGTGCCAAGAGTCAAGCTGACGTATATCCAATGTCCAAATCCATATCACATCAATTTGCTCCTACTTGCAACTTTTACTTAGGTTCACTTGCCCTGGTTTTTGAACACATCTCGTTGGAGGATAAGGGTAACTGGACCTGCGAAGTTGATTCAGCTGCAGTGCGAGAGGCTAGAAGGTCCTTTGAGCTGCTTGTAAATCGTAAGTTGGCAAGTTTGACTAAGAAAAAAGCTTGAGTTATGTTTTCCATAAAGATAACTTTAAAAACAATCAATCAATATTATCCTATTGTATATTTAGACAATAAATGTGTTATTCGTTATACGATCATTTTGTTAAACATACACTCTGAATAAAACTCGCACTGAATGTTTAGTAATATGTGAGTTCTGAAAAAACAAATGCTTAAGCTTATATAAATTAGACAATATTTGTCTAATTTATGTATGACAGTTGTACATTAGGAAAATAAGTACATTGGTTCTTAGAAAGACACAACGTTCCGTCTTAGCAAATATACTCTCTGATGATTTTATTAAATTCAGTCCGATTTTACTTTTAAATGTATGATATGATTTGTGTGCATGAGCAGAAGTTTACTTTTATCATGCATATGTATGGTAATATAAAATAATACAATCCATGAAATGCTTGTAATTCCTGCTATATATTAACTCCATTGGCAAACAGAGAAAATTTCATTTGACAAGACGGAGCAGGTGCAATCGGTGCGCGAGGGACGCGATGCGATGGTCAATTGCTTTGTGAAGGGTCAGCCCGTGCCGGAAGTCTCTTGGATGCTAAATGGCGAACACATAAACAGTTAGTAGCACTCACTACACACACACAAACACACACACACACACACACACACTTCACGAGCATACTCATGCCACGTCCTCTCCCCTTGCAGCTGTGAACTCGACGAAACACAAACGTCTGTCGGACGGACTGTTCATCAGGAATGTGACTCAATCAGATGCCGGCGAGTATACATGTCGTGCCATGCGAATAACACCCACTTTTTCGGATTCCGATCAAATAACGATACTCCTACGGATACAACGTAAGTGGCAAAATAAAGAAAACTCCTCACCAGCTCTGCATGTGTTGCCAACGATTCCCACTCAATTCTTTTTCCTTTTCACTTTATTTGAAAAGTATTCAAGGATTCTATTCATATCTGGCTGGTGTTCCATTAAACACAATTTTATCCACTTTATGTTTATGATATTTGTAGAATTTGATGCGATTTTTTAGCAAACGCATTAAATGTATTTAAGCACGCTTCGTTGGCTTTAATGAGTTTCTCCCACGCTCAAGGGCGCCAAGGAAATATTTAGTAGTTATGGCATTAATGGAATTTAATTATAACTCAACATATTTTACCAATAAGCCCCTGAGCATATGCCATTAATTGAAGATAACCAATTATTGCTAAGGGCTTACAGCTTATAGCTCAAAATCTGTCCAAATTATAATTAAAATTGTTTGCCCAACTATTTTTGCCTAATTCCAAATATGGCCTTCTCACATAAGGAATCTCTCAACTACTTAAGCAGTTGCGCTAGCAAGCGGCTTAAGCATGATGGCCACTAGACCAAAAACGGCTTCATGAGTAAACCATCAATCATCTAATTCTAAGGAATTGGCAACTGCTGCATTGCCGTCTAAATTTAACTAACGACTACCGGCCATTGGAGAAAATTAACCGCTTACCACCCTGCCTTGGCATCCTGGCATCCCCATTTCATCAGTCCGGATTGACCCTGGGTAAGCTTGGGGGCTACCCCCTGAAAGGCAAACAGCAGTCAATGGAATGCCAAACTAATTTGTAGCCCAGTTGAAATGCTGAAATGTTGCAATGCTGCTGAAATATATATGTCGATGTATATGTATGTTTGCGTTTCCTGAGCAATAAACTTCATTGAGTCCCACTGAGGACTATTGCAAGGACAACGGCAAAATGCTAAAATGTGTCATCAGCTTACGCTTGAATGGAGCCGTTGGCTGGTTTTGCTTTGGGCCCCGCTTAAATAGTGGATGCAAGCTGAACAAACTGTAACTGATGTCCCGTGTGCGGCTTTAGTTGACAAACTGCATACGAGGTTTAACTATGCCCCAAGTCGCCTCTCATGTGTGCACTATGAAAATATATGCATTCCCTAGTATTGATAAAATCACACTTAAAAAAAACAAAAATCTGATTTTTTTTTGTAATATGTTATAAATTTTTGGAAATTATGTAACCAAAATTAAAAATCAAATAGAAACCAAATAATTTTGAAAATTAAATTATTTTATTATTCGCTCGTTCAATAATACTTTCTTCTATTTAGAAGAATTTTAGTCATTTTTAAAAACCTCCTTTCTCTAGATAGTAAGAATTGCATGCTCAAAATAAAACTTCAAATTACAAACTGCTTCTGCAGGCATGTTTTTGCTTAGTGTAGTCAAACACAACCAGCTGAACTATTATGCAGGCTTAGGAGCAAACTCAACCCAATATTCCACTCAAAAACATCCCTTGACCATCGTTGCAGACAAACCTCACTGGTTCTACAATGAAACTCTCCCGCTTCAGTACGCCTATGTGGGCGGCTCCGTCAATCTTAGTTGCGATGCGATGGGAGAACCGCCGCCATCATTTACATGGTTGCACAATGGCAAAGGAATTGTCGGTTTCAATCATCGCATCTTCATGGCAGACTACGGGGCAACGTTGCAGCTGCACATTCGCAATGCCACTCAGTTTGGAGACTACAAGTGCAAGGTGGCTAATCCACTGGGCATGCTCGAGCGTGTCATCAAGCTGCGTCTAGGGGCAAAGCCCATTGGACCAACTCGTTTCCAGCTTAAGCGTCTCTATTCGGATGCCTTCGAGCTGGACTTGCGTACGCCTCGAATGTTCAACGTTTCCGATGAGATGCAAATCTTTGGCTATCGTGTTGCATACATGAGTGATACCGATTTCAAGTACAGTGCCGGAAACTGGAGTCATGCCAAGCAGCGCGACTTTTCCTTCCATCGTGGTAAGTCTTCGAATAGAATAAAAAATTTAATATACATCAAGTGTATTGAAAATGTAACTGAGTCGAAAGTACTCAAAAAATCGATTTATGTAAATTGAATTTAAACTGTCTTAAAAGTACATTTATTAGATAAATATTAGTAAAGCCCGGAACTTATTTTAATATATTATTGTGTATAATAATATTATTCAACAACTGGGTTCAGCGTAACTCGTAGTCGAGCTCACTCTGCTGTTGCAAACTTATTTGTTTTAATTGGAAAATAAATCCTCGTTTGCAGGACATCGTTTCATTATACCACATCTGGAGGGTAATACGACCTATTTGATGCGGGCTGCATCTCGCAATTTGGCTGGACTTAGCGAGTGGAGTAACGTGAAGATATTTGCCACTGCTGGCTGCCCAAGTTGGAAGCCGCATTCGTGGTGCTTCCGCATCCTGATACCGATCATTGGACTCGCTTTCATTTGGCGTTAGGTTCTCAGAGTCTATTCTAGCCTTAGTTAGCTTTATATTATTAGTATTATTGTTGCTGATTTGTGTGTACCTTGTTTTTGTGTATATCTTCTGTGATAGAGGTTTTTGTGCAATTTACTTATCCTAATATGGAAAATGCTTAACTAAGTTCACCCATTGCCAATTACGCTGCCAACATTCTGTGTTTCGTAATCATCTAGTTTGGTTTATTTTTAAAAAGCGACTTTTGAAGACATGCCAATGCTATAAATACATATTATATATAAGTACATATTCATTGTCAACTCTACATTATACTAGTTGAATGTAATTAAATCTTGACTCTACATCAATGTTGTTTCATGCTAAATAAATTTATTTATAGAATAAGATGTACGCATAAAACAAAAGACAGAAAGAAAAAAACAAACACACTTTGATGAATTTTACAAAAGTCCAAATGAATGAAACAAAAGAAAGCCTTTTAGATAAAAGGTATAAAGAGCATATGTGTAATGAAAAGAATAAATAGAATAGCGAATAGCAATAAATGTGCATTCATATAAGCTTAATTTAAATGAAATCAAAATAAAATGCAAATAAATATAGCTGATAAGCAGAGTGTATGAATAATATGGAAATAAAAAACAGTTGAATGTGAGAATCCATCGTTTTCATTTTTGAATTTGTTTGGTTTGCTTTTACAGATACGTTGCCCAATCCCACAAGATTTGAACTGGCTTTTAACATGTTTAAATTAAATTGATTCAAGTTGGTTAAAATTGTATCATTGCCAATAAATCAGGTCAAAACAGAAATAAGTGCATACAAAAGCTATTTACCAATTTCCAGTGTTCGTTTTCAAGCTGATTACTTGTCTCGATAATAATTGAAAAGAAAACGCTTTTGTAAATATCATCTGATCCAGTGCAACTTAAGAGGATTTCGTAATTATAAAAGTCAACGTTATGTTTCCGTAGAGCACATCCATCCGAGCAATGTGCATCTGGCAATGTGCAAACTGGAGACAACGCATCCACGTAGCCATTTCCATTATTCACGATTACCACATGTGCATCTCATTCGCCTGTGAACACTTTGTGCTGCCGTAAATGCTTTTTATTGATAATACTCGCACACACGCACATACTCATGATGTGTGTTGGCACTTGTAACCACTTTCTTCAAACAGCCAAATGGAATAAAAAACAACGTACAAAAATATTATTACTCAGTCATCGAGCTGCATGCAGTGGCGAGTTGTGTGCATGGCCAGCTCATATCACTTCGGCCAACTCATATCGCTGGCCACCGTTAATGATAAAGTTTATTTTAATTAAAATTTAAGGGTAATATTTAATGAGTCAGTAGAATGATATCAGGACACACGTGCCATGGGCTTCAGCCGTCAGTCAATGCATTTATGTTGATGAACACAAAAAAAAAACAAGTATCTCAATTGCATAAAAATGATTTTAAGCCGATCGAAAGTCGCGTATTGTCAGAAAGGTATAAAGTATCTTTACCGTGAGTACCCATTAGCAAACTAGTGAATGACACCTCATTACAGAATGCATTTTGTAAGCACACAATGTAATGTAATTTAAACATGCACCAATGTCTGATTACATATTTCATATTGCTTGCTTATCTGTTCTTCTAGTTTGCATAGACTTAATAGACAATGTGCTTCTTTTATCGGTTAAATCTAAGCGCATGAAAATCCTTTCGGTAACGCATACTTTCTGCATTGATTTGTACCACCGAGCCTTATGCAAATGGATTGTGGTCTGGATTCGAAGATGGGCGATCATCGGGTACAGTCTCACATTTTTTATATACTCTGTTTGACGCCTCTATATGTTGAAAGCGTAGTGGTACCAGTCAAAAAAACAATACTGCAAAATATTATGTTAATTATATTAATATGAAGCTCAACATAGTAAAAATCATTAATTAAACTGCAAGTCATCGACACACCAATCAACTGTCAATTTGGCGACTTTGACGATTGGTTTCATAAATGCGCAATAACTTATTTATGAGACGCAAAACCAATAAGCTCAACCACAGAAATTTCAAAGTGATTGCGGCTTTCCTTTTTGCAGATGAGTCCTCTGTGTGCGCATATGTACAAATATAATAAATTGTTACGTTTGTTAGGTTCTTATGTCAACGAAGATCATGCCCAAAAATAAACATATTTAGCTAAATGTATACAAACAAAGATATTTAAGTTCCAGGCAAATACTTTTCGAGAATGAAAGCATCTCCTTGTGTAAAAAGTATAAATATACTCTATTTCACCACCATTGCCAATTTTTAAGCCCTGAATCTAATAAATTGGCTTGTAGAGTACTTGTTGAGAGGCGTAAGAAAAAAGTCGTCATCCGTCAAAGTCAGCGTGAATTTTGATGCTACATTCAGCTGTCTTTTCAGCCTTTTCCCCTTATATCCTTTTGTTTTCCCGGCTCACAAAACTTTTGTACCTTGACGACTTTTTAAGTGGCAAAATGTGGAGCAGAACGAATATGTAAAACACATTGAAAAGTGTTATGATGAGAGAACGAAAGTAAATATCAAATATGCCAAATTCAGCACGTGTTTGTGAGGTTGAAAGGGGCTTAAATATGTCAGTGGGTCTGAGAGTCATTCATTGAAAAGTATTACATTTTTGTAAATGGAAATGTCGTTGCTGCTTTTGTCATAAGTAAAAGAGCTATTCAGTAAGATATCCTCTTGTGGTACTGTTGTGAAAAACTTAAGTTTGTTTTAACTTTATCCAATAAGTCAATCAGCCAGCTACAGGAAAACCAAATATTATTTAATTATAATTCATCGATTTTTAATCATGAACATGTTACACCCGGTGCTTTGTACAGCACTTTGGCATCATTTTCCCTCATAGGCAAATAAGGCCACATTAAAAATTGAAATGTAATTTGTCATAATTACACAGTGATACCAGCTGTTCGAACAGAGCACCAGAATGTCAAACATATTAAGAGAAATTTATCCTCATTTGATTAATTTCAATAAAAGTACATTTGTATATGCAGTGCAACCGTGCAACCCAATCAGATAATCCGCAGAATATGGTCACGGTGGTACTGGTAACGTTATCCTGTTGACATATTTTTTTAATAGCCATCCATAATTGTCAGCGTCAGCCTGTTGGTGTTGTGCCTGATACCAGAAAAAAAAACTCCCTGCGGGTAATTTAATTTTGTCACAATTCAATGCCACAAGTGCATAGCGCATAAAACACAAATAATGTAAATATGTCGTATATTTCAGTCTTTGAAATCAAATGAAACCAAATTTGACAGATTTTATGTTTAAAAAAAACCACACATAAATGTCGCTATTTAAGTCCCTGCTAAATGCACGCTCATGTTGCTATTCATGCAAGACACAATATAGAGAAGAGCCAAAGAGAAATATATATATGAGAGAATCAAAGAAATTCTCTTTGATGGGATTTTTTTTTGCATTACGAAAGTTTAAAATCAAAACAAGGGTCGATTGAGACAGATAGCGATCGCGAAGGCGGTCCCACAAACCGAATAGCGGAATTTCAAACCAAAGAGTGAAACATTATCTCTGTATTATATTTATATCTCTTTGTTGAAGATTTGCCAGTGTGTAGGGACTGCTTCTCTTATAAATATGAACATGACGCCAGCATCAGAGTTCCAGTTGATATCTACCCGCATTTATCTACGTGTTGTATGTTAGTGTGTATGGGGATTTACGGACTGATGAGTTTTCTACATACCCTTCTTAATTTCAAATTGAATAATTAAGTGAGAGTCATAAATAAAATATATTACACAACTTTCAAGAATCCGTTCACATTGGTCTACAAAACTCACTTAATTTCAAATATCGACTTAATACATTTTTTTTTAAATTATCGATATAATGCTGGATTGATATTTATTACTAATATATGTTAGATCTCTAAGAAAATCTAACATCTATAACCGCACGATTCTTATTGCGTCACTGTAAATCATTTTATTTTTTACATATTACATTTTACATACAAACAAATGTACATATATACATGTGATACGGAACTGATCGAAAACAGAAGTGATAAACGGTATATACTCTGGTTTACTGTTGTATATTTCTATATGCATAAGTACATGCATACATTTGCCGCTTGATTTGGCACAACTTTGCAACAATGCTTATCAGAGCATTCGTGACATCACAAGTAAATATGTATTTTACTCAAAATCGCTTAGTCAGCGCATCGGCTGCGTAGCCTGTGTAAACAAAGGTTATCAGAAACCGCTGGTCTGATAAAGTAATTCTTGGTTTGTGTGAAAAATATTGCTTGATCAACGATTTATTTATAGTTATAAAATAAATGGAATCTATCTGTTTAAACGTGTTTACAGATAATTTTGGAACAAGAGCGAGTTGTGACGGTGTAAACTAAGATTGGTCGGTTTCTTCTCCATTTCATATTTTTTTCATCACCCATTTGCATAAAGCGGAAAAAGCAATAAAATGCAAACAAGGCGAATCATTGATGTTGATAGCAGGCCTACAAATATAGCTGGCCCTCGCAAGCTATACGTAGTCATTTAAGTTATATTTTTCCTCTTTATTTTAAATTAGATTACAATAAGAAGAGAGTCATGCAAATTTAACAGTTTCAGGAGAACGTTCTAACAATCATCGCTTATTGTATCTTGGCGGGTATTTCGACGCAGATAATATCCACGCTGTTCTGGTCCTGCAGTTCCCATTTGACGAGCACGAAGACTTTAGGATAGCTCCTCAGCACGGGCAGCCTGGCCGTATATCGATACGTCTCATTCTTTTCCAACGGACATTTCAAGCCGCTGTTGACGCACGCATTGGGATTGCTCAGGGGAAAGGGCATTTCGATGCCCAATACCTTGCCATGCACCACCGTCTTGACGACTGCGGCCACTTCGGCCAGAGCGAAATCTATCGATATTGAGACATTCGTATTTCTTTGGAGAACACACTCCGTTTTTGTTGTATCACAGCCTTCGATCGTGATTTGCGTGAATTTTCCAGTTTTTGAGCCGCAGTCATGAAATTCAAGTGCTGCTCCCAGCTGCAGTGCCAAGAGCAGTGAAACGATAAGCACGCACAACTTAAACATGAGTCTAATTTCGCTTAATTAAATTGCAAGTACGGACGTTAATTAACTTAACGTGTTTGACTTATATATATTCTTCTCTACGAGGGCTTAGCAACAACTGAATTAAGAAAGGCAAGGCGACACAGGCAAAAGCTGCGCGCCTCACGCAAATCTGAACTTTCTATCGATTATAAGCATATCGATATGGGACAGTCTCTGTTAATGTAACAGACGTGAGCTTTTAAAAATTATATTTGAATTGATAAAGTTTACCTTTATTATTTATATATATAGATGATAAAGTTGACATTTGTGCTTCGTAAAGTCTACTAAATTATGCATATGCTAAACAATAAGAATCTGTTGATTTTTTGTTTAATTCCAATCAATTTTTTACAGTATACATTTACTTTAACAGTTCGCTGAAGTAGGTTCGATGTACTGCTTAATTTCCCATCACTATCGAAAAGCTTGTTCTATTGATTCCAGTTGGGATCTTGTTAGACTTACTTTAGCCGGAGTAGTCGTAGCATTTGGCGGCATTTAAAAGTTCCCGATTTATTGCTTAAATATAATTTACATCCGTACTAATTAAAAAAATGTCTCAGATTTGTAAACGAAGCTTGTTGGCAGCAAACCAAATTGCAATCAACGCACCGGCTGCTCTCCGCTGCAAGTAAGTCTTAATGTTTGTATTGTAATTGCTCAATGTAACACGTTGCAAGGCAGTGTCATTTGACAAGGTCATTGAAAATGCCGGTTTATGTGTTCTTTACTGTATGTGTGAGTGAGTGTGTTCCTAATGCATGCATGGAAAATTTGTTATATTTGTTTTTCCTATAATTGGCTGACTTTTTTTCCATTATGTCAGCCTGTTATGCATGAGCTTCAATTAAAATGATTCGTATGATTTTGTATACTATATACTTGTTTACTATATAGATATGTAATAATCTTTTAAGATTGCAAAATATCTGCATCTTTATAATCTCATTTGCGATAAGAAATTAACATAAAAACTTGTATATATATATGCTGGTTTATGTATCTGGTGTGCATTTTCGTACATATATATATATATATATATATATATATTTATATATATATGTACATGTATTTCTTAATATAGTGAAATGCATGCACTTTCGTCGTTACAATGCGAAGTGTCATTTTTTTACTGGCGTAAAAGAAATTTGCCACAATTGCAAGTGTAACATATTATAACGCTAAAATTATATACTATTGTGAAATGGATTTATAAATAGTTTATTCTATATTAACTTATATTATATTTCTCCGGAAATGATTATTTAATTTTAATTCTGTTTGAATTGCTATCATGCACTCGACCCCGACTTGATATCATATCACAACTCTGATTCCTTTGAATTCAATTGAATTTCAAAAGAAAAAAGAAAATTCTTAAATCATTTCCGATGAAAAAAAACCTGCTGTTTAATTAACCAAAAATATAAATAATGAGAACCAGCTTAGTCCGAAGTCCGAGATATTAATTTATTTTTTATGTGTTATATGGTTATCGCCTATCTCGACCACAGATTTAACTAATATGCATACATATTTTAACTTTATAAAAAATAAGAGAGATAAAGTGACTATTAATAAAGGCAATCAACCTCTTATCTCAAATCGCGATTGGCTCTTGTCTATCTCATTGAACTGAATTAAATGCATTAAGGTTTGTTTACAGCAGATTGCGATAAGCGATCTATTTCCGATCAACAATCCCAAGCTGAGACAATCCATCAGTATTTGGGTGTGAAAAGTTTGACTTGAAAGTTTGACTTTCAGGCTAATGCATTCCAAAGTATCAAACGGTATTTTTAACTAATCTAGTTATTAAAGTGATTAACGAAAATAAAATTAGCTAGTTCTTAGATAAGTTCCGAAAACAATCGACTACGAAAGTGAAACAAACAGTCAAACGATAATCATAAGAGATTGTGTCTTCACAGGTAATAATAAATTGATTAATTTCGGGGCAAATCATTGTAAGGTTATTTAAGAAAATCGCCGTCAATCTAGTCAGTCAATTTGATTGAGATTTGAGGCTTATATTCAGGGAGCAATGATCAAAAATATCTGAACGCCTTATCTCTAAAAAAAAGTAGTAATGTCAGGCAAATTTGGGAGAATCTTAGTTTAAGCCAAATAATAATTCCATCTATGCTCTAAATTTAAGTTATTTGTCAATATATATATATTTCAGTTGATATTTGAGGGTTATTTTCAGAAAATTCGCATGTCATCAAACCAGGTACTGACTTGGCCTTATTTTATTTCCAGATCCACATGGTTTACCGAGGTGCAAATGGGTCCACCGGATGCCATTCTGGGTGTTACCGAGGCCTTCAAGAAGGATCAAAATCCAAAGAAGATCAACCTTGGAGCTGGTGCCTATCGTGACGACAACACCAAACCCTTTGTGTTGCCTAGCGTGCTTGAGGTGAGTGATTCCCATCTTATTATCAGTTCAAGATTATCCACTAAACTGTTGTTTCTTTCAGGCTGAGAAACGTATAGTGAATCGTGGTATGGATAAGGAGTATGCAACCATTATTGGTCTGCCAGAGTTCTACAACAAGGCAATCGAGTTGGCTCTGGGTGCAGAATCGAAGCGACTGCAGGCGAAGCACAATTGCACAACACAGGCGATCAGTGGCACTGGAGCACTGCGCATTGGTGCTGCCTTTTTGAGCAAGTTCTGGAAGGGGAATCGCGAGATTTACCTGCCCTCCCCGTCGTGGGGCAATCATGTGCCCATTTTCGAGCATGCTGGCATGCCGGTGAAGCGTCATCGCTACTACAATCCAAAGAATTGCAATCTGGACTTCAATGGCATGGTCGAGGATCTAAAGGTAAGCGAACCAATCATCTAGAGAATGTGTCCTAATTGTGTTGTACCTTATACACAGAAAATTCCTGAAACATCGGTGGTGCTGTTGCATGCCTGTGCCCACAATCCAACTGGTGTGGATCCCACTGCTGAGCAGTGGCGTGAACTTTCTCAGGTGTTCAAGCAGCGTAAGCTGTATCCGTTCTTCGATATGGCTTATCAGGGCTTTGCCACTGGGAACGTTGATGGCGATGCTCAGGCGGTGCGCATCTTTGAGGCCGATGGTCATGACTTCTGTTTGGCGCAAAGTTTCGCCAAAAATATGGGTCTATATGGCGAGCGCGCGGGCGCCTTCTCAGTAATCTGTGCCGATGACCAGGAGGCGGCACGCTGCTTATCACAGATCAAGATTCTCATTCGTGCCCTCTATTCGAATCCACCAATTCATGGGGCGCGCATCGCTTCCGAGATTCTCAATAGTGCCGATTTGCGCAGCCAGTGGCTGAAGGATGTGAAATTGATGGCCGATCGCATTATTGATGTGCGCGCCAAGCTCAAGGCAAATCTTGAGAAACTGGGCTCCACGCACAACTGGGAGCATATTGTCAATCAAATCGGCATGTTTTGCTTCACGGGCTTGACGCCGGAACAGGTCGATAGCCTGATCAAGGATCACAGCGTTTACCTGACTAAAGATGGTCGCATTTCCATGGCTGGTGTGACCAGCAAGAACGTCGAGTACCTGGCCGAGAGTATGCATAAGGTGACGAAATAAATCCAAACTGTAATGGATGGATATGGTAAGAAACCACTTAGTGACACGTGACCAACAATTATTTTTGATAGCGTTCAATGACGATACAAAATTCTGTTTACTCCTGAATCACACTTTCTCTGTACATACACGCTATCTGCCTTGAAAAAAATAAAGCATTTTAATGATACATAGTGAAAAATAGAAAATACATAATATGTGTGATGTCTTCAAATACACTTAGCATATCAACAATTGATCAATAAAATGTATAAATGAATATGAACATAGTACATCAGTTATGTGAATTTCCCTTTATTCTAACTAACATAAATAGAAAGACAATTCTTTATTCTACAGCCCAAATAGTTATTCCGTGTTTTTTTTATGAATTTTCGATATCCATATCTCTGATATTTATTCTTACAAACTCAGCATTTGGTTTAACGTTGCTTTCTGCTAGCATCTTCTGTCAGTCAATCCAATTGGATTATACTTATGTAATTTGTTGTATTTGTTTGTATTATATAGAACTAGAATCACGGTTTGTTATAACGATATCTTAACTTATCGTTTGGCTCACAGTACTCCTTGATAATGAGCTTGCACAGGAATATATGGAATACTACGATTATTGCACACACTGACACCCAGAAAAGGGCGGGTAATCCGCCCAGTTGATGGCCATGCTTGTGGAGGGCAATCACATGCTGCTCGTGCGCCGGAGCTGCAATTTGCAATTTATGATTCAGATTCAATTTATGATAAGAATATATCAGCTTACCCTCGACTATTTCCTTAACGTGTATGGCATGATGAATATCCTCCATGTGTTGTTTATCCTCGGTTATATATAATATTGCAGTTAGAGGTTCAGTCAATTTCACAGGGAAGTCTCGGCGACTTTGACTACAACAAAGAGATGCAGATAAGTTAAGAATTATATTTAGCTTATGCTCTATATTTACGTCAACAAGATTGGTTCGTCCAGACAGCCGCCATCGCAGGCATAGTAACTGCGATCGGAACGATCTAGGGCCACATTGATCACCGCCTTGTTGTCGTCCTTAACAATGATGGTGACATTGACATGCGTCTTGTTGCCGTAATTGAGGCGCCTAAAGTGAAAGTCGCGATGCAGGAATTTTGGATGCATATTGCATTCCAGATGCTGATTGCTAAAGCGAAAGCTACCGAAGCTGAGTGTCATCGCCTGAATGACACCCGAGGCGCCGGCACGGATCAGATTGTGGCAGCCTTGCTTTTCCAATGTCAGCATCCAGGAGGATACTAGTGAATTGAGTTGAGTCAGCGTCGACATGTCACGCCACAGATTCTCCGCCTGTAGCGTATGATATGAATCGTAGCAGCCTTCCGCGTATGTCAACGCTTTGGCAATGTCTTCACGCATTCCCGCAGTGCTTGAGCCGGAAACAGCGCCCACTTCTTCAAATTCAAAACTGCGAACTTGTGAGAGCACCGCATACATAGTTGCATTGATGCGATCACCATTTAAGCTATTGTCCGCCTTGGAAGTGCTTATCGTGAAACCGGTTGCCCAAAGATCCGTCCACACATTAATATGCTCCTGCCGATAGGAATTGATGCTGTACTGCGAACCGGATCCGGATGCCTTGGCGCTGAGTTTCTGTAGTAGCTTTGTCATGGCCTGAATTGAATGCTGTTCAATGGTGTCCGATGTAGCTTTCAGCTGAGCCTCCGTCACTGGTTTGGAATACTCGATGACTAGTGGATAGATAATGCGCACAGTGCCCCGCTTGCGCAGCTGTACTTTCTGTTCGAGTTGTGGCTTAACAATACTTATTACAATCAATTTACTGGGATCATCAGCCAATGGCTGAACCGTGCCCGTGATAACTTCTAGGCCATTATAAGTGAACATGCCTATCTGTGCTTCATCGCTGTAATTGAACATAGTTAAACTGTGTGCGAGATCTCTGTGTGGAATTGTCCACTTACCTGAGCGAAATGCTGCGCGTTGTGAACTTGGGCAGACGATTGCGAGGCAATATAAGATCAATGCTCTCAACCACGTTGCGAGTATTTGTGATTTGCAGCTCTTGCATCAGCACATTGGGCTGTGTGCGATGGGCGTACATTGTGTACGACACAAAGTAGCCGGCAAAGCATTGAAACCGATGCACCATTCCCGTCAGATACTCCACAACGGTGGCCTCTTTCTCACCAGCCGTTGCACCCGGCTGTGACACGGATACCACTGGCTGGAAACGTATGAGTAGCTGCATCGCCCGGCCATGTTTGATATTCAGTGCAGCGTCGGCTGCCACCTCCAGGCCAATGTAACCGTTGCCCACATAGGGCGTGTAATCCCGCTCACCCGGCAGCAGCGGTGACACGTGACGAATGTTCGCGTCATACTCGTAGTTTTGCAAAATATAGGGCGTTAGACGGTCGTCCATGCACATGCTGTGCGGATCTAGTAATGTAATTTGGTTAAAAAGCGAGCTGTGGCATGGTGGAGGAGTAGGATAACGTTACCTTTCTGCTCTGTTGGGCTTAAAAATAAATAACGAAAGATTGGTGGCAGCATGTAGAATACAATGCACACGCACAACAAAAGTAGAAACAAACGCCGGTATGACGTTAGGGTGCCTTCTGCTAAGCGCTTTAGTCTTCGCACAACATCCACTGTCTCGAATTTGTTTTTGGCTGATCGGAAGAACATATTGATTGCGATTTAACCATTTAATTTGCATTGGAATACACTTTTAGAATTTATAGTGCTTGGCCGTAAGCTGTGGCCAAACACTGAAATATCTAACTCCCATTCTATATCGATATATCGATACACCTTTATACAATACTTTTACACAAACTATTATTCACTACCAACGGATATTATCAAACTTTAAATAAAAATGGCATTAAATCTTGGCTATGTAATTTCGTAGTTAAATTTATGAAGAATAAATGCTCTTATTTGATAATTAGTCTATCTAACCAATAAACGGAATGACATTATTATTCCTGATCGTCCAAGTCTTTACATTATTGATCGATAAGTTGATATCTCATTGATATCCCAATGATCACCTCTAGATGACTGAATTGTTATTGTTAACTGTGAGGAAACATGTCCAACAACACATCCAATTCGTGTGCTAAAATGTACATGAAAAAGAGATATCTCTGTTTGTTTCCATTGTTTGGTTTGCTGTTGATTTTAATTGTAAAATACTCAATTGAAACTGAAAACGATCTTGATGCTCAGCCGATATCCGAATGTGTATTTTGTAAGATTGTCAAGGGCAGGTTGTCAGCCACAAATCTAGAATTTGAAGACGAGAAATTCGTAATTTTTAAGGATAAAAACCCAGCGGCCAAGATCCATTATTTGGCTGTACCCAAACAACACTATGATAGCATTAAGGTCTTGAATAACTCCCACATTGGCCTAAGTAAGTTTGGGTAAGCTTATTAACATATTTGATTTATGTATAATTAATCCACTTTTATACCAACTTTACAGTTGAGCATATGCAGAATGGAATGATCAATTTTCTCAAATCAAAAGATGTGGATTTATCAGTTGCAGTTATCGGTTATCACGTTCCTCCGTTTATCTCACAAAAGCATCTTCATCTACATGGAATATCGCCCGTTTCTGAAATGAGCTTTTTAAATCGGATAAACTTTTTCACGCCATCGTTTTGGTTCAAGTCGGTAAGCTAGAAATACAAATTCAAAATTTTGCACATAACCTTTATTTTGATTGTGTGTAGAGCCAAGATGTACTGAGATCCTTACAACGTTCTGACCTTAAGTAATGTGATGATTGGAAGATTGATTCCTTTCTCCACGGCAGCAGAGATGTTTTTAAACTGACAAATGAACGGATTAAGAATATACACATGTCTCGTTATACATTCCTTAACTAAAGGTATTTAGAAAGTAATTTTTTAACCACCTCGTCAAAAACAAAAATAATTACAAATTAAAAAGTGATTTTTATTTAATAGACCAGAGAGGGGAATGTGAATAATCAAGTAATTACGTAAACTGAAAACAAAAAGGTTTTTAGAAATATGTTAATATATGATTTAGCGTCGTGGCAGTGGCAGGTACAAATATTTCATAATGGGACGAAAGATAAATTTTGCAATAGTTCAAGCAGTGCTCGAGCGATTCTATTATCGCAGACACACACACAATATATCGATAGTGTGATCGATTGTTTTGCAGCACTGAAAGCCAGCAGCAGCAGCAGCACCAGCAAACGCTGAATTTTGGTTTGTTTTAGTTACAAGATTCGCAAAAACGATTTGGGAAATCAGCTCAATTAAGTTGCAACTGAACGGATTGGAGCGCTTCAAACGCAGTGCGTTCAAAACAATCGCAGCATGTGGCCGCAAACGCTGGAAATGTCCCGCGACGAGTGTCGGGGTATGCTGCGTCGACTTGGTAGGTGAAATGCTGCTCCCGCCAGCGCCAAGAGCACACTCTCCTTTTCCATTTAATCCAAATGCAGCCCCATAGCCCATGTGCATCTCCAACTAATGCCAAATGCTCTCCATTTATTTGTATTCTTCGTGCAGAACTCGAATCGTATTCGCATCTCGTAAGCGTTTTTCGCGCCCAAGGCTCGCTCAGCGAACCAAAAGCCAAACTGTTAGAGGAGTTGCGCCAAATGTTTCACATAACCCAGGAGCGCCATCGCGCCGAGGTGCGACGTGCCACCAACGACGAGCAACTCTGCACAATTGCCGAAAAGTATATATCTTATATGCAAGGTTATCATGTATATATATATTTGTAACTATATATCCACAATTCGCAGTGTCTGTGGACCGAACACATGGCAGGAATGGTCACGGGAAGGTCGTCGTCCATATCCCCTGCTGCCACGCATAAGTCCCCAAACCGCTTTGGCGATTGTGGCCAACGATTTGGCGGTGAAAGCCTATGCGGAAAATGCTAAACTTGCTGCACCGGGCGAAACTGGCGCTAATTATAGCGATGCTCTATTGGACCAGGCCACCTATTCGCATCTAAGGCATGGCATAAACAAACGACAGGAGCCACATGTGGTCATGGATGAGCCGGTGAGTCTGTCTAGCATTATATAACCAGCCTCGGCCCATTTGATGAACCTGCCCAATATGTCTACATCTACTTTTGTACATACGTGTGTATGTAGTGAAAGTACAGTCTGCGCCTGGGTCGCATGCTCTACTCACAGACTGACTAACTGACTGAGGGGGGCTGATTGCCCCAGTGAGCATGCCAAGTGAGTTTTTAGTGAGTTCAAGTTGTGTTCGAAGGATCTTCCTACACACACACATACACACATGCATATATATAAATATCTACAGGCATACAAATTGGGAGTCAAATATTCCAGTTGGAATATGCCAGGCGCTTAACAGAGCCAAAGCACAAGCTGTGTGGTTTCCTCTGAGAAATTTATGTTCCCCATGTGGCGCATACTCTGACAATTCATATTTTATTTTTGGCAATTAGTGCAAAATGTTGATTATTGTTTAGTTGTGTGTATTTAATTAAATTTGATTGAACTCCGCATCGCTAGCAAACAACCAGCGCCAGTTATAACAGCATCAGTGTGCTGTTAAGTAACATGAACCATATAGTTACAGCTCGATATGCTGTGATCCAGTTATCGATATCGATACGAATGTTAAAAGTGTTTGGAGTGTTAAATTTGATTTAAAAGCAAACCGGATTATTAATATTTAGTAATTATGCCTGTAACGTGGATATGCTGTTGATATTTAATAAATATTTTAAATTGATAAAATTTTTAAAATTTTACGGATATCGTTAACAGTTTAAGGTGCCCGATCTGCCCAGCGAAATAAAGAAGGCGACCCTGAAGCGAAAAGAGAACGAGGCGGGCGAAGTGAAACCGAACAAAAGGCGCAGCACACATCATGATAAACAGCACGGACAGACGCAACAGTTGTCGTCGTCCCAGCTAAGTGCTGGTGGCAAGGATGAAGACGGTCAAATGGCGCCGCTGGAACAGCGCCCCAGTGCACGTACGCTGCAGCAGCGGTATTTCTATCAGCAACAACAGAAACACAAGCAGCGTATGGCCACCAAAAAGGGTTCCAGCAATAGATTTGGCGGCAACAGTGGCGTCTCTGGTGTCGGCGCCAACACGAAGCCTGCAAAGAGCGGCAGGCGACGGGCTCAGAAACAGCTGCAACAGCAGATGCAACAAAAACAACAACACCAGCAACAAGAACAACATCAGCAACAGTTGCCACATCAGCAACATAAAGTATTATTGCCGTTGGGGCCGCCAATGCCAGCAGCGGAAGCCCTAGCGTCAGCGCATCCGAATGCCAATCATTTGGTGCAGCCGCACGTGGAATACATACTCGACGAGGCACTCAAATCGGTGGCTGCCACCAAACTGAAGACGATACCCGCCGCACGCGTTGTCTACGGACCGCCCGAGGTCCTCTCGCCAACATCGACGCGTGCATTTATCAACTCACCCATTGTCTTCAAGGAGAAGTTGTCGCCGACACCGCAAACAGTTGCCGTACCTGTTTCCATGCCCTTGCCCGTTGCCGTGCCCGTGTTGCAGCAACAGTTGAGCACTCCGGTTAAGAAATACATTGTTGAGGAGCGTCAGTCGATTGTCGTTGGTGGCAATCAGTCTGCTGCTGCTGCTACACCTGCACCCGCCAATGTGTCAACGGCTAATCTGCCACTGGCACCACAAATAATAAGCGTGCAACAGATTGCGGCGCCCCCAAAACTGCGTACAACATCAACAGCAAGCGGCAGCGGCACAACTACCACCACCACTATACTGCCAACGGGCACAAAGCTGACGCCCAAGAAAATCAATCTGCTTGATAAACATCAGCTGCCCTCCATGCCCAACACGGCATCGGTGCGCATTCTGCCCATCGAACAGCAGCAGACGGCTCCAATTCCCATCCCAGCGCCATCCATTAGCAATCTCGCGAGCAGCAAATCGCCAACAACGGCGGCAACCGTGCAAAAGTACATTGTGGACGATCGTGTGCCTAGCCAGGGACAGAGCATTACGACGCCGTTGAGCAGCAGCGCCTCTGCTGTGAACATTATTAAGAATATACCAGCCAGCAGCTTGAACAACACACTAATTACACCACTCAGCAGCGCGGGGGTGACGCTGCCAGTAGCGGCGCCTCTATTTCGCAAGGCACCTGCGACAACAACAGCAGCAACAACAAAAGCAGCAACGACAGCAGCAGTAGGTGGATCACTGTCGTCGCCACAGATACTGGGAAACATAAAGCTGACAAGCGGCAGCGCCATCAAACATGTGCCCAGCAGTGCGCTGCGCAACATTAAGATCTGTTCGCCCAATGGTAAGGTGTTCCTGCAGCCTGCCAAGCTGCATGCCGGCAGCATAATACACAAACTGAACACGACGAATGTGGGAGCAGCGGGCAGTGGAGGTGTCACTGTGAGCAGTGCCAATCTGTCGCCGACGGGCGGTGTGACGCCCACATCGCCACAATCGTCGCCGCAGCGGATAACGATACAGAAGATGCAACTGCTGACGCCCACGCAAATGATGTCGAGTGCCGGTGGCAGTGTCGTCTCCAGTTCCGGCATTGCCAGTGGCCAAGGTGCCAAGGTCAAGCCCACCACGCTGACCCTGAGTTCAACTGGAGTTGGCAAGAATAATTTGGTATTTCTGCCCACGACCGGCATGCGAGCAGTGACACTGGCCTCTAGCAAGCCTAAGTCTGGCACCGAGCTGCTCGGAGCTAAGCCGAATGTGCTCGTCATAGGTCCATCCTCGTCCGCCAATGTGGCCAATAATGTACCACAAGCACCGCAGGTTACAACGCCAACGTCTGTCTTGGCCAACACGAAGGCGCATCAGCTCATCACGGAGGATACACCCATCGATATTATCAACATGCCCATCATTGTGGCCGACAACGGGACAACGGAGGCGACGAAGACGACAGTTAAAGCGGCACCGATGATGGTGCTGAATGCAACCGACTGGGAAATGGAACTGGATCAGGCATCCAAGGCGACACCTGTTACGACAACAACACCCACAACAGCAATTAGTAACGATTCGAAGGGGAAGCAGTCGCTGGATGATGCCATAATGGAGCATATAGTGGAGGAGCTAAAAGATTCCAACACGCATCTTAAACATCGGAGTAAGTAGCTATTGAGAGTTGTATTTTGTAATTCCACTAAATCTTGTGTGTAATATTTCAGTAATTGAACTGCACGACGATGACGATGGTGCCATTGAGTATATGGACATGGAATTGGAGCAGCCCATTGAAATCGAGTGCACCAGCAACATATCGCCGGATTCAATGACCGGTAATGCAATAACAAGAACAACCACATCGCTCAAGGCAACCATTGTGCCACCTCTGGTGCAGGAACAGAAGAGACTGGTTGAGGCAACAGCAACAACAGCAGCAGCAACAGGAGCAGCAGCAGCAGGAGAATAGACAACGATGAAGGCGACAACGTTTTAGTGTTCAATTCTGTCATTTCGCGATTAGTTTTTGAATTTGACATTTTGGTTGCTCATTGTCGGATCGGTTTTAGGAAAGCACAAAAGCAACAAAAACATATACATACACAGACCCGGTTTAATTTAGAATTAGTTATTAGCTTAGTGCCGTGCAACATTATCATTATATTGTATATGTATATGTTCATGGAAATATTTGTGAAAATCACTTGAAGAACATCGATCATAAGCTTTGGCTATGACTTTGGCTTGGCTTCAAATTAGATTATCGGACTCTGACCTTGTTTAGCGCAGTTTTTTGTATAGCTCAACAAAATGATATTTTGTTGATATCTCCCAGCTGCCACCATCGAAATACCTTTATATTTGTGTACATTGTAAATATCATTTAGTTAAGCGTTTTAAAGAAACAAAAAACAAAAAAACATGAGAAAAGTCATAAGTGAAAGTGTGTTTTTAATGAGATTATAGTATTTAGTTATTTCTTACGTATGGCCGCTAAAATTACAATCAATGTAAATATTAAAAACAAAAGAAACAAGAAACCCCGTTGAAATATTTCAATAAACGCTTAGAGTCAGTCATAACAATTCGTATGTAAATTGTACACTGTAAAGAAGAGTAATAGTTGAAATAAGTTACACGGAACAAATTGATAGAGAAGTTAAAATTGTATACACACATCCAGATCAACATCCACATCCAAACTTGCGCATAAATATATAAACATTTCTAACTACAACTAACTGGCAATTTAGGTGTTAAGTATTTTATGCATCAATTTTGTAAATCTTATCATCAAGAATGTTGTAATTTTTTTAAGAGAAGAATTAAGAAGCGCAATCGAAGCGAACCACCCGGAGGTAAACAAAATGTAATGTAAAATACAAAATATTGTTAAACAATGCGTGCAGCTGTAAAATTTTAACATACAAATTGTAAATGAAATAAATATAAATGTAAACAAAATGAGAAATCGATCAAATTATTATTTGCAGCAATTTTCCTCTCCTATTGTTGTTGCGATCTTTATTGTACAAACTCAACAAATAAAGATTTATCATTTAAGGATATTTAATTGAAAAAATGAACATTTTTTTGTTTATAAAGTTAACTAAATTAGAGTATACTGAATTGTGTCATCGTTCCCCTGGCAACATTTTACGAAAGTTGAACAAAATCGAAAAACCTATTTACAATTATTTATTCTTTGTGTATATTTGTAGAAATATCAATTTTGTATACCATTTTTTACCATCCTCGCCGCTTAACATGTATTTTGTTTTTACAATTGGATTAAGGTACTAACTCATAAGGACAAAATAATAATGAGTTGCTGTTGTTCGTAGTTAAGAGTTCGAAATTCAGTACAGTTAACAGTTAGTTTAGTGTAACCACATTTGGGTTTGAATATATATATGTAGATGGACTAATATTAATGATTACAATGATTCATTCAATTGCGTCCCAGGGTCGTACCATGTCCCCAGGCCGAGTTGGCCGATTGGCGGGCTGGCGGTACTCTGCTCTCGGGCGGCACACCAAATCCACTAATCCCGCCGGACACGTCCGGAGCGATGCGTTTTCTGCGATGTGAAATAAAAATCTCTTAAAGAGAAATCCAGGCAATTACAATTGGAGAGTTGCAACTTACAAGAACTGTGGCGTCTCGAGGAAAGCATTGCCGCCCAGCTCTTGTGGGTATTGGAATTTCAAGAAGTAGTAAACGTGTCCATTGAAAATGCCCACTAGCGAGGCCAGAGAACCGTGGAAGATTAGCTCAATGCCCGCCAGCACCCACGGCAAATACATGGCCTTAAAGCGACTCCCAAACCAAAAGTTAACGATGACCTCCTTGTTTAGTTGGCACCAAATGTAAGTGATTGCCACAACGAGCATATCCATGAGGAAGTAGACATTGAAGACCATGCCACCGACATTGGCTAGGACTGCTGTGATGATCAACAGATACATGTAATCCGACGGACTTCTCGCATATTGATCCTTTTCCAAGCGTGCGCTGTACTGTGTGATGAAGTAGCAGTTGATTAGGAAATGAAAGCCGGTGGCCCCGTTCAGCGGGAACACAAACAACGAGGTTATGCAACGCCACAGCTGGAGGCGGGTGAAGACCAGCTCCCGGGAGAGATACATGTGTTCCATGGGAAGCAGGCCGAATCTGCATAGCAGGCTCAGGCTAACGGTTGCGGTTAGCCAGTAGCGCGTGAAGCGGGGCAGCGATTTGTACCATGTCCCAGCGTCCATCCTGTCCAATGTTTGGATTTTTGCTTCTTATCGGTATTACTTGCAAATCTTTCTTACTTTTCCAATTGTTGATTTACGTGTCTTTACTCAGCAGTGTGACCCCACACGACCGATAGAAAATGTTGAAAATACTACTTTGATTTGACAAAATACCAAAAGGGGTTTTTTAGTCATTTATTTGCCAAACAATACTAAGCACAAACTATTTCCACTTGTCTGGCTGACTTCTTTTTGAATTTTGCGTTCAACAAAAATGTGTACCTAAAGAATATGAATATAACAAAAGCAAATTTATACAATGTTATGAATATTGTTTGTAATGTAATGTTTGTACATAAAATAAATACATTTAAAAATACTGTACAAATTGCGAGAAGAAAATTCACTTTCATTCAACCATATGGCAACCTCTGACAGTATTATGAAATCGATAATACGATTATTTGACTAGCGCGCATACGAAGAATTTGAATTTAAGTTGACACAACTAAAGAGTATAAATATTAAGCATTGTAGAAAAATCGTTCACAAAGTTGACGACTTAAAACTGTTTCTGATTTTAATATTATTTTTTAATTGGGTCAACGCTACCCCGCTCTTTTACATTATTCGGGCATTCGACACAGCAGAAAAGCAAGCAAACACATAACAATGAAAAACAAACGTAACTCACTGATGCGAAAATAATGCACAGAGGAACACTAAAAATCTCCACTTGAAAATGTGCGCTTTTCCAACTAGCTGCACTCCTAAGTAGCAAGTGCCGAATTAATTTGGCCAACGATGTCAAATTAAAATAATTCAGAATTCCATCACTGGGCAGTTGATTTTGTTACTACATTAATCTTGGGCATATTATTAATGTTGAAAAATATTTAAACTCTATGTATTTTTAGCGGAAAATTAGTTTAAGAAATCACAAATCACTTACAAATTTAAATTAATTTTATGCTTTTCTATAATGCTCAGGAAATCATGTTCGAACATTTACGTGTAAAATAAATTAAACATATTAATTAACAAAATTTGGTGTTAGAAATGTTATAATTATATTGATATAACATATATAAAACCTTAAGAAAATGTATAAGTTACAATTGATTCTATTTTTTTAATTTGAATGATATGCTTTTGCGACAATTTCAATATTAAAAGTAAAAGTTAAGAGCATTAAAAACATAAATCACATTGCAAAGGACAAAATGGAGTTTTAACTCGAATAAACGCAAAGTTGCAAACGAAAAATGAAATAAAAAAAAACGAACGATTGCGCAAGTTTTTGCCTGTTGAATTTTCATATTTTTTGCATAATGTATAAGGATGCATGCGAGATGGAAAGAGATAGCGCCACAAGGATAGGAGTGAGAACAGAGAAATGTGCAAAAAAAAAAAACGAGCTAATCAAGTGATTTTTCGACCGGTTCAATGTGTGTGTGCGGGTGTGTTTGTGTGTAGGCATGCCCAAATGTCTGCATATGTATGTGTGTGAGTGAGCAAAGACCACACCCACCGTTTAAATGCAAAATGGGTGCTTGGCTGCGAGTGTGTGACAGACAGAGATAGAGACGCATGCGCTGCCTAACTGCCTCTTGCCTCCCTTGCCAGGGCAAGGGCAAGAACAGTGCGACAACACGCCCACATGGCCATTGCTCATAATGAAGTTGTGCTGCTGCTGCTGTTTTAGTAGCTGTTGACAAACGCATCGTAGATGTTTTATTTATTTACGCGTTGAGCTTTTACAGCGCCTTGCACTCACTCACCTTGCCCGATGTCATTTTGTCGTTTGCCGTTTGCCGTTTTGCTCGCTCACTTCGTTGCTATATGTATGTGTGCGTGAATTATATGCACAATGTACATAAGTACATAGCATCTTACTACAAAAGCAACTCAAATATTACATAATTATGTAAAAGTTAAGTAGGTTCAGCTATACATTTTTTAAGCTTTATTTTAGACATTTCTTGCTTACTTCAATTTGAAAACAAATCTTGGAGAGCTTATCAAAACTCTGGGCAACTATTCTGAATATTTTAAAATAAAGGAAACATTTTTAACTGCAACAATTTAAAATTTTTCATGTTTTTAATGGTAGCAATGCTTTATATATATATCTATTTTCTTATATTTAATTTAGAGATTCTTTTGTTGATGCTACTGAAACACTTGATTACAAAGAACTGCCCGACAAAACTTTAATTTCGCTTTGAGAATTTTTAAAAGAAAGGACACATGTGTTTATCTGTTTCTGTCCATTCATATACTAATTATCTATACTATATGCATCTGTTGGCTTTTTTTATTTCTTTCTTATATATTATAAGTCCCTTTTAATTTTACTTTAATTTCACTTTCCACAATACTGCTTAAGTAACAGTTGCTGAACATCTTTAAAGTATAAATAAGTGGTATAAGATGCTTAGTAATAATATATTCAGGATTCACGATCATTTCCGATCTACTCTTATTTCCATGGGAATTTTTAAAGCACATAAATCCCTAAGTGTGTGCGAGTGTGTGTATCACGTATATCCTTGCTGTTTAATTACAGTAATTATTTGATTATAAAATCTCCCAGGGAGCACAACAATTCCTCGCCTTTTTTATGCTTTTATACACACATACATACACACATAAATCCATATATAAATTATTACATACATACATACTTCAAATAGTTTGTCAGCATTCGAAAGTATTTTTCGCACACATGCACACACTTGTACACACATACATATCTACATATATACGTCTATTCATTTACGTATTTATGCATATGTATATGTATTTCACATACTATGAGCAAACCCACAAACAACGAGAATTTTCTCCCAATAATGGCGCAGCGGGGGAAAGGTTATTGTTACAGGGGATGAGAGGGGGCACCCAAAAAAAAAAAACTCACTTGTGTAAATGAGAAGTGAAAAAGAGGCAAATCATAAGAGGAGCGTGCGCCGCCAAATTGCAGTACAAATATGTACTCTCATCAAGGGTGTGGGCAGACAGAGGACAGACTGACACACAGACAGACAAACAGACGTAGGGACTAACGCACTGCTTAGAAAAAGGACAGTCTGCAGATACAGCAGCTGTCACACACACACACACACACACTGACACACACATATATATATACATAGCAAAGACTTCTCCCTATCAAACATAGCTGATAGCCCTGCGATGGCGATATTACTAAACACACACACATCAATATAGAGAGATACGCTCACACACACACACGCGAAATGTATAGCAGACATATTGCGCCTCGCTCAGCCTTGCTCATTGGTGCTAACGAGAGGGAGAGAGAGATAGAGCGAGCGAGAGAGAAAGCTAAGCGTAATGACGTTCATAAATGATAATGACGTTTTGCCACCGCTTTTCGTATTTGTTTCATTTTTCGTCATAACGGTAGTTGGTCGTCACGTAAGAGTGAGAGAGCATGACAGCGCATTATATTCATTCGACGTTTGGCGTTGACTTTTGATGCCGTCGGCAAACTGAATATACATATATGTGCATGTATTTGTAAAAAGTGTCGAACGCGTGGGAGAAAACAACGGTACGCGAACACACACGAACAAACAAACACGCGTAGCCAAAGTCTATTGCTACGCTGAGAGAATTTGGCAAAATCTGAATCTAATCACTTTGCAGCGTTGCATAGCTGATTAAGACGTTGATCTAAGAAGTGTCATCTAAGTGACAAAAACATATAATTAATAGCTGTAACAAATACAAAAGTTGTCTTATTGTACTTTTTTCTTAATCAATAATTGTTTCGTGATATAGTGAATATTAAACAAAAAAGTAATGTATCTATAAAAATATATAAAACGTTTACACTCACTGCAAAGTTTGACTTATAAAATATAATTATTTTACTTGCAAATAACAAGTTTAATAAGAAGAAGACTTGTAAGCTGAGCACACAAATACAAACATCAATACATACATATTTCTGTATCCTATTTGTGTTTTGCCTTAACTTACTTTGACTCATAAATAAAATATTTACATTACGAAATTGACGTCTTGAACGCGCGCGGTCGCAATTTTAATGGTTCCTTCGAGGGTTACCCTCGTGCAAATTAAACGGACAGCTTTCACAGTGTCTCTGTGTGTGTGTGTGTGTGTATGTGTGTGTGTGTGTGTGTGTGTGTGTATGCGAGCACCTGTGTGTGTTTGCGTCTCTCTCTGTGTGTGTGAGTGCAGTTTATAGAGGACTCGCTTAAGAAATATGTACTACACACAAATGTCGGCGACATGACCTGCAGCATTTGCTGGCTTGATTAGTCTAGGACCGATTTAGCGGAGAAGTCAGTAAACGCTTTGAAGTGCTTAAGCAAAAAGTCTTATATTAAATTGAAATATTAACTCAAGCAACGAGGGAAAGACATCAAACCCGGATTTTAATTAACCAAACAAATACCAAACGCATATTTGTTGAAGATCTCGCTGTGAGTTCCATTTTTGTTTGCTTATCATAATTGTTGTTTAACCAAGTTTAAATGAATTGTTTATATAATACATTTAAGCAAATCTAAACTCTTTTAGTTGTGAACACATTCGGTAATATATATATATTGTTACTTCTAAATATATAAGTATAGAGTATATAGAATTTAGTACATAGCATTATTATAATTTTAACTGAGCTAGACGTACCCTACGTCGAAGATTAAATATCCTTGTAGACCGATGTCCGCCTCTTTTGATTTTGTACGTTTCAAAACCAATTAAATTTTTTCTGTTTTACAAATAGCTGCGAACTAAATATTCCATATCGATGTAGTTATATTGTATCAGAAATAATGATTTATGCTCGATATTGCGGTTCCGCAACATTTAAATAGATTGTTTCCAAAGAAGCTATATAATATATGGTGGACCGATGATGATGATTTTTTTTTTACGAAATTTGTGGATCAAAACATGCATATTTTGTAAGATTGGTTACATAAAATTATATTTTCATACGCGAACAGATCTTTTGACCAATTGTATCTATGACAGCTATATGATTTCGTGCTGCTATTCGATCGTGTCTGGTATATATATTGCCTACAACATAAATACAGATATATGCCAAATTTCTGCATATTTAATAGAAGGGTATTTAAAGGACGATAGCCAGATAAGCTATGTACGTTTTTGTACTCTGTAAAATGGAGCTTATCTAATTTACATTATATAAATCGTTAATAGCACTTGTGAGCTTCATGCCGATGGCTTCATGCAATTAAATGCATTCGAATTCGAATTTCAATCACCTACTAATTCAGTGCTACAAGATAAACCTAATAATTGGCTTTTTTTGCTAAATGATTTCTATATGATATACTTTATCTTTAGTCAGCTTCGGATTGATAGATATAATTTTTCTATCATCTTATAAAGAAGAAAGTAAATTAATATATGTGCATGATAAAAATGGTGTTCCTAATACTTTGACAAAAAATTATGGCCATCAGAATACTACATCGTATAGCTTTGAGAACAGCAATCGCTTGGATTCTAAATTATATTGGGCCATTTATATGTCGGCAGGCTTCTTGATTCTATAATGAAGAGCTCTTGCCTAATTTGTAATAGCATCTTTAAGCTATTTTTGCACATAATTATTATGCCCTGCTTAGCAATTTAATACAAAATGTTTGATTAATCGACTTATGAATATATTAATACTAAATCAACAATATGAATTTCATATGTGTAAAACGTATAAAGTTATAGTTTATTTCTTGGAATGACACACACATTTAACATTTTTGCTGAATTACCCACACGAATTCTTCTTACTTGCCCCAGAGGCCACTTTTGGGCTGTCGCATCAAAAAATAAAACCCGTCGACAGCACTACTTGACGAGAAGCCTGTGGAGACTCGAGTCTTTTCTAGATGTGTGTGTGTGTGAGTGTGTGAAATGAAATGAAAAGTGTCTAAGCTCGCAGCTGAGCTGAGCGCAACAATCTGTGCAGAGTTCAGTCGTCGTCCATCAATTGTTAATGTCACAGACGCGCAGCGTGCATGGCCCGAAAGTGGAGAATGCGAGATGTAGGATGGTGGGATGGAGGGATGGAGGAGGATGAAGGATGAGCACAAGTTGTACACTCAGCATGGTGGCCACAACTTGGAGTCATTTCTGCTATTTAAATGTCGTTTTTCTTCGCGCGCTTTTCAATTTTTAATTGGGATTTTCGTTGCTGCTGCCTTGGCTGTTGATGTTGCTGCTGCTATTGTTGAGTTGTTGTTTGTGCAACGCCTTAGCAAGGACTTCCTTGCCACATGCTTCTGCGACAGCAGAAGCAGAAGCAGTCTCCCTCGCAAATTGCTTGGCTTGCTTACCCGGTTCGCTTGAGTGGTTAAAATGTCTTACGGTTAGTCGCCGTCATCGCCACGTGGTTGTAAAATGCGCTTTTCAATATACTCCGCTGCTCGACAATGAGTAAATAAAATGCTTGGCTTGGCTGTGTGTTTGTGCTTCTTTTTAGGGTTCAACATATTTACCGATTTTTCGTGGTTTTTTGATTTCCTGACACGGGTACGACGGCAATCATTGTGACATTTTAATTGTTTATTTGCGCTGTTTGCGCATGCGGCTGCTATGAATCCAGGGACCACGACCAGGACGAGGACCACAACCAGGAGTAGGACTATTGCAACTACTCCTGCTTCCAGTGATGTATACGTATTTATATTCATGTGTACTATGTACTCAAGTGCTTGCCAGTTTGGCCGGGCTGGCAGAGGTAATTGTTTTGAAGTTTCATATTTTGACAAAAGATTTGCGGGTGAGGAGTTTCTGGTTTGGTTTCCTAGTACTTATCCCAATGCAAACGAGCTCTCCTTTTCGCTCTCCACATTCCTCTCCCTCTCCCTCACCATCTTCCTCTCCCTCTCTCTCTCCCTCTCCTTTTGGCAATACTCAGTTGTGTGTTGTGTTGGTTAATGTAAATATTTGTTTTTTATTGTCATTTGAAGTACGCTTCTGTACTGTTGATTATTATTTTTTCTTCTTATCCACATGTGACTTCAAACATTTGTGAAGAGCGAACTTGATTGCCAGCATTACTTTAAGTTTGAAAAACACGTTAATCAAATATATTTCATCAGTGGATAGTTTTGATTTTAGGAGAGAACTTGACTGCCAGTATTACTTAAAGTTTAAAAAATTGTTTAGTCAATCACATAAATGTCATCTTTAGCCAGTTTTTACATAGCTATATACCAGATGTGGGTAATCAAATAGTACATATAAAATCACAGATATGAAATAATTTTATTTATTGAAAATTTATTGTCCGAAACGTAACATTTGCAGTATTTTTTTTTTTGCATATGTAGTTCATTAACTATGACAAAAGTTGTAAGCATAAGTTAGAAATATTTGTGTCGCATAATCATTTTCATAAAAGGAAGATTGATAATTTAAGTTTATAATACAACTCATTTAATAAAACATCTAGATTAATAATATAATCATATAATATTGAACAAATACAATCAAGGAGAGCGTATATCTATTCGCTTAGAATTCTCAAAATAAGTAACTAGTCTTTTTAATTATGTCAATACAATATTGCAATTGACTGATTGTTATTGTTGTTGAACCATTTTATATTTTAATACCACCAGATTTATTAAATGATTATTTTATTTTTTAAACGAATTAATCCAGTATACAGCTTAATTATTATACAAATTTATTTGTAACTTAATTTACATTTATATTTTAAATTTAGTTGAAATTTTTATTTCTCAAAACTATCTTTTAAATTTTAGGGTGTTTTTAGTCCACACAAAAGAAAGAAAAACATGGAAACTTCATTGAAACAAATATTTGGAAGAGTTAAATTAATTTGAGCGCTATAAATGTATAGCTTAAAATATAAGCTGGTCTGATTAAAAGAGCTTATGAAAAGTATCTGTATTCAATAAAATACAACAACAATTTTTGAGCACCACTTGAGCCACTGTCGAAAATTTGAAGAAAAAAAATCAACAAGCAAATGAATTGTAACAATTTTGAATTAGAGTCAGAATCAGCATAACTACCACCAAAAAGCAACAAGCAGCAGGCAGCAAGCAGCAACCAGCAACCAGCAGCAACACCAACCATTTACACATTCACACACTGTGGTGGGGCATGCACCCTCATTTTAAAGAAGCAACAACACAATCAAACATTTATGCCTAATAAGGGACGGGAGCAACAGCAGGGCAAGACTGCACATATGGAACTTTATTAGATACAAATTCTTTGGATTTGCCTTTCGGCTTCGTTGGCTGTTAAATGCTACCCATTTATCTCTCCCTCCCTCTCCTTCTCCCTCTCCCTCTCCATCTCTCTATCTCTGTCTCTGTCTCTCTGCACTGTCGATGCTCATGTAATAAACGGAATAAAAAAAATGCGAGACGTCAACCATTTTTGGATAGTTGCTCTATTTTTTTTTTTTTTTTTGGTATTCTTTGGGTGCAACAAAGGGGTTGATGTGGCAACGGCATAATGTAGTTGCGCCCGCTGAGGGCCCTGAACGATTTGTTGCAATTTTATATGGATCGCTGTGTGTAGCCATTTTTGGTCCCGATCCCGTTGAGCTCTGACTACCCTTAAAGCGCACTCGCCGCCGTTTCAAGTGCGCAAAAGGTTTTGAACTTCTACACAACTATTAGCGCGACTTTGCATCGGGGTTCGTTCGTTTGAAAAACCCGCAATTAAGTATGCGTTTTTTTTTACTTTCGCTATTGCTGTTGTTGTTGCACACATTCAGCATCCGCCCCTGTTTTTTGCTGTGCAGCACGTTGCTGTTGTTGTCGATCCGTGTAACTTTTGTTTATTACGCGTAATTGCAGTTACTCTTACTCCGACTCCAGCACTCCGTGTGTGTGTGCCTTTTGTGCGCTCCTTATGCAGCTGCTTTCATTTCCAGCCGGCTCTGCTCTTTTCCACGCATTCATGTTCCATGGGGCGAATGCTTAATGCAGTTTTTGCTGCCCGTACTTATTTTTCTACACAATGGGTTAGATAATGGTTTAAGCAAACACTGGCAAGATTCTCATAAGCGCATCGACTTCAATTCGTAAATATGTCATAATAATAAAAACCATATTCACAAATCTTTTGTTAAATATATTTATTGGCTTTGTTTTACTAATGCAATCACTATTTAGTTGCAATATGATTATTTACTATGACTACCTGTCAGTTTCTAAATATGAATCTTTATATAGGCTAAACTAAACTCAACAACTACATTTACTAAGCGTAACAGTGGCATGAGTTATCAATTTTACTAGGGAGTAATTCGAGTATGAAACTCATTTTCGTTTTTGTAAAATATTGAAACCTATTTCAACACTATATCTACTCTGTATATAAACTGAACTCAACTGTCGCTTATCAGTTTATCTAAAGAATAACAAGTCAATATTCGAGAGTTTGTGTGAACTACATTTTTACTTTCTAAATTATTGTAATCAATCTCTCTAGATGAGATTGACACAAAACTTAAATTTTGACAAGAGATTTCAATAAGAGATTTCATACCAATAAGTCTAATAAAATAAATGTTATTTTTGTGCTTTATACATATATTATAAATATGCAGAGCATATATTCGATACATGCTTCAGTGCCTTGGATATCATTTAGGTAAGTTTGCCAACATGCAAACTCTAATAAACCGTCGACAGACAACCAGTTGAAATGTGAATTACAAAATGCCGGGGCGGAAAGTGGGTTAAGCCCGGCTGTCGGCAAATTACAGCAAAATAAATGGGAATTTATTTTAAGCACAACAACAAAAAGAACAAGAACAAGAATAACAAAACAAGTTGCAATTCTAAATTGCAGAGCAGTCTTTTTCTTGCTGAGTTGCACATTTGAAGTCAAACAAAATGGCGTCGGCTCATTTGATTTGTGATTTGTGTGGCGTGTTAGTTAGTTTTGTGCAACTCGCGTGCTGAGCTTATAATTCAAAGAGCCACAACAATAACAACAAATTGCTACCTTTAGTCTATCGATGTCTATCATACATATATGTATACAGATCAGAAAGATATTCCTTGCATAAGGGAAACAACCCCCTTGTTGGTGTTATATTCGTGCTATGCGTTATGGAGCGCATCTTTTGTCAATATTTGTGCTGGGCATGTAAACAGTTTAATAGGCTGTTAGTTGCTATTGCTGTGTACTTAACAGATATGGAAAAACCGCCGTTCAGCCACTTGACAGCTGTTGCAATTTACGCTTGATCTAAGCCATCCATATATAGATGTATACGGCTCTTGTATTTGAGTTTAAGGCTCGGGGGTTTGTTGAGCGCTCTGATTTTGTATCTTGTACATTCTCAATTCAAGTTATTTGTGCCAGGCAAATAGTTTATTTAGCGCTTTCTAAGTAAGGGGGAGAGTGAACACTTTGGGAATCTGTTACTTAATAATGTTGTTCATTGGGGTTTTAAATTGAAAATCACATCTTGAAATATGCACATTACTTTTGTTTAGTGTTTGCTTAATCTAATGAGCTATGCACTTTTTGTTTGGTTTTAAAATGAATTCCTAAACCAGAGTAAATTACATAATTGAATAGTGTAATATTAATTTTAATTTGTATACCCTTATAAAGTTGTTGGGACTTGTGTAATAAATTATATATATTCTTAATCAGCATCACTGGTCGAGTCAATATAGCCATCTCCGTCTGCACGTCTGTCCTCATTTTTAAATCAATTTTTTAATTATTTGCACTATTTTAGTGAAACTGGGCTATATTATATATCGGACCACTATATTATATATCTGCCGTAGGAAAAATCAGTCTAAGGAGATAAGGTGTACAACATTTTTTAAAATTATGTATTTTTTTTTTAATCAAGTGACGATTATTTTTAAATTAAAATAATATAATATATTAAACCCCGGGCAGAAATTTAGATAGACATACGTGTCACCCATTCTGATTCAATAAATCTACAGAGATAGTCGTCTATACATCTAAATATTATTACTATTTAAACTAAGATTTTATTTTATTTTTTTAACTAAGTGTTTTTAATGATAAATGAAAGTAACGTTGTTTTACGAAGAAAAAAATCAAATTGAGCACAAAATATTTTGCACAACATATTTTGGGCTCAAGCGAAAAGTATTTTTTAAATGAAAAAAAATGTATATTACTAAAAATAATAATACAAACGATAATATTTTGTTTAATCCTCTTGCCAAACATTTAGATATCAGCAGATTAACTCCGATCTACAAGGGTTTCAAATCTGTTCGGGGCCTAAGTTAACCGTTCTTTCTTATTTAAATTGCTTTTTACTTTCTTTGTTGAGCATGCAGCAAGTAGTTTTTTAAAAATATTTATAAAAAATACATTACAATATTTCAACCCTTGCGGGGATCGAACCCGCGACCTTTGGATTAGAAGTCCAACGCGCTATCCGCTGCGCCAAAGGGTCTAATTACCTGACATTGTCTTAGCACCTATCCAGTTGCTACAACACGTGCATATTTATAGTAATTGTTTAATTACAAATAGAAAAAATTTAACTATATTGTTCTCGACATTAAAGTAGCCTTCAAAAGCAAGTCACGCAGCGTTTCGCTTGTAAACAAAACCATTTGAAATACAAAACAGAGAAACAGCTATTTAAACATGCATACAACTAGTGCTTTATTTATAGAATCGAAATTTTGCTGCGCCGTACAGATAGAACTGTATATACATATATATATACAAGACATAAATATGTATGTATGCCACGCATTGAACTTGAACACTGTTTTTGTTGCAGCTGCTGCACCTAAAATCAAAGTAATATGAGGATATAGTTTGGTTGCAAGTGGCTTTCACTAAAGGATATTTATTTGTGCCGACCCTTGGCTTTATCTGGAGTTGGACGGGGCATTCAAGTGCTCAATTTGCCTGCTTCTAATTTTCATATTCATTTGCATTTCTCGCTCGGGGCTCCGTGTTGCTTTTATCGCCCACTGTGATCTTCATGCGCTTTTGGCTAATAAGTACTATAGAATTCACACATACACTCACAGACCCGGGGCAGACAGATACATATACACGCAGTTTAGCTGTAAGTTTGGAGAGCATTCAGGGTTGTTCACCGAAAATATTTCGTGACGTGACTGGTTGCAATTACTCAAGGCTTGTTGTTGTGTTGTGGTTGTTGCTACTTTCAGTTTGTTAACAAATTAATCAAATCGAACACCAGACCCAAGTCTAATAGAGTAATCGTCCAAATGTGGCAATCCCCCCACCCACCCTTAGGCTAAAAGTCAAAGTTCTTATCTCGTTGCCTGTTTTTTATTCTTCTTTTTTAGCAGTGTCCCCTTTTTGGGGAGTTTTCTCACTTTGGGCCGCGTGATTTATCTGCTCCTTCCGACGTTTTTAGTATATTGGACTCTGGACTCCTTTCACGCTGCTCCCCGAGTCTAAGGCCAGATTATGTAAACGTTTTTTTTACGCAAATCGCACACTCGAAACGGATATTAAATTTTATTGGTCTTGTTGCCATGACTTTGACTTGGTTTGGGTGTTTCGGGCTTCACTTGGCCCATTGTTATGCTCACTGAGCATTGAAGTAGTCGCATTGTCAATTAGCTCGGACTAATCGGAATGCCAGGTATGTGCATTTGGCTTCTGCCAGTGGCAGTTGCTCTCAAATGGGGTTAAGGCAACTAGATATATGTGGCAGGAGTTGGATACGGTACATACATGCTGACATTAGCCGACTTTACTCGTACCAAGTACTTTACTGTCAATTGTAGCTAACAGCGATTCAAAATTGCAAAAATCCGTAAGCCGCGTATTCATTACGAGTTTTTTTTTATGCTAAACTGGTCCTTGAGTTCATATTTTTCTTACGTACTCCTCAAACCAAACATCCTTGAAACGGTATATTATTAAATATGAATCTGATAACTGCAGCTGCCGTTGTTCTAAGCAATCCAATAAGAAAGGGTGACTGCAAAATCTTGGGCAAATGTTATGCAGCAGTCGCAACGCCCCGTAAATGACGCCCATTCCTTAAGGAGCACACTCCTCTCTCAGAATTTCAATCTCGGCACGCGCTTGACAAGAACATTTGGTGCTGAGATTTGCACATGTTCCATCATCAGAGATTTTAATTGCTACATATGCGACACACACGCTGCCTACGCCTCCAAAAAAAGAGCGTTTCTATGGCACAAGATTTGGAGGTACCCTCGAGCTCCTGCTCCTGCTTGTACATCTCCTTTTGCTGCTGCTGTTGTTGTTGATCCTTCCGGTGGCGGGACACACAATACGACGGCTGAGCATCTAGACAGGAAGCAATGTGCGCGGATGAACAATTGTTGGCTGAGATTGTTGTTGGGCACTGGCGCAGCTGCCTTAAGTGGGCAAGGATAATCAAATGGTGGCTTACACAGAGTGTACTTGTTTACTCTCCTCTCTCTATCTCTCTCTCTCTCTCTCTCTCCCTCTCTCTCTCTCTCTCTTTCTCTCTCTCTCTATTAATGCTAGCCGATGATCATGATTTGATTGTTGAAAACCGGTTGCGTCTTTTGGGCGTTACCTAGACCTTGTGTCCTCGTCTGACATTTGATTTCGCTGCCTTGCCTTGCGCTGGCTTGCTTTGCTTTTCAATTTCGATTTCGCTTTCGGCAACGGAAACGCTTTTTCTTTTTCTTGCTCGCATTATTTCTACGGCTGTTGACACGCGATCCTTGCCAAAGATACTCCTCGCTTCAGTCTTTGACTAAATTCAGCGGTTGCGTCTGGCGCGTGTGCCTGCTTCCTGTTAATTATATTCACGTAAACTGTCAAAATGTGCAAAAGCGACCACGCTCCCCCCTACCTCAATCCCTACCCCAACCTCTTCTGCGAGCGTCCTATATAATTGAAAGCGAAATTTTATGCTTTCATTTGTTTACCTCGTCGTTCAATATTAAATTAAATGCATATGCTTTGGTTTTGGCTTTAACTTACTGCATTGTATTCTCTGGCATTCTCTTTTGTGCTGTCAGTTGCTCTTGTTGTTGCCCCACTGCTCCTTTGCTCTCTCTGGGTGTGTGTGTCTTTGTTTCGTGCTCTTACAAACTAAACAACTGCTCATTACTTGTCGGCTCCTGTGTGTTTTACTCTCGTTTTGTCGTTTTGTCGCCCTCATCGCCAACTTCAGATTACTATTTGGCTCGTGCTAGATTTGGCATCAGCATCAGCATCAACTTCAGCTTCCGTTTCTTCCTTGGAAAAACACTTACATTGGATATGCAAAAGTAAGAGGTTCGAGTAGAATGCTTTGATACGAGTCACAAATATACATTTGGCATGTAACGGTTGCATTTCATTGTGGTGGAATGCAATTGATTTATATTAAAAATCTTTTCGATCTTTATCTCTAAATCGAATTTAAAATATAAATAGAAATAACTTCTAAATATAATAATTTCTTATAATTAGAAAGGCTTTTTCTATTTCTGAAATATATTTCGTATTAAGAGAAAATATTTATAAAAGAGTAAATAACCTTTTTGAAATTCAGGATATATTAATGAAATTTGCTGACTCTGGCTTAGCTATCTACTAAAGAAAAAACTTGGTTTTTAGAAGGACGCAACCTTCCGTTTTAAAATTCACCTTTCTAAATAAATAGGTGAGTTTTCTTTGGCGCTAATTTCCAAAATTCAATTTTAGAGTGTATAAACAAGAATTTGAAATCGGTTGATCTCATTCGCATGTAATAATTATATACGATAATGTCCTTCTAGACATTTATTTCAAGCCAAGTTTTTGTAAAAAACAATAAAATACACTGAACACTTCTGGGAAACACCGTACACCGGAAGGATACGATCTATGGCTCACTTATATCTACCCCTTTCGAGTCAATATAGATTTGAGTGTGTTGTTGCTTGCTTTCTAATTGCTTACATAAACTTTGTAGTGTCTATAACAATCTGTTGTACACTCCTTTTTATTTAGCAAAATTAGCTGGCGTCACAGTTCCCAGCGTTATTTGCCCTCTTTCTAGTCCACAAATATTTAGCTACTTATCATGTTCAACGAATTTCTCTCTACTTTTTTTTGTCGCACATTTGGAAAAAACTCACACACTTCCATAAATGTTTGACGGCGGCCAGCACAAAAATACGAAGCGGAAAAAATGTACTTCCTGTAATAAAAAGCAACAACAGCAAGAACAACACTAACACCAACACTTCCGCGTGACAAATGCCTCTTGCCACACTCGCAAGGGTTGAGAGTCCTTAACAACCTGCAAACAGGACAAGTCAAACGGTCCAAGCCCAAAGCGCTTGTCCGCATATTTGTCGGTGCCCGGGAACATTATTATCATGTTCATGTTTATGGTGCTCAGTTCCCAGCCCAAGTTGTTGTCGACCCCGGTTAAAGAACTGTGGTTAAGCGCATTACGCAACATTATGACATTCACCTCCAACAAATATGCGACACGCGGCTGAGGCCCAAAAACAGCCAATACATTTATAATTGCAACAAATTGAACGACGCTGCCGGCACGCGTCCTATTAGCTCATCTTCCGGTAGCCAGCCTCAGCGTCTCACTCCATAACAAAGGGGGAGGGGTGGGGTGAGACGAGCAATGGGAGACGCCCCTGATGTGGGTTGGTTGGTTGTACAAGGTCCGACTCGGTAGTGTTTGCTGTTTGTTTGGCTTAGTATTTGAAATATTTTTTTTTGCGCCTCTAGTTCGCATTCGCTGTGTTTTTTCAATACTCTGTTCCCAAATTTCGAAGAAGGGGTTTAATAGAGTTGTTATATTCTTGAAAATAAGCAGAATGGTTCCATATACATTTTATTAATACATTCTTAAAACTAGCCCAGATAAATTGATATATTTTTGTTTTATTTTCGAACTTCAAATAGTCGAGTTCCAATTTGTAAACATAAATTTTTTACAGGGTGTATTATAGTGCATACATCACATCAAATATGATTACAAGGTTTTTTTTGTATGGCTTTAGCATTTTGCCGTATTTTTTCTGTGGGTGATTTATTGGCTTTTACTTATTTCCGGTCTTGTATCTACGAGGACATGGGAAGGACATCATTGACCGTAATGATGTTTAAGTAGTTATTATAAGCGTGTTTTGTTTATGACACATTCTGATGGCTTCTTGACATCCACTTCAATTGGGCGTGAACAGTACATAAACGGGAAAGTTGCGAGTGTTTCTGATATGTTAATGCTTCAATCCAAATACGACAGGTGAATTTCTATAAAAGACATTTCTTCACTTTTTTTTTTTAGCTATAATAATATCGCACACGTGCTCTCTACATTTGTGATAATGCACCACTGATTTTGGTTGAAATGTATTTTCATAATTATTGGGTAATGTTGTTACAGAGATTTGCTGAAGCGCAAACCACAGCTGCTGGTGAAACAGAGCAATTAGCTGCAATTAGCAACTTATCATCAAATCGATTGGATTGCACAATGTGCAAACATTTGCAAATTGCAGGCAGCTTTGTGAACCACAATCGCTTGGAGCAATTTTGAGCTGTCGACATGGTTTTTAATAATTTTTGATCCGCATTTCGCACAATGCCTTCAGAATTATTTCATGTCTGTCAAAATACTGTCGGCACATTTTCGTAGGCCAAGTGAAAGGTGTTTTTTTTTTCAACTTTGAACCTGGCCGACATTTCGTCTGCTACCTAAATGTGGGTGCAGAACTATTGGGATGGTGGTCTTAGTTCCTAAGATGGGCATTGTGTTTGTTAGCAGGGTAATTATTGGTTTGGGTCTGCATACACAAAAGGATTAGACATGTAGTTTGACATGATTAGTTGCTTAATTGAGCCTAAATGCATGCACAGCATATAAAATATTTGCCTTAAATATTTTGGTTAAATTATGAAAGGGTACACGTTCAGCCGTTTAGCCGCGAGCAGAGAGAATAAGAGCTGGACAAAATGCGTGAATGCTGAACCCTACCACAAAATATGGAATAAGAAAGAAAGAAACTTGTTCAAAAGAATGTTAAACACAAATATTTGAGACAAAGAAAATGCCTGAGAACAAAAATTGAAAACTAGACAAGCGATCGATTATTGATTTTGATATTGGTTTGGGGCGCAGATTGTCTTATTGACATAGATACATAATTTTGCAAATCAAGTATTTGCTGCAACCTAAATCCTTTTTGCTTGGGGCTTATGCTGAGATCAACAGTCATTAAGGGTGGGTCTCAAAGTAATCCATACTAATATGTATGTATATGTTAAGTAAGCACTTTAAATGAAACTGCTTTGTGTTTAACGGAGATAATTGGTGATTCCGTATAAGCTCCATAAGCTTCTTATGCATAGTATGACCCATGAGACCACTTAAGAACCTCCACCCAATTTCGTTAATCAATAAGTTTGCCAACACAGCAGCAATGTCAAACGATTAATTTTGCTCGCTAAACCACAATTTCCGGCAACACCTACCCAAAACGAAAAAAAAAATACATAAAAGAACCAGGAGAACCAGGAGAACTCCCCCTATATGGGCTGCAGGACGACTGTCGCGACATTCAACATCAACATCAAATCTGGAGTTGCTGTCAAAACGTATGCACTGAAATATGACAGGAGGTGGGAAAATAAATGCCCAAATACGCATGGAAAGCCAATTAGGAAGAAATAAATCATTTGGCATGTGTGCGATTTCTTGTGGCGAACGCCTCGTCCATAGACTCGAGGACATCACAGGGAGTGTGGCAAACAAAGCAGCAACCACAGCCAGATCCAGATCCACATATATACTACTACAGAATTAAAGACAACCCCGCATCACAGTTCACAGCCAGCCTGAAGAATCTGAACAAGTGCCAAAAGCTGATTTCACTGTAATTACAATTCACACTCTCCTCTCCCAGGAAAACCAGCAGCAGCGGGGAAAAGTGAAGTTAAATATTCTCGTAAATGTGTTCTTTTTGTTTGGCAGCACTTAAGCAACGCCCCCTCATCCGAACCACCAAGCAACCCTCTCCCCCGACATCCCAAAAAGGACAGACGAGAGCAGCGCAAACTTTTTGTGTGCCAGGCAGTGAGGATTGTGATGGTGATGAGCAGGAAAACCCACAAACAGACACACCTACTAACCAACAATAAGCTGAAAACTCTTTCAGTGGCTGGCTGTGCGTATTTGTGTGTGTGTGTATGTGTTGGGTGGGGTTGGGTGGGGTTGGGCGGTGTTGGGTTGTGTTGAACGCGTTGAGCGCGTGTCAGGCCTACCACTAAGCAAACAAAGACCAAGCAAAATCCCCGTAACATGGCAGGGGCAGCAATAGAAATGTCACAAACAAACCGATTAAACAAGTACTTTCAAACAAAACACCAAGCTAAAAAAAAGCAAAAAAAAAAACGACATTCACCCACTGCATTAAAAAAATAAGTTGAGCTAAGAAATGACCGAGGGTTGACAGGGCAGGTTCTACACTTCGAGCAACCCTTTGGGCCGCGTTGAGATCAATAAATTGGGTGATTCAATTTGCCAAATGCGGTGGACTTTTTAGTGTGGGGATTTTAAAATTGTTGTGATATTTCCATAAGTTTCTGGTCACGCGACTCCTTTGTCCCAATGCCCGATTTCTCACAAATTATGCTAATGCGCCTTAAGCCTATTAGTGTCAATTAAAAACATATTTCGCTTATCTATCTGGGTGTGAAGGTCTTATCTCTGGCCTGGCGACGAGTCTACTGCCCACCTACTGTCTGCATCACTATTCTTTTTTAATTTTTCGCAAATGTCATATGCAATGAGCTTTCGTTTGTAATGCGATTAGTCAGTGAACTGGTTGACATATGTGTATTTTGAAGCCAGTTTTCGATGACAATTCCTTGGGAGTCTTAATTCAAAACCATGAGAATCTGTTCCACACAAATTGTGCTCTTGAATCAATTGACAAAGTATAATTTTAAATTATTTACTGTTTTTTTTTTTTGTTTTTTGTCTGACTGAAGTGTTTATTTATTTTTATTTTTTATACCCTGAACCCATTAAAAATGGGTAAAAAGAGTATAATGGTTTTGTGCAAATGTATGTAACAGGCAGAAGGAAGCATCTCCGACCCCACAAAGTATATATATTCTTGATCAGGATCAATAGTCGAGTCGATATAGCCATGTCCGTCTGTCCATCCGTCCGTCCATCCGTCTGTAGCTCTCAGGAACTGTAAGAGCTAGAGACTTCAAATTTGGAATATAGGTTCTCGTTTACCAGGCGCAGATGAAGTTTGCGTTATTTTTTCGATAACTGTCTCAGTTTATCGAATATCGATATAATAAATTTCCGATAGCAATAAATGCTACAATTTAAAAGGCAGAATCTTCTGCATACTATTGATCAACTGCCCGTCAAGATCGGATAAGAAACATCCAAGTTATAGTCGAAAATATATTCTCATATTGATCTCATTTCTATCAGCAGCCGCAAGCATTTTTTGTATGCATAAATATGCGAGCGCATGTGTGAGAAAGAGATGGTCTGATAATCGACACGAGCGTCAATATGTTTTAAGAGTATTCTGCGGAGCCCCGTGATTGCGTGTTTCACGTGCTTGTCGGCAGAGGGCGCTTCCAGAACTGCTCGCATTTTAGTGCAATTCTTTTTAAAGCGGAATTTGCCAATAATAATAAAATATATTTAATAACTGGGTTCAGGGTATATCGTAGTCGAGTTCAGAGTTTGTTCAAAACTCCACAGCTGAGTGAACGGACGCTAAAATCTCTTCCTGAACACTAATGCCAACGGTATTCAAAATATAGCGAAGTTTATAAAAATGTAAATGTTTAAAAAACAAACACACTTGACCTGGAGCTAGCGAAAAACATATTTAAAATATAACAAATATTGTAATACCACTCTGAAATGGACACTCTGAATGGACATTGATTTAAATCAAAGCTAAGCCACAGATTTTTCACGGCTCGACGTTCAGTATAATTCCAAATCGCTAGTTTCTCTACCGCTCTAGTAAACCACTCAAACAATTTGTGATTCGCACCTTAGGCGAACATGTCACCTGCTCCGGGCCATCAGAAATTAATCTCAAAATTAAAATCCATTTCGGCATATTGGCAATTTCCAATGAAAAACACCAGATCAAAGCGAAGCTAAACAACAATGCAAATTTACATGAACACAGTCGTCCAGTTACTTGCATAATCTGCAGTAAGCCACAGCGCTTACAAGGCATTGTGTAAGAGCAGGCCATGTATCCATGATATACATTTGCGACCATGTGTGACTGACCCATGCGAGCTACTGACCCAACAAACCGAGAACACAATGCTGATAGGGTCCATGACCACAAAGGCGTTTCGAACTCTACTCGAGGGAAACTCAACAGCTGCTGTCCGGGACAGCTCGATGGGTGGACACATTTATATGTAAGTGGCGTGGGTGTATCTATATCTGTGTTTGGGTCTGTGTCTGTGTCTGTGTCCGGGCAACAAATATCCATTTTGCAAATGAAACAATTGCGGTGTTTGACCAATTTCACAATTGATGTAATCCTGCAAATCGCTATATTAGCGACGACGATGGGAAGGAGCAGGAGCTGCTGCTATTGTAAATACTGCTTGGCATTACGATTGTGATATTGAAATGTTTTGAGTTCATTCAAGAGTAAACAGCACATGAAATTACTCTCTGTGTGTGTGAGAGTGTGCAAGTGTGGGTTCTGTTGGTGCGGGCCCGAAGAAGGTTTATAATAATATTTAGCTAACCTTCTTTTCGCTTGTAAAAGTTCAAAAAGATTTCGCCCGCTCTTTGTAGGCATTTGGCGATTACCGACACAGATTAAGGGATGTTCGGCAGCATCAGCCAGCCTCTCCTCTTAGTCCTGGCTGAGATTCCCCGGCTTGCGAGCATGCGCGGCAGGTTCTGTGTTGCCCTGTGGTCCTCACATTGCCAATTCATACGAGCGCAATTAGACGAGTTTACGCTTTTGTTTCCCATTGCCCGTAGACGAATTTCGGCCATTCGGTTCTTTGATCCGCTCTATCCCTAAATCTGTGCACTCGACCATGTTCGTCTCTTCTAGGCCCGATTCTCTACCGATTTGCCCATTGTGTCGCGAGTATTTGGCGCGTTTAAATAGATTAACCGCCTTGCAATTTGCTTGGATCTTATCTCAGATCGTAGCAACAGCTACCTACGACTCCGTATGTCCTGTCCAGGCGTTGAGTCAGGCTTGCGTGCCCGCTGATTGGTCTAAACACATACATACATACATTCAAATATGTGCTGCCACTGTTTATCCTCCTGCTTCTGTCTTTACTGCTTTTTGCCTGACGTACAATTAGCTGTGGTCGCCTTTGTTTGCCGTCCTAATCTTTAGTAAATTAGTTCATTAAGAGGTTAATTCCTCACAACACCCACAAATTATTCCCTCATTGAATGGACTCACGAGTACACGAATGCTACTCAATGTTAGTTTGTAGATGCCAATATTATATGTAAATTGTGTAGCCTCATTCACTTGCATTGATTTCTATTAATCATTAAAACACGAAATCTGGTCGAAAGATTTATAATTAGTTTTCTTTGCTGGTTCTGGTTCTGCTGGTTGAATAAAGTTTAAATTTAACAAGATCTTACAATTGGCAGGGGCACGTTAAAGAGATGGCCAATCGCCTGATCCGAATTATAACAACAAAATTTAAGGTCTTAAATAGAGATAAATAGTTATTTTTATACGCTAAACTGGATGTATAAAATTATTTTAGTTTTTTGCTGTCTGGCCGTATGAACTGAGGACTTGCAATATGTATTCATCTATGTCCGCGTTGGGGCTACAAAGTCAATAATATGTATAATTTCAAATCAATAAAACCACATGTGTCTCACAAATTCAAAGCCAGAGTTAACCTGGAATCAAATTCATTACTTATCAAGTATTCATTAGTCCCCATAATCCGCAAAATTACCTAATATAGCAGGGGGCTCAGAGATCGATAAGACCGATCGTCCGACAAATCGTCCTGAGTCTCCACCAAACTTTGAACGAAGATTGCTGGAGACTTCCTTTAAAGGTCGACATACAAGCATTCATTTTTTAATCACGAGTCAACTATTAGGTTATATATTTTGACATCTGATATTTGAACTCAATCTATAGATCAGAAGACAATACATATATATAGAGACCGTTAATTGGCTATAAGCAATTGCTGTTTTAAACAATTTTACTTGTTGGTCATATTAAAAAAGCATTATTTTCATGGGCGTATCCAGCTTTAAGTGATGAGGGGCTGAATTTTATAAAAGGTTGCGAATTATAATTTCTCACAAATTTTAATTTAAACACCATTGTGTCTGTGCAAAGTTGCCTCCTGTCTCCCCCAGAATGCGCCATTGGTTGCTTTTCTAAATGCATGCAACAACATGCAAAAAACCAACTTAAAAGCTGCACTATAAAATGACGAGTCAGTTTTTAGCAGCAACAACAACAACTGGAATTTCACATAAAGCATCAACAAACAGTCGAAACAGGCAGCACTGCAAAGCTGGCTGCTGTCTATTGCCTGCTGATTCCTCCAGGGCTTCGTCATCGTCCTGAGTTCTGGTCGTGCACCTCGACTCTCTCAGTAATGGCCTGCGCCAGGTCACAAAAGCCGTGCAAACATGCCGAGCACACACCACACACACACACACACACACACACACACACACACACACACATAAACACACTCAAACACAGAAAGAGCCAAATGGGCGGTTAGCCTTCGAGTTTGAATGCAGAGCAGTCACAAGAAGGACTGCAGTTGCACATGAAGTATGAATTGGTGTACTGAAAGCAATGAGTAAATTGCAAACACAAATGCAAAACTTGAAAACTGCTGCAAAATGTGCAAAAATAAAATATGAAATGTGCAAATGTGATAAATTGAGAAAGAGGCACAGAGAGAAACTATAGTGTTTTTTATAGCCCCTACCCAGAAAGTGGCCATTTCGACAAGATTATTTGCTTATCCTTTAGTTTGGTCGATGTGTGGAATTTCATTTTCTTGCTTACTTCGTTTATTTAACTTCATTTTTTCATTGAGTTAAAACCTAAAAAGCTCATTATTATGGACTTACTTGTATTGTACTTTCAGAGGGTATTATTGTTTTGTGGATGTTTCGGTCGGACTTATAAATTACTAATTAAATTCAGACGTGATCATATTATCATTTAATAGTTTACATTTTTAATTTAAACACATCTCATATAATATAATCCAATATCCAATCCCTATATTTGTCAATGTTTTATTTTTAATATATCCGATTATTTTTTGGGCGAACAACAGAATGCGTTCATTTAACTGGGGTTCAGTTCAATTTGCCTAATGTATCAAGTGTTAAGGCCAACTCTAGTCGCTTCGTCTGTTTGCCAATGTACTTTGCCAACGTTTAAGTAATAATGCATCAAAATGGTGTTGGTAACACTGGCTGTCTGTCAGCCTTGTCGCCCTTGTCCCGCCTGCTAGACAGCCGTTCTGTCTATTTCCTGGCCTTTCTGTGTCCCCGTGAAGAGTTGTGCTTTTGGGTGTAGAATAAGCTGCTCAACTAACTGCAGCGGCATTACAGCCTTGACAGTGGAAGCAACGAAGGATTCGAGGAACCGCAACGCGCTCCTTCGCTGCCTTTTTGACGTGGACGTGGTAGTGGCCGTGGACGGGAAACTCCAAGAGTAAACAAAATGAAGAAATTCACATTGCCGCTGTGCGATATCATCAAATGAATATAAGATTATATTTACCAAGGCGGGTAGAAAGTGAGCGAGCACATTTTTAATGTGGATACGGAGCTGGTGCTGAAAAACTTGCCCAAAGAAGGAGATGTAGGCGGTGGACGTGGACGCCATTGCCATTATCCGCACAGGGCACCGGGTGTAGAGGTGAGTGGTGGGAGATGTGCAAACAAAGACACTGATAAAACGAAATGCCAAACGGCAATTGAAATGCATAACAAAGACGTTGCACACTGGAGAATCGTATGGAGGAGGAGGAGACGCAGACGCAGACGCAGACGTCGACGTCCACGAAGACGGGAATGGGAATGGGCATGGGCATGGGCTCAGGCTCAGACTCAGGCTGAGGCTGAGGCTTTGGCTCAGGGCACTGGCACGTTTGGACAAGTGAAGAAGGCGACGTCAACTCTTTTGAGTGGGCGACCAGAGGCGCTGCCATTTCGGTGTCTGGCTGCGCATCTTGCTTGAATGCTTGGTTGAATGTGCTAAGGGGCGAATGGGAGCACAAATCAAGTGTGAACAGAATACGGCCAAGTTTTTTGGATGCCACTTTTACGTGGGCACCCGCTTGACAAGCGCCATGACGCAACCCCCTGTCGCGGCGGATACGTTTCGTTTCCTCGGGCAACACTCGGTCGCTCTCCGCCACTCGCCCATAAGGAGACAGCCAGCCTCTTCTCCATTTAGCCATCTCTTTCTCGCTCGCGTTCTAGCGTTCGCTCTAGCTCTAGCTCTCCTTCTTCCTCACCCTCACCCTCACCCTCACCCTCAACCTCTCTCTCGCACTCATTTATTCGCTTGCACTCCTGCGCATCGTGTATATAAATATTTTAGGGGCGGGCTCAGCGCTAGCTGCTCTCTGTAATAATACTCGTATAATATTCCAATTCGACATTTTGTGTGTGAAATTCATAAAGCGGTTGACGTCGCTGTCGACGTCGCTGCCGGCAACAGTAACGTCAAACGTTGTTGTCCCATCCAATGTGAACTTCATTATGATGTTGCCGTAGTCCTTTTGCCTGCTATACGCTCTGGCCACATCATGCTATCTCTTTCGCATGCGCACACACACCAAATGGCAGTCCACCAAATAGTATATGTGTGTATATTAGGGGTGGTTTTCCGCACCCCTTTGTGAAGCGACGACGAGTTTGCTCAGTTAACAGGCCCAGTCAGACTCAGTGCATGGCACAGTGAGTCCTACCACGACAACAGTCCTTTTCACAATTCTTAAGGCCATACTGTGTCGTGTTTGCTTTCATTCCGCTTCGGTCGCTGAGTCTGTGCGGAACGTCGTTGCCTCAAATATACGGATATCTCTGCAGCAAATACATACGTGCATCGTTATATGTGAAATCACTCTCGGTACAAACAAAGTTCAAACAAGTTTTGAAGTGATCTGAGCAACAATAAAATAGAACGAGATCCTCGGTATATCTGTGCACTTGTTTTGAGTAAAAATTATACAGAATTATAACTTGTTCAGTGCGAAGCAGAGCAAACAAATTGGATACTTCTAGGCAGTGCCCAAATATGGTTTACTTTGTAAGTATTTATAAGAAATTATGTGTGACGGAATCGTTTCCTTAAAACTACCTAATTCTTGTGGCACCGTTTATGAATGACAATTTTTATGAATATATTATCTCTTTTGCAATGCAATTATTCTCCAAATATATTCATATCAATTAAGTTCAGAGCAAGGCTTCATTTTACTTATCATGAAATGAATTAAAGAAACTTACGATAAAGTTAAAACGAAGTTATCGATCTGTATCCTTATAATTTTTAACTTGAAGAAATTGTGAAGTTTCCAGTTTTGTATTTATTAACTGAATATAATTAAGGGACTGAATATTAAAAGCTAACATTAAGTAAGCTATTGCATCTTTAACACCACGATTATCCGTTGTAGTTTTCATTAAATTCAAAGCATAGATTGGTTATTCATATGGAAAGACCTTGTTGAAGTCACTTTCTGTTTGAACTTACAAGTGGCCAATGGAACACTTGTATTATTTGAATATACCCCAACTTAGCATGCATATGTGTGTAAATGTATAATAAACCAAGTGTCAAGCTTCAATTGAACGCAGATCAGGGTTAAAATTAGTCCGCCCTCATAAGGCGAAACTTAATAGAATTAAAAGCACTTTGAATGAGGCAAGCCAGAAAACTATTCTCAGCTTCGCAGCCATTGAGGAGCTACTTACTGAGGCGTCAAATCAAGTTAATTAAAAACGGCAGTCGCATGCATCGTCGCCTGGCAAACACTGGTTATAAACGCATAAACGCCAGTGGCAAAATTAAAGACCAACCTCAAGCGTAAACCAGCCGAAAACGGATGTCGTCCATTATTAACACTTGAGGAAGCAAGCATTGAGATGGAGATGGCAACCGGGCAGAATCTGAGTCGGAATCCGAATCGGAATCGAAATCGGAGTCGGAGATGGTAGACTTTACACTTGCAGCCAAGTGTAAACAATTTGATGAGGTGCAAATAAAAGCAGTGCAAGACCCGCGCTAAAAATATGTTCGACTTTAGAATGCTTGTTGTGTGTTATGATTGATTTAAACTGCAATGATTTTTGGCAATATGTTGTGAAAGAGTGAAAGAGTTGACCTGGTGCCTGGTGACTTGGCCTGGTCCCTAGTCCCCGGTCCATTGTTCGGGGTTAGTCGAGCGTGGGGCAAGCAACGCACGGGTTAAGAATCAAAACGGCAAACGCAATCAATAAGCGAATTTATTCAAATACAAATACAAATACAAATACAAATTGAAATTCTTTGGTTGTATTTTACATAATTTTTACATGAGCTGTGGTTTTGTTTTAATTGCAACCCGCTGACTGGGCAGCCACAAAGCGAGTGCAGAGTGCAATTTGTAGTTGAGTGCTGAGTGTGTCCTCCCGTTGAGCTTTCCCAAATATACATATTGAAAAAAGGATATATTTGAATTGGGAATGGGAACTTAAGTTTTGGCACGCCCCTGCGACAATTGCTGCGTTTGTTTGTAAACCATTCGATTAGTTCTACTTGACTGGATCAGTTTAGAAGGCGGCTGCCAAGAATGGGGCGTATGCTGAATATTAATTGATAACCCGTTGCTTATTTGCATACACACCAACGAGCTGCTGTGACTAACCATATGCCTTTGTTTCCATCTTATCTCTTTTTAATGCAGAGTCCGCGTGGCATGCAACCGTGTAGTCCATCGGGAGTTGTCGCTATGATGCCACCATCAAAGAGTCCCATCATGGAAACCGCCGCCAGTGATAGCAATCAAACCAACAGCAATCAAACGAATACAGCAAGCAGCGATGCCAAGCGCTCCTGTCCCCTGAAGTTCTCCATTGCCAAGATCATGGAGCCGGACAATAAGCCGCCAATTATATCCACCCCACAGCAGCATCAACAACAGCAGCAGCAACAACAACATCAGCAGCAGCAGCAGCAACAATTGCAGGAGGATGATCAACCCAATTCAGATATGTATGCCGATTCCGAGCGATCCTGTAGTCCCATTGAGGTCACAGGCGATGACGATGAGGAACCAGCTGCAATGGCTGCCATCAACTACGATTCGGCTTTCAAGAAATATGTGCCCGGCTCCAGCTGCAGCTCAAGTTCAGCCACAATCTCAGCCTCTGCATCGGCTTCAGCTTCGGCCGTGCAACAGTTTGTCAGCACACGGCACCAGGAGTTGTTATCGCAGTACCCGCTGCTCTACTATGCACCCAATCAGCTGATGTGTGCCGCTGCCGCTGCCCAATATGCCGCATTGACTGCCCAGCAGCAGACGTTGGCGAGTGCTGCGCACATTAGCAGCTTCACTGCCTCCCTCAATGCCACTCTGCATCATTCACAATCGCTGCGTCGCAATTTGGGACATCCGTTGGCTGCCGCTGCCGCTGCTGCTGCAGTTGCTCAATCGCAGTCGCAGCAACAGCAACAACCAGCAGCAGCAGTACAGCTACCACAACAGTGTCTTGAGAAGTCTCCGATTCGTACGCCACATGCCCCGCAACATGCTAGCCTCAAGCGCAAGCGTTCGCCACAAACTGATCTTACCACGCCGCCATTGAGCTTACCGCTGGCTTTGCCATTGCCACCACCAGTTGCAATGCCACCGCGCTCGCGATCACCATCACCGCATGGCTCGTTGGAGGACAACAGCAGTCCGGGCTCGGCGAATGGCGGCAAGCCGAAGACCTTCTCGTGCCTCGAGTGCGGCAAGGTGTTCAATGCCCATTACAATCTAACGCGCCACATGCCGGTGCATACCGGCGCCCGTCCGTTTGTGTGCAAGGTGTGCGGCAAGGGTTTCCGGCAGGCATCGACGCTTTGCCGCCACAAGATCATACACACCTCGGAGAAGCCGCACAAATGCCAGACCTGTGGCAAGGCCTTCAATCGCAGCTCGACGCTCAACACCCACGCTCGCATCCATGCCGGCTACAAGCCGTTTGTCTGCGAATATTGTGGCAAGGGCTTCCACCAGAAGGGCAACTACAAGAACCACAAGCTGACGCATAGCGGTGAGAAGGCATACAAGTGCAGCATCTGCAACAAGGCCTTCCATCAAATCTACAATCTCACCTTCCACATGCACACGCACAACGATAAAAAGCCCTACACTTGCCGGGTGTGCGCCAAGGGCTTCTGCCGCAACTTCGACCTGAAGAAGCACATGAGGAAGCTGCACGAGATTGGCGGCGATTGCCTCGACGATGATTTGCCGCCGGCGTACGAGCGCCGACGGGCCTACACCCGACGGGAACCACTCTCCAACTACAGTCAGACTAGCCAGTTGACGCCGGACTCCTCGTCGGGCAGTCTGTCGCCGCCGATTAATGTGACCACCCCACCACTGTCCAGCGGCGAGGCCAGCAATCCGGCCTGGACGCGTACACCCTATCAGGAGACATCTACTACAGCACCGCCACCCACTAACTTTCATCATCATCTGCAACATTTGCATGCGCCGCCTGCTGGGTTGCATGCTGAATATGCGGCCAGTTCCCCGTTCCTTCAACTGGCTCATCCCGCACAACAGCAGCATCAACAACAACAGCAGCAGCAGCAGCAGCAACAGCAGCAACATCATCAGCAGCAACAGCAGCAACGCTTGACAGCAGCTGCTCTGGAGAATGTGCCGTTCATAGCCAAGGTATTTTGACAGAGATACTATGCGGAGAATCTGGCCAGTTGTACGGCGACAGCAGCTACTGCTGCTTCAGCGGCTGCCGTCGTCTCGAAAACATTGTCGACAAAGACCGCAACAAGTTTGAGTAGCGCTGATCTGTTGATCGATTGACTGCAGTTTGTTTCGACTGCTGCAACAATGACACAGGAAGCTACAAACACTTCAGTCACGCAAGAACATGACGCTGCCTCAATGGAGCTCAGTTGCACTACCCTCGGTAGTGCTGTGCGTGCCCTGAATGGAATCTTCTAGGATGCAGAGTTGAGCCGGAGTAGAGCTACTTACTTGTCCATTTGTCAACCAGCAACCCACCAAATGGTTTCAACAATAACCTGTGCAATATATATATATATATATATACATGAATATTCAGTACCAATCCAACTTAGCAGTAGGGATGTTCCCGATTCGAGCGATCTATGTTTGCAGCACCTAGGCTACGAAAATATACTTAGTATGTGTGATTTTTTGAGCGAATTTATGTCAATTTTGTTTATACAAGTGTAAATATTAACAACATATATATAAATATATATATATATATATACATATTTAATTGTTTGATGACTAAATGTTAGACCTATAAGATGCACATTATATCAATCTATTAAGTGTATCTATATTACAGCTAGCTAGTACCAAATGTGTAGCCAAGATTCGTCCTGCACAGATTCGCTAGGTGCGCATATAGTAAATTAAACCTGCATTGCGAATTGTGAATGTGTCGGTTGGATTTGTAGGATTGAGAAATAAAATACCGCAGATATATATATATCGGACAACATACTAAGTATATGTATTCTGATGCGTTTATGAATTGGTTTAAATGGCATCAGATTTTATCTAACTCATTAAAATTGTTTAGTACCTAAGTGATATTATTGATAATGTTTAAGCAATAAATCAATTCTTCAATATAACTAAAATTGTACAAATTGTGTTGGTGTTCCTATTGTTTATAGCTTTATAGAGATGTTAAAGTTATTATTCCCAATAGCCTTAAAATTAGAACTGCTGTTAGACGAAATAAGTTTTCGATGTCGGACAACAGTTCGAATTTCCCAGAGATCGATCACAGGTCAAAAAAGAATGAGAAAACGATTAGCTTCTACTGAATAATTTGAACATCTCTTATAGAAAGTAAGGCAAAATTACAACAACAAAAAATGTATAGTATCAGATCGTAGCTCTCACAACAAAAATTAAAATAAATGAAATTCAATTAAAATCAATATAGAATGACAATACCCAGATTATAAATTTATCGGCATGAGCCACAAATTTTAATATGCATACGAAATAATATTTAATTTTGAACAGCTCATTTTGAAAACTACTTTTAAAAATTTATTGTATCAAATTAGTAAAATGGAGTCTTTGTATTACCCAATATTACTCGGACAAGAGGAAGTTAATAATAGATTCGTTATTCAAACAGCTTTCCTTAACCTTTCATACTTATTTATAAAGTCACTGGTAGGCTCCGACTGAGATTATGCGAACCATGTCGACGCGGTGTCTCCAATCTTAAAATGCAAATGAAATGCGTCGCTTTTTAATGAAAACAATTATTGTGGCATTTGCGTAAGAGGCGCTTTAATGGGCTCTAAACTGTCAGCTGTCAAATCGGTAGGCAGAAGCAGTCCGCGTAGCGTATTCGCAACTTAATTATTGGCGAGCTGGTGGCCCACTCAAATGGTGCTCCAACGCAGCAGACGCCACGCCCATTTGCATTTTCCTTTGATCTGTGGGGCAAGAATGAAAATGGCGACGTTGTCTGAGACTAAGAGTTTCACTGAGACTCGAGCTCTTGAGGCTGCTCATAAAAACGCAGCAAAAGTGTGTACAGAGTGTGGCATCCACACCTGTTCTACTTTCTACTTTGAATGCCCGACATGGAATTCACCTACCAAAACCTGTAAGTACGACTGAAGACTAGCCAAGCTTAGACAGAACGAAATGGACTTTTAGAATTTACTTTTATTTTCTGCTGAATGCAATATAAACAACATCTTTACATCTTTCAAGAATAATAAAATTATTATTAAGTAATGATTGAGTGGTGGTAAGATATGAATGTGACTCCATTCTTAGCTCTGCGGATTAATCAAAATAATATTTGATTAGTACGAGATGCTTGTTAAGCTACATTTGTGTAGCCCCATTTAACAGGGTATAAACAGAGAAGTATGCGCATGTGTTGCCACTTCAGTTGACATATCACTCCACAAGCCCCCCTGCATGCAACGGCTGCTGCATATGAATAATTCAAACGAAATCAAATCAAATGGGAGCGAAAAGCGAAATCAAAAGGCATTACTTTATGCAAATGCAAATATGGATGTGAATATGATTCCAAATACGATTCCGATACCAAATGTGAGTGCGAATGCGAATGCGAGTGCGAATGTTCTCTACCTGCATGCAAATGTCTAAGTGCACCGCCCACTGTCAGACTCTGCTCATCCCTCACTCCTCGCCAGCGCACTTGGCTAACAGATTTGTATACAAATGAGATCAACCCACTGAATGGCACGCATGACAAATGGCGAAAAGCTTGTGCCAAAATAATAAAAAAAAGAATTGAGATGACTTTTGACACCGCCTCGCGGCATTCTTTTGAATCTAGTTGGTTGAGATGATTTGTATCACCGGCGTCGGCATCAGCATCAGCATCAGCATCAGGCTTGATGAGTCGAAGGCCAACCCCCAATTTTGACGTCGATGGTCCTTCACTTGTTGTCATGTTGTCCGCGCGCTGATTTGATTCCTTTTGATGTTTGCTTTATGCACGCCCAAACGACAATTTGAGTGGCCTTTCGCCACAGGTTCATTTCATCTACTGCAACCATCCGTTAGCCATTAGACATCCGCAATCGCATTGACACAATGTGCCGCCTTATTTGGCTAATTGAAGTCTCGGCTTTTAGCTCGCTGGCTGCCTAACAGCCCAACAGCCCACCAGCCGACCACCTACCCCCAACTGTGCACATCTTACGCAGATAATTCTCCACTTTCCGATGCGCTTAAGCATGACATCCTTGGCACTTCCTTGGCCCAAATGACTTGTTACCCTGCCAGTCAGTGGTTTTAATTAAGCTAATTAATTGATATGTGATAGCTGTCAAATTTCTGTTAGCATTCCACACAAGGCAAATTGATTGTTTAAGTAGGTAATTTGTTTATATGCTATACTAAAAATGGTTAGGAGGGGTTCGATGAAATTGCTGCGTTGGCTCTAAGTAGCGATCATAAAGCGAATCCTGTTGATCAGCATAAGCAGAACTTCAGATCTCGGAGACAATGTAAGTAATAATAAATAAATAAACTAAATAAAAAACCCATCAGAAATCTTAATTCAGGATTGATTCGCTCTGAACAGACTGTGCAATCAATTTAAAACCAACCAGATTCATCTGAATTTACAGAAAAGTATTGAAAACATAAAAAAAAAAAATTTTTTATAAATCCGATTTCTCAAGTAGAGTTAAAATATTAACGATTCAAATTTATCTATGCTTCTCGATTTGTAATTACTAAAATGTAATTATAACCACAATCTAATCAAGTTGTTAGTGTAATTATAAAGTTGGATGGGGTAATTATGAATTCATTGATAATACAATTGCATCTGATACTTCATGCTTCGCACTTCATATTTATTGTCATCGCAAGGCTTGTTTATGTCCCCCAAATTGTTTACACCGCATAAACAATTCCAAAGGCGCCATTGCTGTAAAGTTGCTCCAAATGTCTAGCGTTTTTTGCATATTAATAATTTTTATCGGGGCACAATCTGCGCCACGCCTGCCATGATAAAAAGCGAAACAAAAAGAAAAACGAATAGAAATTGTATCAAAACAACTCGAACACGAAACAATGGAGACAACAACATGTCTCTCGTTCAGCAGCGGTTAAGCACTTTACCATCGACAATATAATCAAGAATATATATATATATATATATATATGTATATATATATGTGTTTATATATGTATAATCCAATTCCATTGTTTAACATGAACCGCAACGGGAAAAAGCAGAATGATGAAAATTGCATAGCGCTGTTAATGTCGACTGCGCTTATCACCTACAACAATGAGAGCAGAGAGTCCTCCTGCAAGGACAATAAAGTTAGGTCGGGGGGCCCCAGCTCAACCCCTCAAGAGTGCGGCGCATTCGAGCGTAAATTGCAGCATAATCTCTTCCGGATATGATTACGTTCTTAAGTGATCTGAGTCAGACAGCTGGACAGGACAGGAGGAGCATTGTTGCCTCGCTGCTGTCAGCTTTCTCTCCTCTCTCTCTCTCTCTTTCTATCTCTCTCTCTCTCTCTCTCTCTCGCTCTGTCTGTCTCTCGCATCTTGGCTAAATGCTGTGACCTATCAGCATTGTATCTTTATCGCTTCGGCGAGTGCACGAGTACATCATACTTGTATTGTGCAATATGTTGTGATTACAATTTTTTAAAAAGCTAAAGCTGCATTTTCCTTTGAATTACAAGGGCTGTTGCGTCTTGCAACTATAGGTAATGGATGGGGGAAGAGGGGTAGGGGGAGCAACTGGGGACACAAAACTCACGCGCTATGATTATGGGCATGGAAAAAGTAAGTGTATCATTTGCTGCGGCAACAATGTGCTGGCAAAAACACTTAACGCTGCACGGGCGTGGTTCAGCGTTGTCAACAACATGTTGGCATTGTTGGTAATTGTGCCGTTAATTGTCGAGGTGACACTATCCCTCACCTATGACACAACATCCCCCTATCTACTGAATGTGAGGGTGTGACAGCTCGACGATGTAGAGCAGACAGAAAAGTATTCGAAACATGTTACTTTCAGCTATAAGTTATAAGTGAAAAAGTCCTTGTTTGGTGGCGAGCAGGACTCAAAAGCGTCCCTTAATCCATCATGTCTGTGCAATTAGGGTTGCTGTTTGATTGTATCACTTCCAAAATACAAAAAAAAGTGTGAATTTACCAATATGCTTCAAATCACATGATACCTCCGAACACCCAAACATTATTATGTTATCCCTGACCACCTAACCATTATAATATTATCCTTGACATCACATCACTTGTGTTTAAGGTAATCGAATGATTTATTTTAATTCCCTTGAAGTAATATCTTATGGGGCTTATCACCTCATTGATTATTCCAGATCGAAAACATTGGGATATTTGTATCTCGATCCTAAGGGACAGTAGGATTCAATACAAAATGAATGAAAATAAACATAGCTAATTTATCAATCAAATTGACGCCCTTAAAATAAACTATAAAATAATTTTTTAGTTACTTTTAACACTTTTCTATTTTATTTAATGAAAACTCCAATTTTTACTGTTCGAATTTGATAAGAAAAAGTAGTAATCTATATAGTATCAGTGTGAAATCCAACTGCAAGAATATATAAGTAAAAATATTAATATATAATTGAAGTGGTCTCAAATGCTTTCTTCGCACTATTTCACATACTCCTATATTTGCATAACTTTACTTTATGTGGAACAAATTTTTAATACTTAGAAAATAAGAACAGCTTGAACATAGTTTCATTTGAATGCTCCACGTTGTGTATGTTTTTGTTTCTTAACTAATTAATAAAATAATGAACCTGTGAAACGGCATCAGCACACATTTGCACTGAATGCGTCATGAATGTGATACTTCACCTAAAACTAGAGGTGGATACTTAAAGGCCAGAGCAGGCCATACATATATAATATGTACTTATCTAGAACATATTCATAACTCGTCAGGCAGCACAAATGGGCAGCAAGGCGACTGACTGACTGTTTGTATGACTGGGCGTGTCCTTTTATGAGTCCTGGGTGTGAAAAAGCGTATAAGAAGTTGACACAAAGCCGACTGGCAACGACTGCGTTGGGCGACAATGGCGACGGTGCTGGATGGTATCCCGGATCGCTGGAAATCTGCATTGGAAGCTGCTGAACCGAACTAATTGAGCCGCGTTACATTAAGTTGAATGCATTTCAATGTGTTGCCAAGCATCAATGGAACATCATCACACTTACACACACACACACACATATATATTACATATATATTCATTGCCATAACTTGTGTCTTGTCTGGGAAATGGAACAACTGCCTCTGCCTCTTCCTCTTCATTCGCCAGCCACACTTGGTCGCTGGTGAAAGAATACTTACCAACTGCAGACAAGTGTACCAAGTGAGAATGCCTTGGACGACTATAATGAATGTGAAGTAACCAGCTCTAACTAACCGTAGTTGAGAAATACAACATACATGCTATATGCATACATATGTATGAGAATGCTTGTATTTGTATGAATAACTTATATACAGGCATTTTAATTAAAAGTTATTAGTTAAAGAAACAAGTACATCCTCTGATATAAGAAGTTGAAGTGCTCTAGCACAAGTTGTTCTGTCGTTCTCTGAGTTATATATTCTTGACCAAGTCCAGTATCCCACCACTTTTTCTACCCACACGAGTCGTTTTGGCTGTTTCTAGTATAATTATGAATATAAATAATTCAATTTTCACATAGAATTTATGTATTATATAATTCAAATAAGAAAAAAATCAGATCAATCAGATTCAGCTTAGTTTGGAACAAGATATGGCTGTGGAAAGTTTTTCGATACACACTTTACTACAAAATTAGAATACTATATTATGCTTAATAAAGACAAGGTGTGCACAACCTTCTCCGGTACGAACCCTCCAGCAATTAAGAGCGAACAGGGGTTCAGGCTGTTGCTTAGTTCAATATTGACACAAGTTAATTAAACCCCAAAGCGAATGGGAAAGTATCAATGGCAATCGACGTATGTACTCGTTTTGGCTTTGGCATTGGGTCAACAATGAACTAACTGAACAACCAGAGAGGCACTTTTGCCAGCTGAAAGGGACAAGAGACAAGAACACTGACAGGAACAGCAACAGGAACTGGACTCGAACACTTGCTGTGGCAAAGTTACGCAACAATTTGAAAAGCGAGGAAGCACAACAGATCCATTTGAGTTTTGAGTATCAAGGAGGGTGGTGCATTTGTCACCTGCTGCGATGGTCAGCTCTTCGATGTAGCTTTAATACGGTTTTATTGCTTCCGTATGTATGTGTGATTGGCAGGTATTCTTATAGCAATTAATTTAATCAGAGTGCTTTGGCATACGTACTTGATATTTATTTACGTGAACTTAGCGCATATATGATTCAGAATCAATTTAGTTGTCCAGCAAGCCAAATATTGTCAATATATAAATAAAGATGTGTATTACATCGATATAGATGCTTAGCGCAGCAATAATATAATCGTCCTCGCTGTACTGATTTCTACGCTTGCCGACCATCAATTGTATATCATAGACAAGGTACAATGAAAATAGTAGTAGTCCCAAGCCAACATAAATCCAAACTAATATTTTTGATTTTATGAAAAACATAAGCAAGCCCAAAAGTACTAATATTATCATTAGCACGCACAGGTAGGGTCCACATCCAGTAAAATCGCATGGCGCAAATATCGCGAATACTGCAAGTCCCACACAAACGGCAATCGTGATGCCCAGGGCATAAAATATCTGAAAATTGTAAAATGAAATAAGACACTAATGATGCCAATGGAGAACTTACCTTATCTGTGCTATAAAAAATGCAGATACAGCTGACTATGATGGATTGAAATAACGTAAACGCTATTAGCAAAATGTAATTGATGGGAACTTTTCGGGCTACAGATCTATAACAAAATAGTACAAAAGATATTATGGCAGCCCCTACAGCTCCCACAATAAATATATATATATGATCATACAACCAAAATTTGGCATCTTCATTGAAAATAAAAACGGACGTAATTGCTGCAGTAATTGCCAGTTCCAACTGTCAAGAAAGTACCAATTCAAACAATGTATTGAAATTATTTGCATATATATATTTGCGTGTATGTACTTACGGCAAGGATACTACAAACTTTACTGATAAAGTGACGACGCGTCGGTTCGTCATCCCAATCGGTGTCAAAGTCAATATCCTCACTTTCTCTGCGGCCCCAGGCTTGCATATCGTACAGTGTTTTGTGTGTTTCTTTTTTTTAGTAAGATTTCATGTAATATTTATTTGTTTTCATTTGTTTAAGTGTTTTAGATAACTAACTAGATCATGAAAATAAAAAGTGATCCAGTGGAGAGATTTGATTTCAAGCTGAGCGACTCGTTTTGATTGAAACTGCGATTCTTCAAGTCACTGCCAAATGTCAAGTTATTTATTTTTGTATAGTCTCACAATTAATAATTTGCTTTAATGCTTAATTGGTTTTAGTTCGAGTATATTGTAACGTAATTTGATATTATTTGGTTTTGCCACTACCCATCATATAAAATACACATTATAGTATGTATGTACTTGTGCATACATATTATGTGTATACCATTTTTATTGCATAGGTCGGAGTCGTCTTGCAGGCCAGTCAAATCCCTAAGCAACTTGAGAGATAAATTGAATTTAGCATAAAGTTGCCTGGAGTTTGATGAGATTTTAGTAGTTAATTAAAAAAGAGATAATAATTCAAAGCGTTATTATTTTCAAAAATTATGCATTTTGTATTACTCGCGTTCGAATTAGTAATCTTTAGTTTAAGAATAAGTAGCATAAGTGACATAAGACATAAATAATTTGAATTATCGCTTGTTCTAGATTAAGTTAGTTTTAATAAATTGTATTTAGTTTTACAATATTTTATTGTTTATTTTTTATTGTTTATGTTTAAGTCTAATACATTTTAAACGAGTTTTAGTTGCAAGTTTAGATATAAGTGTAGTAAATACAATTAAATAATTAACTATTAATGTACAGAACAGAGTGCTTTGAAGTAGTTTAATGTAAATTGTAATTTCTTTTTTAAAAAACCATTATATTCTTGGAAGTCATCGGCGATTATTCAAATGCACGTCTCTATATAAGCACATAATAATTCAAAGCTATATTTGTCTGAATTTGTTGCCTATTTATCGCTCAAGGGGCGCATTATTTAAACTTGAATATGCAGTTTTGATACAACAAATTTTTTGTTGCATAATCTTATGCATGACAAATTCATTAACAAAAAAAAAAAGAAGAAAAGATAAACACGCAAACGTAGATAGAACACGCAAAAATCTGGACGTCCTTTACAGTTCTGTTTTTAGGCTTTGCTTTCGCTTTCTTAAACGCCCTTAACTAAAATAACACTTAACATATATGAATTGCTTATTGACCCTAACACGTAAAGAATTGAACTCACGCTATACATAAATGATTCTTATGTAACTAAGGGCCCAAACAAAAAATGCACACGCATAAATAAACAAATACTTAAGTGCTACAAACTTGACTAAAAACGAATTAAATCTTTACATTATCTATTAATGAATATTAATTACAAATTAGTAGTAGGTGCTGAATTTAGTTGTTGTTGTTTTTGTCTTGTTGTTGTTGTTTGCCATTTTCCAGTTTAATGGTTGAGTTTTTTTTTTGTTTGTTTTTTGTTTTAAATAAATATTAGTTAGTTTTAATCCATTAAGTTGAAATTAGTTAATTAACCTAATATAGTCGCTACACACTAGGAGGTATTCTCAAACTCATCGGGTTTGTGCTTGGTTCGCAAATTGCTCAATAAGTCGGCACAGTTATTGACCATCATCAGATAGTCGCCATTGTTAAGATTGCCGGTTCCTGATTGCGGTTCGCGATTGTTTCCACCTCCGATTTCACCTCCTCCACCACTATGATTGTTGTTCGGGAGAGTTTTCTCGATTTGTCTGAAATTTAATAATTATATAGTATTTTTGGTGTTCAATGCTGTCGAAAGCTTAAGCATTACCGGTTGTGAGTTATATTTCCAAGCATATCACGAGACATAATCACAGCCTTTTCCAATTCCTGTAATAGCAACGAGTTCTTCAGATTTGCGTGCAGCTTCATCGCCGCCTGCGTTGTCGTATAAAGCTTATTGATCACATTGTGCACCTGGGCCTCAGCTGTGTTAAGACAAAATAAAGAATATTAATTTGATGGACGGGAGTATAAATAAGAGTGATCTAGTCGAAAGTTTAATTGCTAGTCGAGCTCTCACGCGATTTGATACCCTCGACTGGATCATTCTCATATTGGTTTCAGATTGGCCACTCACACTCTGCAACCTCGTAGTCCTCAACGCTTCCGACTCGCTGCTTAGTCATATTATTGGGAGTATTGCTATTCATTTTGTTCTTGTGGTCGAAACCCAAATTGCGAGGCCTGGGTGGCACGATTGGTTTATTGCTGGCAGCAATACTGGGCGTCTCCTCCGAACTGGAGTCATCTGGCATTGCTATAATTATTAAAAAAATATTAGTTATAGTTATGGTTTTGATGTAAGTTTCCAATCATTATAATTACCACTGCTAAATGGTGTCTTGCGTCGATTGCTGTTGGCGTTGTTGATCTTGCTACTGTACTGTCGATTGGCAGCTAAAATAAAGCAGAAAAAGAAGGCTTGAATTAATACGCATCCAGATATAAACAGAAGTATTTTATGCTTATGTTTATAATAAGGAATTGTCAGCATTTAGTATATTTGAAACCTACCCGTGGGTCCATTGCTGCGACTCTGTCCATTTGACGCACTGCGCATTCGATTGCTGTCCTCTGGCTCCGAGTCACTCTATATAAATATAGTTTTGGTTTCATTTAAGTTTGGCTTGAATACATTAAGTGCTTTGCTTGAATACTTACAACCTGATTGAGCACATTCACTGAGTTGCTGGAGGCACCCAGTCCAGATTTGCCTTGCTGACTATTCCGTTTGCTGGCGGATCTGGTAATGTTACTGCTACGATGCTGGGCTGTGGGCTTCTGTGGTGTTCCATTGGACTTGCTTGCTGTTTGTGGAAGAGACATAGAGAGAAAAAAATGTGATTATATTTAGCAAATGGGAGCAGTGATTGGTTATTTTGGTGGCCCTTACGCTTGCCAAAGTTGCCCATATGCAGATCACTGAGGGAGCAGGCGCGACGAATCGACGATTCCTCAATGGGTATGGGATTGAGCACTTTGGGATTACCTGTAAGTAGGTGTAGACAGTTATTAGTCGCGGGTCGAGCATGCTGGTCAGTAGTGCAACGCAAATGGTTTCTTTCGTGTGGGTAGCAAAAATGAGAACGTCAACCAAAAAAGCTCAAAGAAAAATGGGTGCGCAATTATCAAGGATATTCCCGAGTACAAAATGATGATGAGTGGATGGTGGAACGTAAAAAAAGAAAACAATAATCTTTGTGCTTGTTCTGTAGTAATTTGTAGTACAACATCGAGGCTCAAACGTTCAAACCTTTTAGGCGCTCAACGCACAACTCCTGATGACCATCATCTTCAGCGCCATTAGCATTCACATTTTCATTGCGCTCATGGTAAATACATCTTTGGTTGTTTGCAACATCATCATGATCATCATCGTCATCGTCATCATCATCGTCATCTGCATCGTCATCCGCATCGTCATCTGCATCGTCATCTGCATCGTCTTCATCATCGGCAACCACTTCCTTGGCTAGTTCGACATCGTTGCTGTCAACATTGTGATAGTTAAAGTCAGCACTCTCAAGCACATCCGGCAAGCTGCAGTTCCGGCGAATGTGTCGAGCATATGCACAGAGATCCGCATCGCTGGAGGGTAACAGCTGCTCCGCGAGTTGCTGCTGATCCTGGGCCCGTGCCAGCATATCAAAGTTCATAGTCAGACTCTTCACGTAACCCTTCTGCTTCGAGTTGCAGGCAAAGGGACGCAAGCGTGTCTCTGTCGCCATGCGTATCTGTTCCATTTTGCGCTCCTCCATGCCAATTAGCTTCTCAATGATGTCAATCTTCTTGGCTATGTTTTGGCACTGGTGGCTGGTGGAGTTGCCGGCACCCGAGCAAAGCTCCACATTGTCCATGTTCTTTTTGTGCTTGGCTCGCTCCAGCTGCACCTCGTCCACCACTGCCTGCAGCTGTGGCTTTGTGTACAGCTTTAGGCTGTGCATATGCTCCAGATTCTCGGCGGCATTCCCATTCTCGGCAAAGAACATTTCAAAACTTCGCTCGGCTCCGTAGTTACTTGGCAGACTGCCCACGGTGGGTGCATCCATCATTGCCTGCTGTTCATCCATCGTCGCCTCTAACTCCGACTCCATTTCGTTGTTGCTATTGCTATTGCTGTCTGCATCATCGTTGAGATTGGCGCGCTCCCGCTTTGCACTGGGCGTATACTTGATTTGCGAGACGGTATTGAAGCGAACACTGATCTTGGGACGGGCTTTCTGCCTCACACTCGAGGCGCGCCAGTTGTTGCTGTCCTTGGTGTCGAACCGGGAAACTTTCTTCAGGCAGCTGTGCGTGGCGAGGGCGCCACTACTCACACTACTCCTCATGGCCGCCATCGGGCGCTGCTGGGCTCGCTGCTTCTCGCGCTCAAACTTGAGCAGATTATGCTCGAATTGACGCACAACGCTGGCCGTCCTCGAGCTGCCCACACAGGATGACTGCTTCTTCTCCACGTTGCAGGTCAGTGTCGACACCAGATTGTGCGGCTTAGCGGGTATTGGCGGTTTTGGCATTTGTTTGCGCACAAACATCAACTGGCCATTGGAACGGGGCTGGGATTGAGATGGAGATTGAGATTGAGAGTGGGAATGGGCATGGGAATGGGAATGGGCGTGGGATTGGGTTTGGGCTTGGCTATATGGTTGGGCGTGGGACTGTGAGAGCGGATTTGAATTGCGCTGCTGACGCTGCTGTGCAAAGTCCGTGCTGAGACTTTTATTTACTCCGGAATTATACTGCTTGTTTTTGGATCGCATTGTGGGAATGTGTTCCACGGCAGCAGGTGCTGCTTGTGGCTGTGGAACTGATGCTAAACGCGGATAAGTCTTGGAGTTGGGCAATGGTTTTAAGGGCTGCAGATTGTAGCCGGTCACATCGAAACTGTCGAAGGCAGCTGCCGCTCTGGTCGAGGTCTCCTGGCGCATATAGTAGTCAAAGCTGCCATAGGCATTGGGACTGCTGCCGTACGACTTGGATACTGGGCCGTGGATTATGAAGTTGCGTATACCCGCGTGGCATTGCATTGCTTGGAGTGGCGGCTCCAGTGGGGCACTCTTGCAGTCGCTCTCGTCGGAGAGGACGCTCTCCAGGCTATTGCAGTAGCTGCCGCCGTCGGACAGTAGCGACTCCTGGCTGAGCTCGTGCGGCAGCTGGCCAGAGCTGCTGAGGAAGAAGCTGGCGCTGGAATGACGTTGCGTCTCCAGGAAGCGTGCCTCTTCGAGGCGCTGTTGCTGTTGCAACTGTTGCTGCTGCGTTGCAGCAAACTGATCGGGTTTTAGGATGTCCGAGAGGGAGACTTTCCGCTCGCACTGATAGATCTCGCGGTAAACATAATATTGGGTGCGTCCACCTTGTGGTGGCGTCGCCGTTGGCGTCGTGTCCCCTGTGGAGCCGTCCATGGCACGCAAATTGGCCGGCATTGAGGCTGATGAGGGCAGAGCAGCATATCTGGATGGTTCATCGAGATCACCATATTTGCGCGTTATCTCGTCAATCATCTTCTCGGTGTCCGCATGAATCATGTCGAGAATTGTCCGTGCATCGTCCGCATAGACCGAGTGTCGCTTTGGCTCTGTGGGTATGGAACGCTCCGACTCCACCGACCACTCCACCTCCTCGTGCACAGGCGAAACTGGACAGGATTTGTAATGCTTAAGAATGCTTGGGGTGCGTCGATTGTTGCCAGCAGGATTACGCTTGGCGGCGCTTAGTCGGGGCGTTGTTTGTGTCGTATACTTGGGTTGTTGCCTGGATGCGTTCGAGGAGGTGACGTAGGAGGCGTTGCCGTGACCAAAGGGCACACCAGGTGGTGGGTGGATCTGATGCACGCCCACATGATGCGGATAGGGTGGATAATGCTGTTGCACTTGGCGCATTGTTTGAAAGTTTTGTTGCAGCTTCGATTTGGATGCGGCACAGTTGAAGAATTGCTGAACAGAGACTTGTGGCTGATGTTGTGGTTGTTGTTGTTTTGATGGAGGTTGAGGAATATGTTGTTGTTGATGTTGTTGATGTTGTTGGTGTTGGTGTTGCATTACAGATGGGTTAGTGGACCTACTAATATACTGTGAAGTATCACGGGAATCAACTGGTTGGGTTATTCAATTCAACATAATCAACAGTAAGTGTTACAAATAAGTGTTTTACGATTTTGCGGTTGATTGATTGATATTTTACCAACATTATTTGTTACCAACATAGTGAGCGCAAGGGAGAGCAATCATTAAAAAGAGACAAAGAAGTTTAAAGAGAGAGAGAGAGAGAGAGAGAGAGAGAGAGTGGACGAGGCAAACAAAGTATGTGTCGCAAAATGGACGGATTAGCCTACAGTTATCAAGGAATCGATCCGTATTGGATTGTAACTTTGGAATCACTTTGAGCCTTACCTGACTTTTGATAGCGAGCTGGCCCCGAGCTGCGAGACCCATCCAGGTTGCCAGCCAGACTCAGGTCCGAAATGCTGTGGCTGCCTCGCAGCGGTCTGTGGCCGACCTGTCAAGATTATAGAGCAACAAGAACTAATCAGTGGAAAACGATATTTTATCAAGTGGCAGGCATTAGTCAATGAATGAGTCAACAAATGGACTGCAGCTATTTCAGCAGTTTTCCAGTTTGCGCAGGTTTTTCTTTAGTTTTTTTTTTGAGTATGTTTTTTGTTAGCAAGCGAATAACACTGTCGATTTTTTGACTCAGCGTGATAAAGAATATATTGGTGAATAAATAATATCTAAATTTTGTATTTATAAAACTTTTTTTTTAAATAATTTATCACGATAATCGGCGCTGCTAAGCTAGCTGGGCATTATAACTGTTTAAAATATTAGTTTCATTCTATTTTTTAGTGAAACACAACTTTAGATTATATTTGAAAAATTGTAATTACTTTTTAGTAAGGAATGAACTTAATATTAGTTGTCGTTAAATGGAGTCCAAACGTGTTTTGGCCTTGCGTATTTAACAAGCGTAATGAGAAGCAATTCAGTCGTTAAAGCATCAACAATAACTCTTAGGTAACTCGGTTTCTCACCTCGGCAATTACATTTAACTTTTTACTGTCATTTTTTCGCGTACCCTAAATGAGGAGGGAGGGGTTTGAATTTGATTGGGGTTTTTGTTTTTGTTTTTGAGTTGATTTTGCACCCGGATGTGTTTGGTTGTGTGTGGAACGAGACAGACACCGAAGCAATACGCAACAAAATAAACACATATATAGAGGAAAACGAAAACGAAAATAAAATGTAGACATAGAAAACAGGAATTAAATTAAAACAGAAAAAATATAAGTATAAATATATATATAGCATCTATCTATCTATATATCTAACTACTCACATTCTCCAGCTGCTGTTTGACCTTGTTGATGACTTGCAGCAACTCCTCCTTCTTGGTGCTTGTGTATGACTTTGTGATGGTTGGCGGCGCTGGGACAACCTTACCATTATCAGTATTGTGTTTGGCACTGATGCTGCGACGACCTGAAGACAACAAATCAGTGATTATGAACATGAATGCGAAATGAATGTAAAGAGATATCCCTACTGCTTGTGCCACGCTCCAGCAACGTTCCCGGTCCTTCCGGCAATGCCGCATGCAGAAAACTATTTGTTGTCTGTGGTAAATTTTCAGAGCTGCCGCCCAACGTTGAGGCCAGCGACCGCTGCGCATTCTCCGCACTGGGCGTGGAGCCCTCGTCCTCAGTGTCTGATGTGCCCGTGCCAGTTCCGGTGCTTGCCGTGTGCGAGCTGCCATTGCCAGCGGTTGCCACTTGAAGGCCGGATTTCTCAAACTTTTGGCGTCGTACCGATTTTCGCAGCTCATCCTCATTCATGGCGGTCACCTTGAATTCCCTGCAAAGCAAATGCTTTAATTAACTTAAATCTCAATTAAGACAAAAGGTAAACTGATCATACGTTGGCGTGCTGGGCAAAATGTTGTTGTAGAACATGCCGTGATCTGAGCTGGTGCGTTCGCCATCAGATATGTCCTCCACATCGCCGTCGTGATCGTGACTGTGAGTGTCGAAGCGGAGTCCAACCTTGCGTTTATCGGGCTGCAGACGCTGCTGACCAACACCAACGGTAGGTGGGGCACCATTGCTGGATGCCGTGGCAGCTGAGACGGTGGAGATGGTGCCATTGTTGTTGCTGCCAATGAACATGAGATCACGCCGCGTCTCCATGCCCGAGTCAATGGACGAGTCCTCACTCAGATATGTCTGATTGAACATGATGTCCTTGGAGGAGGCGCTATTGTAATCAGAGGTTTGTACATTGGTCGTGCTGTGACCACCCACAGAGGAGACGGTGCCCAACGGGCTCTCCGAATTCGAGCGCATATCCTCCGTTTCCAGCTGGCTGCGCTGCGACCAGCGTCCACGTGGCCGGGGCGCCTTCACGCCCAACTGTTGACTGGACGCCGAACTCAGGTTGCCCATGGACGAGGCCGTGTGCAGCGTGGCAGACGACAAGCCGCTGATAATTGGCGTGGGTATGGATAGGGCGCCGCTCTCCGAGTTTGCCGCCGCCGCCTTACGCATGGCCCACTGGGGCAGCTGGCCAACGTCGGACAGCTTATAGGTATTGCGATTCGATTGCGGCTCCTCGGGCACTATGAATTTGGGCGACAGCTGCTGGTGCTCTAGTTCACTGGTGGGTGACTCCACCACAATGGTATCCGGTGGCGAAATGGGCGCCATTTGACGCTGCAGCGGTGCAATGCCGGAACGCAGTCGCTGCTGGGACATGCGTGCCTGCATTGTGACGATCATGTCGTGCGGCACTTGCCATATGAATATGCAGCCATCGCCACTGGCCGAGATGAGGTGGCGACAATCGTTGGTGAACTTGAGACCCGTCACCAGCTCACTGTGGCCGTACATGCGTGCCATGCACTCGCTGGAGTAGTAGTCGTAGACGGCAAGCGTCTTATCCGTGCAGGAGGTGGCCACATAAATGCCGCTCGGATCCAGACTCAACTTGATCAAACTGCCCTCCTCCGAGTGGGAGCCCTTAAAGGTTTTCGTCTGCTTCGCATTCTGAGTGCCATAGACGCGAACATTGCGATCTTGGCAAGCGGTCAAAATATGCTTGGCATTCGAGTCTACCTCCATGTCGTAGAGTGTTGTCTTTCCCGATGTGTTCGTGCCGCGCATAAAAATGTTACCCTGCAATAAATCAATGAAGTAAGATTGTATTTATTGATAAACAACAGCAACAGCAACAACACACACAAACACACACACAAACACACACACAAATACACACACAAACACACACACACACAGAACTTACCTGAAAACTGCGAAACATTATTGACTTGTCTGCCCCGCAGCTGATCATCTGAAAGTTAAGGCCAGCGCCCACAAATTTGATGGACGTGATAGAGGAGCTGTGATCATCCAAGGTCTGCAGCAGCAGATAATTCTGCGACACATCGAACACATGGATGAGACGATCGCGACTGGCGCTGGCGAGCAGCTTTCGTTCAATCTTATCATTGGAGTACTCCAGACACAGCACCTCCGACTCATGCGCCTCGATGGTGGTCAGCAGCTTGAGATTTGTTAGGCTATAGACACGTATGTTGCCACAGCGATCACCGCTGGCCAAGTGCTGAAGCTCTGGACTGATTTTGATGCAGCGCACACCGTTGCGTCCATCGTAGCTGGAGCTGCCTGTCTTGTCGAAGAGCGAGGAGCCCTGATCCTTGATGTACTGCAACTCGTCGTCGCTGTAGATTATCTTGAGTAGGTCTTTGGAGTAGATATTCTTGCGATATATCTCATTGTTGGCACAACTATCTAAGCCCCACACGCGTATCGTATCATCCGATGAGCATGTCACAAAACAGTCCTCGGGCAACGTCTGCGATGGCTCGCGCTCTACGTTATATGGCACAGTCTCCACGCCCCAAATGCACGTGGAGTGATACAGGAATGAGTGCGACTTGCCAACTCGCGACACATCGCGCAGATCCCAAATGTACAGTGAGTGATCGTTGTAGACGCAGATCACCTGCAAATCCATCAAAAGGTTGTCTTAGAAGTGTTGAGATGGTTTCTTAACATTAATTAGTTAATATATCTAAAATATAGATCTATTTTGTCACCTTCTCAACTTACAGCTCTTCCAACAACTGAAATTTTGCATTAATGAGAGCTCTTCCTCATTATGATAAAAACGACAGAGTCCGTTGCTGACAAATGAAACTAGTCATGATGACTTCTTATTGCAAATGTTCTATCGAAGGCCAATAATGTTGTTTCAACGAGCTTCAAAATATATTTTTGCCCTATTTTTTGTTGAGTCTGCCAATCTAAGAATGATAACTGATAATAAATCTACATTTATAGGTATACATGAGATACTTTATCAAGGAGATAAAACAGTATTTGCTTTCATTTATAAATGGAAGTTAACATAATGTTTTACTTTAGTCTACATAATTTTCGACTGTGAGTTAATTAATAAATCAATTGTATAAGCCATATAGCTCTACTTATACTCTATATATATACTTGGCGTAAAATGTTCTTAGTTTACGTCTTAAGAGCCACTCAGTCTAATTTTGGCCTTTTGCAGTCAATTCAATTTGTTAATGTAAGCTAGATTATCGCTTGATTTATAATATTGCTTTATAATATTAATAACAATATATATGAAAACTTGTAGGAAAACTTCTTGCAGAATATGATTTTGTTCCACAATCAGTTTGTGTGAAAGATTTTGTACCTTGGAACGCTGCTCGTCAAAAACCATGGCAATACAATCGGGAAACTTGGCTTGCTGGGGCACAGACATAATGTGATTGATCTGAACACCCTGGGCGACATCGACGCCCAGGTAATGTGTTCGAGGCAGGGTTGTCACGTATTCCAGAGTAGCAGCATTAAAGATGCGTATGATGGACTCGGCACAGCCAACTAGAATAAATTGCTCGTTCACGCAAATGCAACTGGCGTTGCTGGTGCGGCACTGCACCCACTTGTCGAGCAGCCGCCTCGAACTGAACTCAACCAGGTGACCCTGCCGTGTGATGGCGTACGTGCTTTCCGAACAGATGCCCTTGCCGCAGGCCACAGCACAGAAGTCATTGTCGCGAAGATCGCCCAGAATGGCGCTGCGGCCCATTAGCGGCACCGGATCTTTGTACTGCAAAAATTGAATTAATTATCAAGCAATTGTAATGATGCTGAAAGTTAAATGTTTACTCACCTTACGTGCACCCTCCAAGTACCAGTATTTAACGTGACGCATACCCACGGTGACAAAATAGCTGCCATCCTCAGCGAAACAAACGGCGGACACTTTGGTGCTGATTTTGTTGGAAGCCATTTTCATATTGGCACGCCAATCGTACACATTGACAATCATGTCGTGCTGCGAGCCCACAGAGACCAGGTACTTGCCATTGGGCGAAAATGCCTATTGTGGAACACAAAATACAATTAGAGAGTTGAGCGTAATGAATATTTAAATTTTATATGTGCTTACGACACATGTGGCGGCATATTTGTGATCCACAAAATCGGCGACAACGTTGCCGCCGCTGCAGTTATCCAGATTGCCATTGGGCGTCTCCAGTTCCCAAACTTTGATGGCAGGATTGATGCCACACTCGCCTGTGGCTACATAACGGCCGCAGCGCGAGAAGGCCACGCATGTGAATCCCTTGCGGGAGGTATTGACCAGATAAGCCTGTGTATTCCGCTTGGCATTGAACAGCACCACTGTGCATCTGGTTGGGGGTAAACGAATAAATGCACAAAACATTGTAGTACTGCATGGCAATATAAAAATGACATTCAGCATTTTGCCAAGTTGGCGTTTGAATTCGCCCTTGGCAGACTGAAAAGGATAACACAGCGTGCCTGTCATCTCAAATGTTCTCAGCTGGGTACAAATCTCATTTGTTCCAAATTCGTGCTATTGACTGCTATTTTATAGTTGACTGACTGTTACCAATAACCTACAGCAAAGGAGAGACAGACTCCTGCTAAAGAAATGCATGCTTATATAATCCAAACAACTATCGAATATATAAATATAAATATATACATATAATATTATAGGTAATTAAATTACCTTTGCAATAAGTTTAAGCTTGCATGTGTGGTTAGCCCAAAGACAATAATAAAAATTGCCGAAATTTCCTAGATGTTCGAATTATTGTTTGTTTGGAATCCTTTTAGTTAATAATGATATAAAATACAGGTGCTTTTATTGTAATTCACTGCATATTTTAGCAGACAGGCAGTAATAATAGTAACTAAAATTTAATTTTTAGATGCTCCGTTTTGCAGAAACTTTTCTGATCAAAGTTTAATCTGATTTAGGGAAATGTTGGTAAAATGATTTATCAACGAAATATCAGCGTCAAATGCATTAAACCTATGCATACTATTTGCTTATGTTTTTAATTTTCAAAATTATTAGCTTCAGCTGCCTTAGTTTAGCTAGTTCGAGAATTATTTTGAAATTACTTACCCCGCTGGATAGGCCAGCAGGCCGCTGACAGGCGACACATCCAACGCCGCATTACTGCAAACAGTTAGGCCCAGTACTTTTTTAAGTTTTATCTGCAAACGAAAATACAAATAAAATTAGAATCATTAGTTTGGCTTTACATCACTCGCAAGTGTTTGGTCAAGGTAAGTTAAGCCTAAAAATATTAACCAACGCTAACATTTGCAGCACAAACAGCAACCCAATTGAATGTATTCAATGCGAGATTTGAGCGTCAAGTGCGAATTATTTACGCAAATAACACTCACATTTGTACAATCGGTTTATGTGCGTGTGCATGTATGTATGTGTGCGTGTGTGTGTATGGATGCGTGTAAATGTATAAACAACAATCGAGCAAAAAGTGTTAACTTGATTTTCCAATAAGTCGCTGGGTTGGGTTAAAAGTTGCGTAAACAAAAATATAAACATACTTTTAACGAGTTTGTAAGTTTTGTTTTTACTTGTGCTTGAAAATAAAAGTAAGAGATGATACCAGCTTAAGTAAGCTGAGAAAGGGATGAGTATAAGGGTATTCCATATTTATTTGTGTTTAATGACAATTTTACTTGCAGAAGTCTGTGATGCACTTAATTGGGAAGCGTAGGTTAAAACATGTAAATATTTTAAGTAGGGGAAGCACGAGTCAAGTGTTTTATGACAGCTGGACTGACGGACTGGCTATAAAATGATATATGCCTCAAGCTGTGTGCTCGCCCACATATCGCGATCAATTAAATACATAGTTAAATATTGGCTGGCATGCAAAAAAAAAGTGTATCAAAATGATACTCATTAAACACCCGCAGCTGGAATTAATGCTTTTGCGTCGCAGACACAGAACGAACACCAAGCTGAGATCATCTGGTTAGCAGTGTATATATTCATATATGTATTCATATATCTATATGTGTATATATAGGATATGTTAGGAATGTGCGAGCTGTCACATCGATGTTTGTTTTGCTTAGTACTACACGCGAATTCACTTTAACGTCCGCGCTTTAAAGAGCATTTTTTGTGTTTGCCTATTTCACTCTAAAACTACCACCAACGCAGCATCCAAATATGTCTCAATGCAAAAGGTCGTTGCGAACCGGTTTATTCTATAGTTATCTTATGATATTTGCATTCCTAATGAGTTAATATACTGTGAAATTGTAAACACTCTGAGCGTGGCAAGAAAATAGGCATGCGAAAAAAAACCAAAACAAAATTCAAATATTCAATGCGGCCGACAACAATCAGCAGGAATGTGCTAGAGATTTTGTCTATAAGATACCCTGTACCCCCAAAAATACAAAGCTCGAGTATAAACTATGCTCTTTGGATAGAAACAAAAATAACTTAAGTCCACTGAATTTTATTTATATATTTTTTTTTTATTATTTACAGCAATGTTGTCAATTTAATAAATTTGTGGATTAAGTCTACTGAATTTTGCTTACTATTTCATTCAATTTCAGCAGCAATGAGAAATGACTTAAGTCTCCTAAATTTAATTTATTATATTATTTACTGTATACAGAAACATTTTTAATTCGATGTCTTTTAGGAATTCCGCTCAGTCGACAACCGGAAGACAGCGCACGTCTTCTATCAAATCAATTTTATGGTAAGCAAATAAATTTGTTACAAATTTGGACAAGCAGCAAAAATAGTTTATGCAAATACGGAAAGTTGCTTGAAGTTGTCTTACAGCGGAGACGATGGGGCGAATGCTTTTATAATGCAAAGTTACTAACTGCTATTGACGAAAAGTATTATGTATTTGCCGGGATAACGTAGCGTATTGAAATAAAAGGCAAACAGAGGACGCTAGAAACCGTAATATAATATATCGATGTGCACCTTTAGCATTAAATGTTTTGTTTCATTTACCATACTATTATTATTAAAATGTGTATTAGTGAGAATAAAATGCACTTTGAAACCCATTGAAACCCATACAGTAAGCTCTTATATAATATCAGATTTATAAAAACTGTTTGCATTTGTTTATTGCCTTGTCGGTCAGCACGTTTTAAGAATTTCTAATTTGCTCTCATCAGTTTCGATTTGTATGTATTTGTCTAGCAATATATATATATATATATATATATATATATATGTATATATATATATATAGACAAACAACAGTATCATTGCAACTACGTAGAAGACTACGCGAACTTATTCTGAAACGTGATCAAAATGTTTATGGTTAAGGTTCGTTTTTGGCAGCCATTCGCTAAAGCGAATTGATTGAAATTACGAAAATGTGTCTGCAGAGAGTTGGTATAAAATATGTTTGAATTAAAGAACTTTTGCTTGTACACCGGCAAAGTGAGCAATGCCAGATTCTGTGACATTGTCTCAGCATTCCTCAACGCCTTAGAAGCTGCCGCTTCAACAATGAACAATCGGCAAAAGGCAATCGGCAGTCGGCTAATTGTCTATAATTATTTGCGGCTGCCAACAATTCAGTCAGATGGCCAAACAAATTCTATATGAATAAGCTCAGCCTGGCCACAACCACACAGCTTGTGTACTCTTGTGTAGTGTACAATGGAATAAAACTGAGAGAGAAAACCACAAAAACTCATTACGAACGGGGAGACAAAACTTTTGGCCAAATGAATCATGCCACAGAGCATATTATGCCAATTGACAATGGTCCGAAAGGGGAGACACAACTTGGCAGCTCAGCAGAATTCGAGACAAGTGATTATATATATATATATATATAAATATAGTATATTTGTATCAAAAAGACAAAATTATCAAGACAAAAGTGACCTTTACCTCATAGGCAGCTATATCCTCCTTGCCGTATATGGCAACTGGCGATGAATTTCGTGGCGCGAACATTTTTTTTCTTTTTGCCCTGTCTGACAGCACATAACAGCAAAAATTTCTTAAAGCACTTTAATCTCTACTTAATTATTACTTTTTATGGCACCGCAGAGAGTGAAAAATAGAGAGAGAGAAAGAGAGAGACAGAGAGAGAGAGAGAGACAAGAAACCCGCCCACAATTTCTCAGTTACACACATGTACATATGATTTTTATGTCTAGATTATAAATTCGGATTTTTTCAAGGGACGTTTTCCATACGTTTCAATACGTTCAATAAATAGTACACATTAAATAATACTTTTTCGGTTATTTTACACTGTTTTTAACTGTATTTCGATTTGTTGTTGTTTAATGTTGTTGATGACTAGTCTATACTATATTTTGTGACTTTTTCAAGGTCGTTGTTAGGCATGCTATTCAATTTAAAATTTTTTATTTTTATTTTTGCCTTTGGTCGTTGTTGGTTTTATTTGTCCGGTTCGTTTCAATGCCGTGCTGAGAATTCGATGCTGTCAAAGTTCGTGTAATATTCAAGATTTAATGCTTTCTTGAGGCGAGTTTTGTGTAATTTTGCATGGTGCCTAATCAATTCAACAAAAGCTCATATTAAACACTAATTATTGGATATTCGTTTCACGTTTTCGGTTTGTTTATTTAACTCAATCATTTGTATTGCGTTTTTACAATTAATTGTAGAGAGCAATATTTTAATCGATTTCTTTATTTGTGTTGTTCATATTGCTTTGGTGCTGATTTGTAATTGTCGTTGTCAGCCGTCGTTGCGTATCTATTGGATACGTTTCGTTTTTAGCGCGGCTCAAATGAAACTGTTGAGATTTCTACACTGCCAAGCAAACAACGCCGTCATCGAGATATACAGAGAGAGAGAGAGAGATAGAGAGAGATAGATACCAATATTGGTAGGCCACCTTCTCAGTCTTCTCGACGATTGAGTTTTCGAGAGAAGGCATTTGAAAGCTCTTTGCGTATCTGGCAAATACTTGGCTCACTTTCCGTCTCAGCGTCGCAGCTCAAAGTCTCTCGCTTTAATTTGCATATTTTGAAAACAAGTTTGCGGCGGGCGTGGACTGGAGTCAAAAGCGAAAGACACACAACACATGAGACTCGATCGCTTGACCGATGGAAGGCGTTGTTGTTATTGATTAGTTACTCTTGTTGTATCCATCGACTCACGTTTAGCTTTGTAACACGCGATTACATTTACAAATGACAATTGGGAAAGCACAACAAGTCGACAATCGCATTTAACAATGCATTGAAAAGCGGACGAGCTTTGCACCAGTAGTCATTAATCATTTGTAGATGCACCCACTCAATAGTTAATTGTACACCTAATGTGCAAAAATGGCCAAGAGGCTATAGGTATCATAAAGATATGCGAACGAATCAGTCAATCCATATATATGGATAACAATGTAAATTATAGTATCTATATTATTTTTGTATTCTAGCGATACTCTGAAATTAGTCAGGCTTAGGTATTTAAGGCCTGATTATAAGTAGTTGCACATTTGTATTTGTATTGACATATTTGTATTTGTGTTTGGTTTTTTGATTCTTTTTCTGACTGTCTGCACTGCCCACAAAATGCAATAAATTATGAGCAAAGCAATACTTATTGAATTGTGGGCGTACACGTTTGCACCAAAGTTGTAAACAATCGCAAAATTAGGCAAACCAACAGCAGTAACAACAACACAACAACAACAAGAAATCATCAGTCAACAGAGGAAGCCAACCAGATCATCGGCAGCCGGCCAAGCAAGTGGAACAGAACCAGCACCAAAACGAACAATAGCACCCTAAAGCCAGATAGCTATATATATATGTAGATAGGCAGATACATATACATATAAAAGATAAAGCAGTATATGTAAGTGGTTAATATTGGATATATTGTGTAAAGTATGCAAAAGAGTAATTATATTAATTTATTTCATGTTGACTAATACAACGACAAAGAAAAGCATAAATAAATCAAAAAAAGAAAACAAATTAAATTCAAAATAAAAATGAATACTTTTGCATTTTAAAATTAAATTATAAAATTATTTAAATTATTCATTTTTATTACAAGAATTTGGGGAACATCAGAAAAGACCCAATTAATAAATTAAAATTAAAAATTAATATTTATGCACTTTGTGACTAAACTATAAAATTATGTAAATTATTTATTTTTATTAGAATAATTTATTACATGGATTGGGGAAATGCCAGAAAACACTCAATCAGACCAAAAGTAAAAAAACAAGAGTTAGTAAGAATTAGTTGAGAAGTGAGACCGCAAAGGTATATGAAAATGTTATTCACTAGACAAGAAGCTTAAAATTGAGTTCTTAATTATAGAAATACAGAACTCTGCATTGATTACATGATAAAATCTTTTGTAATCTTTACAGAGAAATCGTTCCTTGTAAGAATATTTAGTTAAGAGAAAGTGTTAAGATGGCATAAGAAACTTAATTTATCTCATCAGCGCAGAGGAATCGATTTCATTATTTATTAATTGCACTACAATAAAGATAGTTTCTTTACAGAAATGAAATTTATAAAAATGAATAAGGATACTTAAAATTTCTAAAAACAAGTCGTGACTTCGTCTAAAATATACCCTGTTTAATGTATTAATTCGCTTTAAAACAGTTTCTTCCTATCGATAAACTGAAATAAACTTGATATGCGTATGGTTAACTAGAACTAATATTCCAAATCCGAGGTTTATAGCTCTTTTAGATTCTGTGTTCGACTTATAAATATTGATGGATTGACAAACGAACGGATGGACAGACATGGACAATGTTGTTTATGTTGATCTAGCATATATTTAATTGGGGTTAACATACTTTTCCCATTTTTAATGGATGACAACAAATATTTCTAGTTCAATTTATAAGTCATTTAGCTTCGATTCACGCATGTAAATATATGTGCATTTGATGGCAGGCGAAATGCAATAAAAAAAATGCCAATTTACAATGCACTTGTAGACAAACAGAAATCAAACTGTTGTCCAACTTTATGAATTTCTTTCTTAAATCTATGTACATTTATTTTCCCGTTGACGAAATCAGTAAAAGAAAAATCATTTTGCATAATAAATAAAGCCAAGTGCAAAAATCAACAACAACTGCAGGCTGAAACAAAGGCAAACAAACACACACATTCACACAGAATGCAATGCAACTGATTGACAAACAAAATGCATTGTTAAAATTCCACATTCGACTCCCCATGTCCCCTAATAAAAAGAAAAACAACAACAGCAACAAAGACAGCAGAAAAGAGCCAAACGCACTTGAAAGCATCGCCAACAAGAGCATAGGAAAAAGAAACACGAGGCGAAGTCTGAGACCGGGGCACATATAGAGATAGATCTCCAATGTTGCAGTCAATTTTAGTTGTGTTGTGTGTGTGAGTTAGTGTGTGAGCCTTCGTCGTTGTTTATGGGGGAAAGTTACAAGCAACGGCTCTGACAGATGCTAGGCAGATAGATAGATAGATAGATAGATAGATTAGTCTTGCGACTACATGCGGCGCATATTCAAATGAATGCAGCTTGTTGTTGCTCTTGTTGTTGTTGTTGCCACTTGGCCGCCTTTTTCCTTTGATTTTTGCCGTGAAATGTGGCCGGCCTGTTATAGCTATGTATAGTCAGCATTTACGTGGATTGCGGACAGCGGATCGCAGTTGGTCTTACAATTAAATTGCATTTGCCTTATTGTCATTGGACGTTGAAATGTTTTATGACGACATTTGTCATATTTATTCTTATAATTTTGTTATACATATATATAAATTAATTATAATTCAAAAGTATTGTTAAAGGTTCCTGGCTTGTCAATTTGCCTACCGTATGCCTATTTAATTATTAATAAATCCATATTTGTGACTGAGAGAAAAGACTTGATTTGCCTAGTAGTTAAATAGATACTATTTTAGCAACTAGCCAAGGATTTAACCTTCAAATGAAATCAATTTAAACAGCCCACTGTTGACTTAACAAATGAAGAAACTGTTTTCATTTGTAGACAATCATCGTATTGGAGTTTTTCGTGTTTAGCACAGAAGGAAGCAACGCAATCAATACCCATTTCAAGCAATTTTAATGGGTACAAGGTATAAAAGCAAACAAATTCATTAAAAAAGTCAATTAATCACAAGACTTGAGTTTAACCCAGTCAAGAGCCAACAAAACGACAGTTCGACAGTTGGACAGCCGATCAATGGGTATAGTGGATTGTGTGAAATGTGCATGCGCATTTGTCACTCTCTGTCCACAAATGAAATAAATGCCACTTCGCTGCGATGAGGTAAGCCGAGTCGACTTTAGCCATCAACTTTGATCCATTAAAGTTGAGTATTATGAAAAATAGGGTATTTTATGCGGCAACACAAAGATAATTGACATCTTCAGTTCATTTCTCAATAAGACGATCATTTTAAGGCACTAATGTAAATTATCTCGTCTCGTATCTTGCACAATTAATGGGATTGCATTGCAATCAGAGTGCCTCCTCAATGCTCCCATTGACATATTGATTACATAATGACAAACATTTTCGTGTGGTCGGAATCTGTTATGTTATGGCCACGTTGTACGATTTAATTATTGACATGTATTTCATAAACATTTTTATGTACTGCTAAATGCTGCAGAGGAGTTGTCTTTATGACAGTCCAGACGTTGTGGCAACCACTTGAGAATGCAATCAAAACTAAGCCGCTATTCAAAATGTGACGCCCACGATATAAAAAAGAAAAAAAAACAGATAAAAAGACAGACAGAAAGACGCATAAATTTGTTTAAAAAATCAATCGCGTTGCATGCAGCATGCAGCAGCAACGCATTTAGGAGATTAGCTACAATTCGAACAGTTGCTGTGTCTAATAACAGGTGTCAGTCAGCCAACCCCAAAGCTGCCCACTGTTCACAAGCATTAATTATGCGCTGTTTTCACATGGGAAGAGGGTATAATCAACTTGTAGTAATCTATGCAATCATCAAACTATATTATTAACTTGAGTTAATTGTACAGTTTTAAGCTTAGTACAACATTTTAATTATTAAATATTACACAGTATCAACTAGTCGATCATCAGTGAGTGCAAACATTCTTACATGCTTTCAGTTTAGATTTTTTTTTTTAATATTTACTTTGGCACAGATTTTCCGTAGTAATAAATTTAAAGTACTTAGTTGTTATGTATTAACAGATGTTAAATTGATTAGTAGTCGGTGCCTTGAATTGTTTCCGGCATTTAAATAAATGTTTTTATGACAAAAATCATTAATGAATGTTTAATTTACACCTCCGCAGCTTTTGTTTTAGGGGTTAGACTAACTAACCACTTAAGTGCAATTCAAATCTGCTGCAAGCTATTTAGAAATTGCCCAAAGTAATAACCATAAATTATAAAGTATCTCCCTTGAATAGTTACGTCTTAATTAAAGTTTAACTAGATTAAAGCGAGTCTTGTCATACGATTTTAATTACTCGTGTTTGCTGTCCACATTTTTGTGGCTCATGGTCAAAATCTCATTAAATATTTGCAAGCAGTTAATTAAGAGTTTTAAAACGTGTGGAAATGGTGCAGACTCTTAAATAAGCAATAAGCAATTTAACTATATCCCTTAGACAATTCTCAATGGATGAAAGGAATTATTTATTTATTTATAAATATTAACTTTTTTACATTTATATGCAAATAATAATAATGAATGGAATAAATAATAATAAATAATTCCTGCGAAGATTGAAAATAGCTGGAAGAACTTTAGGCAGTTCTTAAAAATGATTATGAACAGATGTCAAAATAAATATTCATATTGCATTCTGCGTCGCTAAAATGCCAAGTGAGACTGATGCAAAATTTAATAAGAAATTGGCTAGGGAGGAATAATAAAGATGACCTCATCTTCTGACATCACTAGTGGAGCTTATAAGAACAGACGACTAAAGTCGCAGTTTTTTCATACCTCATTAACAATGCATTTGTAATACACCAAGCCTGTTAGAAACTTGAAACTTTGATTTGTTTTTTTTTTCGATGTTTGTCGTGTGTACTAATTAATAAATCAGCACCATTATTAAATGAATAAGCATAACAATAATATCTGAAAACAAGCAGCGAAATAAGCAAGACAAGCAAACTTGTCGGCTAAAGACGGAATAAAAAAAATGAGGTATGTTAACTTTTGGATGCCGACGACTCATTGATTTTTAGCCAACATCCTTATGCTGGTATCTTGTAAGAGCAAACGTGGGTTGAATGTTTTTTTTTTTTTTTATAAGCTGAGTGTGAAGAAAGTGAAACGCTTTTGTGGATACGATTTGTGGGCGTTGTCGGATATTCGATTTAAAAACAATCGGTATGTCAGAAGCGTTGCGGCTTTTAAAAGGCAAATTAGTTCGAGTCTCATCGCCACTTAACTTCCAACATATTTTAACGAGTTTATTTGAAGCAGATGTTGCCTAAAGCGTATTAAATAACCAACAACCAATATTGTTTAAAGGCAACCTGTCAATGAGGCCAAGAAAGCAAGTATGTCAAATTGATTATTGTTTTGCCTCAAGCGTAGATTCTTGAGCGTCAATCCAAGTGGTGTACATTGTACAGTAGCCACATATAACAACGTACATATTACTGTATGCACACAGCCTGCAAACACCTTCACATAACAAAACATAAATAACGAAACGATATAGTTGTGAGTGCCCGTTCATCAATCAAGTGTTTGTTAATCATGTGGGTTCCATTCGAAAACAAAATGTTTGCAAATATACAAAAAAAAAAAATAAATAAATATAAAAAAACCAGTTATGGTGAACTAGGTGTGAGTAACCGACTGGCTAATACCTTGTATTTGACTTTGGGTAGCTACTTATTTATATTAGAAGAAACTATATTTGCTTTAGGTGTATTCGATTTGTTAACCATTTTTTTCAATGTTCATTGCGTTTTGAAATTGCTTGTCTAGAAACTGATATGAATGACATAACAAACCAAATAAAATGAAAAACCAACGCTAATTATCAACGCAAAAAGAGGCATTAACACAAACAAAAAAATATAAACGGCAATTTTATTGTACGTTTAACAGTCAACAAAAGACATCAGCTGGAAAACCGCTAACAGTGGCACCGCTCTCTGGTATTAAGTATTTTCCTAATTCCATGCTTTCAGCTTATAAATTGCATAAAACTTAAAGGCCGATTTGCGCCCAAAGCTTCAGGAAAACAGTTTGCAAGTGCCAGCCAAATTGCTGGGAAAAACGTTCAGGTCTTTGTCCATTACTTTTACAATTTTGGTTAATCTGCAGTTACTAACAACTAATTTTTGTTAAGTTGAGAGTACTTTTCGACGATACATAGATGTGGAATTAGACGTGTCAAATCGTGGCAAACAATCATGGATACATTCAGCCAAATTCTTGGCAAAGTCAGTAAGTGTTTTACAATTTTAACTGAATGCATCGAGCTCAAAAGTAAAATATAAGTAACTAAATGTAAAATATCGAGCCCTGTCGAAGTCGGTAGTACATTTTTTGATAGGGTGTGCAGTTATAATTTTCAATTAGCTTGTGTCAGCTGGGAAAGCAAAGCTAAATGATTAAAATGCATAAAAAACTACGGTAATTGTTAATAAAGCTAAGCATTTAATACAACTGCAACTGGCGTCGGATTAAATGCGTTTTGTGTGCCGAATGAGATGGGGGTAAAAAAAGCAGAGCATTCTGGTTATGAACAGTGGGGATGATCCACCCAAGCGCCAAGTGTCCTTTAATGAGACCCGCCAGAAATCTCACTCAGAAAAATATTGCTTAAAAAACTCGAAAGAAATTTGTATATGTGAAATATTTAAAATAATAATTTTTAATAATATAATAAGAATCAAAAAGCGAATGGAAGAATTCAAACTAGAAATTATACATATTTTGCTACATTTTAGAAAAACGTTCACTGGAATTAAGTGAATTCTAAAAACCCTGGTTTGCAAATTTACTTTCTAAATAATAAGGTGATTTTCAGCTATTTCAGATTGGCTATTTTCAGGTTCAGAGCATTCTGGAGATTTTTTTCGAGTGTAGGACGAGCCGGACATCGTGCTGCTAACCATATCATATCTAAGCATATATAAATAGTTGGCACAATTTAAATACCGGTCACGCTTTTCTTGGGCTTAATGCAAAAATAGAAGTGATGCAAATAGACGGGGGCTTTAAAGAGTTGAGGTATTTTCTTTCACGATTTGTGTGACATGGACGGAAGCTTAAAGTTATAAATTAAATTAATTATCTTAACAGATCTTGTAATTAGTTTCTAGACACATATTCCAGTTAAAATTAGTAAGCACAAAGATCATGTTAAAATTTAACAACTTTGTTATTAGTCAAATCGCCAAGTTAGTTCCTTTCATTAATGAATTTGATTTTCAGATCTGATATATTATATATTATATGAAAGCACCAGTGATAACCCATGCTATCTAACTAAGTTTATTTAGTTTGAAAATACAATTTTGCTGTACATAATAATAATAATTGTACTAAATTCTACTGATCCTATGTATCATGTTCATTCAACTTCATTAGTTACTTGCATTATCACTGGTCCAATTCTTTTATTTTTTTATATTTTTGGTGTTGTGCTTTTTGGCTCAACGGTTCATTGACATTTTGGACTATGCTTTGTTTTTGCTTTCTGTCCAGCTGTTTATAATTTAATGTATGTATATATGTATATATGTACGTGATTTGTATACGATTCGTAGATGTATTTCTTATGTCTGTGTTGTCACACTGTTATTTGCTGCTAACTCTAACTGTTTTGCATTGTTTTATGGGCAGAGTTGCTTTTTGTCGTGCCTCGCTGTGAGAACATGGGAAACAACACCATGAAAAACCACAAACAACAAACAAAAGTAACAACAACAACAGTAATGTGGTGCAACACTTTACATTTAATGGGGTCTGGGGCGTTAAGGTTGGCGTTTCCGGGGGGAGAACGGTGAGGCGTCACCCATAGGGAATATGTATGTGTTAGAACTAGTGCTTACCGTTGCCCATTTAAAAGTCACGCATTTTGTTGATCAACTAAAGCTCATATGCATGTGTGCAACACGACTGTGGCAAGTGAGCGAGCGTGGAAATTTATGTGGCCTACATAATGTAATTGTAATTAGCTAAAAGGTGAGTCGGCTATTTTAAACTGTGCCTTTACGGCCAGAAGTATTTAATTGAAAAATAAATTGAATATAGATTCAAGTTTAGCATAGCTAACTATGCAAAGCTTAGTTTCTGCTACCTTTTGTTGAAAGCGGCAGCCTTGAAACATTGCATCGTCAATAAATGTTGCTCCAATTGGGCCTAATGGCATCGTTAATGCCTGAAAGATGACTACAACTCACAGTTGTGGCAACAACCAACAACCATGCCCCAAAACATTAATCATGCTAATGAGCCCCAACACTTCTTCTCTCACTTGGAAAAACTACAGTCCAGAAAATAAGTAACTAAAGTCTCTGCAACATGGGTGACTGCGTCCGAGGCGGCAACGGAAAATGAAAAAAAAAAATAAAAAAAAAAGGGAAAACAATTTTGAGGCGGCAAGTCGGCCAAGCGAACAGCGGCGTTTTCCACATCGACGCACAAAAATTAGCAACGAGATCTGCCTAATAAAATTTCAATATAAAAAAAAGCATGTAGCCAAAATTCAAATTTCATAGCGAGAACGCAAGAGAGAGAGAGGGAGAGAGAGAGAGAGAGAGAGAGAGAGAGAGAGAGAGAGAGAGAGAGAGAGAGAGAGAGAGAGAAAGAGAGAGAATGGGAGAGATATGCAAAAATGTAACAAAAAGCGACATACAAAAGTTGAAAGTAAAAGAAAAGCATTTTCATACAGTTCAACAGCGAGAGACGACTTTCCCAGAAAGTCAACTGCACAATTGCAATCAAAGCAACTGCTGCAACTGCTTGTGGACCGGACCGGTCTGTTCCGCGTCTGTTTTTCTGAGTGGGTGTGCCCCCAGAGAGACAGAGAGAGGGGAGAGCTAAAATTGTGGCAATGCTGTCGCCTGACATAAGCCAAATGGCCAAATACCTAAAAAAAAAAAAAAAGTATCGCTCTGAACCGTTGCAACTTTTGACTTCTTGCCTCTCAGACATAAACTAGCAAGCGTGCACAAGCCGAAAGTCACAGACTAGAAAATACCCTACACTTTGTATAGAAAGCAGAGCTAAACTTGTATGAAACAAATACCAAAAATTAAAGAACTTAGACACAGTTAGACTTGGCTAATCCGACATGGCTAGTGGCATGCTTGGTAATGTCGCAAGAGTCATTCTCACATTCACATGGAAGGGATGCGGTGTGGAGAGGCGGTTCAGCAGTACAAAGTTGCTTTTGTCGCATGCCCAAAAGCCTTTAAATTAAACAACCGCACGTTTTCATGCGGCCAGCAGCTGTAGCAATAGTTTCCAATTCGGTTGCAACCCAGACAACACTCTACCCAACAAAGTTGAGCAACACCGACAAATGTCCAAAAGAAACCACAAACTCAATAAATATATCAACATGAATAAACAGCCCAAAAACAATAAACTCAAGCAGACAGTATATAATTAATTATTCCTTGAAATTATGTTAATTTAAATATTCAATAAAAATATTAAATTAATGAGTTATGTATTATAATATTTAGGTGAGGCTAGGCTGGTAGTATTCGACCTTGTCTGATTCGAATTTATAAGACTTCTATAAGCTTTCCTGGTTTTTTCATAAATCATTGAAAATTAGTTTAAAGCCAATCCGATAACAATCCAAAAAATGTTAAAACGCATTTTCTGGCCTTGCACTAAAGATTCTGTAAATAACTACCGCGTTTTATACACCTTTTATTATTTAAAAAGTATTAAATATAAGCCGATTTGTCAATGATCAAGTTCATTCTTGTGCAAAAACTGAGCAGAGTTCGTTATAGCCAAGTTCGACTAAATGCAACACATTGAGGTCAATTGGGGTGGGGGATATGCCCGACGGCTGATTCTGAGTCATGAAATGCCCGCATATTGGTATCGTTTTTTATTATTTGCCTTAAAATGTAGAACATACTGCACATATCTCTCCCTTTATACATATATATATATATATATATATATCTATCGTAAATATATAACATGAATGAATGCTGTGAATGCATATGCCACTTTTTGATATATTACTTTGTTGGACAGCGGCTGGGGTCGTTTTGGTCGTGGGTATATTAGTTGCAGAAGTGGTTGTTCTTGCTTGCTATTTGTTTAAAGCTGGCTGTGGCTGCCCACAATATTCAGGCGAAGCCCAACACTCGTGAGTGTCCAAAATCGATTTTTTTCACTTGCCGTTTTAATTAACCTAACCAAATAAGCAGCGGAAAAAGTCAGCGACACTATGCAATTTATATATATATGTCTATATATATATATATATAAATCATTTATATTAATCATTTAATTGGCAATTCTTGTAGCACTAAATGAAAGTGGAAAGTGTGGCGAGAAAAACTCAGAGAGAGAAGAGAGTGAGAGGGAGGGAGGGTGGGAGGGAGAGGAAGACAGAGTAAAAGGAGCATGTTTCCTTTTGCAAAGTAAAAACCAGCGACAACTTTTAACTTGGCTGTGAAAAAGTAAAAGATCGCAACCAGTTTCGAGCACCCGCCAGATCTTAACATGCTGTTAAGAGCTAACATTCAATCTAAAGCAGCTCTGTGCTGTTTAATGAGTTGAGGAAATCAGTGAATAGCATAAGAAAAACCTAGCGCGATTGCAACTATCCCATATTATTAAATAGTGGCACATGAAGCAGGCCTCGTGATTAGCGACTCCCCCTTTGAGTTGCCTAAATGCTCATTAAACGCGCATTTTCGAAAATAATTACATGATGTCAGCCATTAATCAAACAACTTCTTCTAGATAAGAAGACACAACACACACACACACAGACACATTGGGGATTTGGTGTGATTTCAACAACGGTTGCCATTCATATCTACCGTACAGTAATAGAAAGCCTTCAATTTAAACATAGATAGATAATTGAGGAGTGTGAGTGTATTCATTCGCTTTTTCTTTTTTTAATGTGCTTGTATAAGGATTTGATGTGTAAAAAAAGAGAGAACTGTTTTAGGTAAATCGAAGATTAAATACCATTGTAGAGCGGAGTCTTCTAATCGACCGATTGTTATAAAGTTATATGAGATAATGTCCGATCTCGATAATTATTAATGTTAAAAACATAATGATGAGTCTTGCAAAAAGAAATGAGTAAGTAAAAAAGTTGTGAAAACTAAAACTCATACTATGACTGATCGATCCTATGACAGCTTTAAGGTATAGTATTCCATGATTGTTATTCGAAATGTGAGAAGCATAATAATACGCATATTAGGTTAGATTACTTCGGATATTTAGGAAAACATAAAAGTTATTCATAGAAGAACTCATCGTTCGACTAATCGTTCCTAAGGCATCTACAAATATTATATCCGATTTGGCCAATTCCGACAAACGAAGCATGCAGTAAATATAAGAATAAGGTTTAAGTTTCATCATGATAGCTTTAAAATTGGGGGGAAGAATTCCAAAATATGTAGATTCCTGGAACTCACACTAGCAATGCCTTTTTGCACTCACTGCAATCAATTGCATTGTTAACGCTGTTTCCTTTTGCTGTGAGAAGAGCTCAAGAGCTATTATTAGTGATAGGCCTCACTTAAGGCAAACCGTTATAGACAATGTAGAAAAATGAGCTGTCATCTGTGGTTGCCATATTTAAAGCTCGAAGCGTTTAACAACGTTTTAGCATCTCTGCATTAAAGGCTGTTAGAAAGTCGCAAAACTAATGACAAATAACGTAAACAACATACACACTCTAGGCCTAGAAACCAGCTAGATGAATAGCACTTTCCCAATACACACAGTATACACACACACACACACACACACACATAGAGAGAAAAGAAACGGCCATTAGAAGCAACCATGGCCACAGACACAACGCCGCAAATAAAGTTGAGTGCGACAACAAGGCAAAAAGTAGAACAAAACAAAAGGAAATCTTTCCAGTAAAAGCAAGAAATGTGAAGAGTTGTGGGTGGGGGTAGGGGTAGGGGTTGGGGGTGGGTAGTGACTGGCCATTTACATTGCAATTTACTTTCGATGCATTTACAACATGGAGATAACGTGGCGTATGCGCAATGTGCATTAAAATGAGGCCCCCTTTTTACCAACACACACACAAACACACATGCATCCATACATACATATTCATATGGGCCACAACAATTACGCCTGCAAATTAATTGTCTGTTGTTATTGTTACTGTTGCTGTGTTGCATTGTTGCTTGTGCGTGGGGGAGTTGGGCGTCACAGCTGAGCAAGGCAATTATGTCCATCGTTCGTGTAGAAAAAATTAACAGCTCTATGCCAGCGGGCTGCGGGGTAACCAAGGAGGAAGTGCAGTGCAAAATTAGTAGATATCTGCATAAAGATATATTCATCATATATATCTATACACATACTGGTTGTGAAAATGTTGTCTGCCTGCGCCTCGCAGGAAAACCCCAATGAATGCACTTTTTTTTTGTTTTTTTGTTCATCTTCTTAATGTTTTCTGCTCCAAAAAGCGCAAAGCGACTGGAAAATTATTATTTCTTCAATAGCGAAAAAGAAGAAGCCGGCGAGATGGCCACACAAAATAAAAATAAATAAAATTAAAATGCTGTCCAAAAATGAAAATGAAAGTAGAAAATTGTTTTGCATAAATCTGCTCAATCAAATGAGCCGACGAAATATTGCATGTGAATTTGCCATTTGATGTTGTCATCCCAGCCTGAACCTTGAATTTGGCTTGCAGGCCCAAAAAGCAGTTGGTAAATCAAATGTAGCTGCTTAGAATCGCTGTTGATGCTATTAGCGCATTACGCAATTTATACGCTAAATCGCAAATGGCTAACAACAAATTAGATAATTGTTCGACAAATTGCGACGCTGAAATTTTAAAAAGTTTGAGCAAATTGCATGAGCGAAATAAAAGTAAACTTGGAGGGATAATAACTAAGTTAACTAGTTAGTTAGTTAGTTAGTCAGTGGAAATTACCGGTATTTTCAAAGGTCAAACAATAATGGAAGGAAAACTTTGTGGATGAAACGGAAAGGATTAGGCCTTATTTGGGTATGTTAAATACAGCTCTTTTTTAAGGGTAGTATCAGTAAACGGCTTTAAACTTTACACACACCAGAAGAAGATAACAGAGTTTATTAATCAGCATGTGCCCGAAATAGATATGTTTACTTTTTTCTTGTATGTTATTGATAAAAATAAATAGCCAGCATTAACATTAAGCCAGCGCGCTTTAAGTTAAGCCCTAAAAATAGCCACTAAAACCACTCGTAATGTATTATATTAAATTTAATCAATATTTACAAAACTCAAGTTGATAAGATATCTAAATATATGCTTAAGCTTTGGTATCTTCCAAATTGAATAAGGTAGCCAAAAACAAAGCCCAATAAAATAATGTAAGATGAGCAGAAATTATATCTAACATTGCTTCCACTTAGTTTAATAAATTATCTCTCAAATCACACATATGTACATCTATAGAAATATAAGAGACAAAAGAGATGTTCAATTGCAAGAGTTATTTATAACACAGCTTAATTCTTAACTGGGATCTGTGTGATATTGTGATCCGCTTCATCAAAAGAGCTTTCTGATTTAAGCACATTTCGTGACATACCCTCATAGAATATGAGCTTTTGATTTAATTAATGCAAAGCAATTAACTCAATGCTCGACCTCTGTTGAGAGTCAATTCATTCATAATTCACAGTTGCCATAAGTTCACCACGCACACACAAATGCATAAGCTCGCATTCACATTATGGTTAAAGTCAAAGGTGGAGGTAGAGGTGGAGGTGGAGGTGGTGTGGCATAAACTCACTTTTTCGCTGCGCTGATAGTTGGCTGGAAATTGTGGGGAGTTTGGCACGCCAAAAAATGATGGCGATGCCGAATGCGGCGTCAACGGTGACTGCAGCGTCAGCTGCGACTGCGACTGCGACATGCGCTGATGATGCAGCGACGACAGCGTTGGCGTTGACATCGACAGCGACGTTGGGGTCATGATTAAATGGCGCATTGTTGTTGTTGTTCTTGTTGTTGCGGCTTATGTTGATATAAACAATAAACTAATTTTGCACTCTCTTTTTGTTGCTGTTGTCGTTGTATGCTGTTTATTTAACACTTGACGATTTACAGTTGCCACAGCTGAGCGGCACCGTTACATTGTTTGCTGTGCTGCTGTTGTTTGTTGTTGTTATTGTTTGACTTTCATTCGATGTGCGAGTTTATGTAAATGTCAATTGTCTTTTTAGGTTTATGGACCTGTCTGCGCATGCCACATCAGCCAAATTATAGATATATACATATATATTTTAACACTCGAGGCGTGTCATTTTTGGGGTTCTGTGTGTTACGTTCCAAATACGACGAATAATAATAGTGATAAATTAGAGAGCACTCGCCGATTGCCTCATTCTGTTTACTATGCTTCATTTTTGTATACAAATTGAGCTCAACCTTATTTAATCCATTAAGTTAACACTGAAATAGCATAACAACGTTTACATAATACATATTTATTTATTTATTTACTTTATCTTTTTGTTTAGGTTTTTAGTTTTCTTTAGAATAAACATAACATTGTTGTGAGTGAAACAATTCGCAATTCTCTTTGGTTCGCTTTATTCTCTTTTTGCCAGCTCTTATTGTTCGCAGTTTGCCTTTATCTTTTATCAGCCTTTTGAAGTGTCTTTTTGATAGTGTTTTTAAACTTATTTTGCACTGCTCTTTTCCCACCTTTCCTCTCACTTTCTAACCGACACCTCTTCAGCGTCTCGTTATCAGCGGACAGCCCAAAAAAAAGAAAAAAAGCGGCGCGACAATTGTGTGAACTTTATTTTTATTTTATACCCTGTTCACACAGGGAAAAGACTATATATGAGTTATAGTTGAATAATACTTATTTAATTAATATTACTAAAGATCTCAATTAAAGATCAATCCACATATAATACTTTATTCCCACAGTTCTGAAGTGACTGTCTCACAGTCGCAGCATTCTCACTATTTCTTGTTTTCCCTTTTCATAGATTTGTGTTTTAGTCACAGTTTTAAATTCATTGACTCGGGCTTTAGAGTCACAAACACAACTAATGAAAATCCCTTTTCTTTATTTGTTTCTGTTCCATACAACACGGCTTACAGTTGCAAACCGATTGTGTCTTACTCACAACTTTAAAGCCATAACTTTATAACCAAATTGTATTTTCTCTCTTTCTTTCTTTTTGACCTTTCTACGGTTTAAGTCACAGTTTTAGAATGATTGTCTCACAGTCACAGCTTCTATAACTAAATATGCTCTCTTTCTATCTTTATAATCAAATTATATTCTCTTTCTTTCTTCACTTTTCATTAAAGCGATTGTTTAAAAGCTACATCTTCAGAGACACAAACTCTATAAGCAAGTATGTCTTCTCTGTCTCTCTTTTTCCATTTTACATGGATTTATTTTTCCCTGTTTTCATCTGTCATTGATTACGTAGAGTATTGTGTGGTCGGTTACGTCAATTAGATTATTCAGTCTTTTTTCTTATTTCTCATTTCTGGTTAATGAGAATTTATGTGGATGCTTTGGATTCCCTTTCCATTTTCTACTTAAATTGTCGAAGGAATTCTAATTGCATTTTATTTTGTTTTTGTCGTTTGCTTTGTACATTTCGTTATAACTTTTGCCCCTTTTCGTGATCTAATCATTTCATTTGATTAACAAAAACAAGGGCAAACAACAAAATCGGTTGCAGAATAATTTACTATGTATATTTTGGGGTTGAGGGTTGGTGGTTGGGGATTGGCGATGTTCCCGTCACAAATTTGCTCTTGTTGCTGTTATACAAAATAATTTACGTCGTTTTGGTCATTTCAACTGGGCGAGAGAATCTCGTCTCGTCTCGTCTCGACTAATTATTTGTGAGCACGCTGCAGCCGCAGTCGCAGTTTCAGTCGCAGTCAACGTCACCATCGACGGCAACGACGACGACGACGACCGAATTACACGCACCGAATATGTCCGAAGGCCGCTTAAAAAGCGCAGTGTTTTTTTTTTATTATTTTTTTTTTATTTTGGGCAGATAATAATGAAAAGCGGGTCGCGGTTCATTTGGAGAATTCTGTTGCGATTTTTGCACACAAACAATTCCTTTTGCACTGCGCTGCTAGCTTGCCTATTACAAATTGCAAAAAATGCACGAGAAAATTGCAATTGCAACCACAGCGAAAACGAAATGCAAGCGCAGCAACCCACAAAACGGAGGGGCGGGCGGGCGGTCGGTCGTGCGGTGGGTGGGTGTGATGCGATGCGATGCGATGAACGAGCAGCGCGGCGAGAAAAACCGCGCACCAAGTGAAATACAAATTGTAACTGAAACAGCGCAGCGGCTGACAAACGGCGCAGAGCCAATGGCGCAGCGGCTGTGCCGAGAGAGCGAAGCGAGCTGAGCAAGTAAAAGGCACTAAAAGCAGCAAACCTTTTAGCACAGCTCAGAGAGTAGCGCTATAAAGAGAGATAGAGAGAGCGAGCGAGCAGAGATCGTGACTCTCAAACTTCGCTTATTGTTTTGGTGGAGTAGCGACGTGCCAGCTGTTTGCTGCTACAGCTGTGGTGAAGTTGGCTTTTGGTTAAAGGTCATGCAACATGGCGAAGCTTTTGCTTTCTGCTTTGGCGTGTGCTTTTCAAAGAGAGAGAAAGTCTCTTGCGCACTGTTTCTCCCTCGCTCTTACGCTGCGTGAGTTGTTTTGCTTGTGATATTGATTATTATTTAATAGTGTTTTGCACATCTGTTGTTATTGGGGAGCTTTTCCTAAGAGCGTGGGCGGTGCTGGCGTCTGGCAACTGCGTACATTGAACTTGACATAAAACCAACTAATTGTTGCTATTGTTCAAAGCGGAGCATTGTTTTTATTATCATTTTTGTATCTTTTAATTGCGTGAAATTCGAAGCGCGCTAATTGTGGGTTATACAGCCTAAAAACTAGCCACGAGACGATGACGTTGGGTGTGGTGAGTTTTTGGATTTTCCTTACGTGTTAATGAACTTGTAGGCTGATCAACGATGTTAAACGATTATAGTGGGCAGCGAAGGTAAGGTACTCGTATAAGGTTGGGAAACTGGGTCAGCGGCAATATCAAGTGAAATTTCTCTTCTTATATCGAGCATAATCTATACAAATTGAAAGAAAATCCACACGTAATTAATCAAATCGAAGCAACAGTCACAAAAAATGTTATACAAATGGGTTTATTTTTTTTGGGAGCGGGCGTCTTTTGAATGCGACAATGTAACTTTCATTTTTTGTGGATATAACATGTAGAGTTTTCTGTTTGCGGGAAACTTGCTGTGTGTGTGTGTGTGTAACTGGAAACTGGATCGTACACTGCTGGCGGACCATAAATAGATCGTGATCGAGTTCAATGAAACGCCAAAAAAAAGCAGGCAAACAGACAAACTGAAAAATTGAGATTTGAATGATTTGACAAAGTGGAAAAGTTGTCAACTCGAGTAAATTGTTAAAGTGGAAATCTTCAAAGTGACCCAGTAAGCGTACTTGTGGCAAACCGGGAGTGTTACCATCCATTTAAGTTTAGAGTCGACTCACCCTGTCTATAAGCTGTTCATCGTTGCGTTTGCGTCGGGCAGGAGCACGGATTATGCGTCCAGCATCTGGTGTATCCATTGTGGCCAAAAGTGCTGGTGCCTCCTCCTCGCTTGCGGAAAATGCAGTGTTGCAAAACTAGTCAAAAGCAAAAATGCTACAAGAAATTAATAAATAATTTAGTTATGATAAATGATAGAAACATATATTTAAAAGTATATTTCAGTTTTTATTTTTGCAAGCAAACATACAATGCTGTCCACACAATTGGTTACAGCATGTCAAATAGTAAAAATGCCAGATGTTGACTAGTTTTTCATTTTGAGAAAACTATTAATCTCGAAAATTTCATAGATTATGACCAACTAATTAATATTAATCGGCTTTGCTCTAACCAGGAAGCTTAAAAATGGGTTTTTCAAACACAACAAAAAATCACATTAAAATTTATATTGTTTTGCTGCTGTTTTATTTTGCTGCTTGTAAGTGTTTGGCTCTCTGTTTATTTTCTTAAGAACCAACTAGTGAATAACAAAGAAATCTAACTCATTTCTACGCTGAGGCTTGCAGCTAATTTTCCACATTAAGTTGCGTTAACAGAGATATATCTTTATATATATATTTACTACACGCTACTGTATAAATAACACAGCTTAAACGATGGGCAATAAACGTATTGCAGCGGTTCTAAGCTAAATGTTCGCATTAACTTAATTTCAACCGGAAGAAATTGCAGTTAAAGTCACAACTTAAAAAAAAACAACATCTTGAACGAAAAACTTACTCTTACTCTTATATGTCGCTCTAGCTCAATCTCGCATTTGTATAAGCCGTGTAAATATCAGTCGAGACTTGAACCCCAACGCTACTCTCATACGCTCTCAGCTACTGCTCGTTGGTGAGGCTTGAGTATTGGCTGTGCGTTTGGTGTCACGACTATACGTTCCACATGTGGTTCGTTGCAAACTTGACTAATACACGATCCACATTTGAATACCCGAACTTTGTAACGGAATGTGGATCGCTTTGATTTTTGACTAGTTTAAAAAGCAATTTTCTATATAGATGAATATAAAAAGAAATCAAATATTCAGAGCTACTCACCTTTATTTTAATATCTAAAAGTTCCACATTTTATTGAGCGTTTATATAGTCGCTCGTTTGGTAGCTGAAATTCTTTTCAGTGTAGATGATGGCTTATTTGGCGACTTATAATTAATTTGGAAGCAATAGTTACGCCGGAGTTGTTTAAGAAAACTGCAAAGAATACATTTTTAAAAAGTCTTGTTAGTGAATCCTAAAAATTATTTTTTTATAATATATTCAATGTTGGATAACATCGCTATTTAGTTTAATGCAAATATTAAATATTTTAATTTCAAATAAATTTAGTTTATTTGTATAGTCTTGTATAGATGTACAAGAATATACATTTTATACAAATAATATTTTAAAAATCAATAAATTCAAAATGAATATTCGATATCTAAAATAAATTGTACTTTCAAATTTAAGAATTCACAGAAATTCAATTCAGAGGCCAAGCCGGCAAACAAGCTTGAATATTTAAAACCAATCAACTGGATTTTTAAAAAAAAAATCTAATTTAAAATTTATTCTCTCCCCACATCCGTCTTCTGTGTCCTTCAGCCTTTGAGGATTGCAAACACAAAAAATTCATGCAAACAACTTTTGCGTTGCAGTTCTTGAAATAAAGCCAAAGTTTCCCAGTGACAACAATGGCAAATTCGCATTTAATAATCAGCCACAAACAATGAAAGTTTCAGAATGTGAGAATGACTAAGGTTAAAATACGCTTTCAACTCAGATTCGTAGGAATTTAAGAACGAGTACCCCGTTCGTAGATTTAATTACACATTATGTATACGTAATTAAGTATCTATACGATACTTGGATGATCGAGCTTTGCAAAAGTTATAATAATTTTGTCGGCAGCATCAATAGCCGATTCAAGTCTGTCTATTTGGAATTTCATGAAATTTAGAATGCATGTTTTATTTTTTGATACACATAGAAATTATGTCGGAGCCGGCTTGGATTGGCTCACTACATCATTGGATTGGCTCACTACATCCCATTGGAAGAATCGGCCGAAATTAGAGTTTTTGTATGAATAACTATTTAATTCAACAATGTTATCTTAATCAAACATTTGGACTACAAATTATCTAGATTAAACTACTATATCAAAAGCTGACATAGAACAAACTGAGTTTTTGTATGAAAATCTTTTTTGTTTGAAGATTTATACTAATTAAACTTACTAGATGTAAGTGTTTATATGCTTTTAACATTGACAAAACAAATTGGATCATATAGTTTTCAAAGGAAAAATTGGTAGGTTTTTGAAATTTATGGTGATATTCTGATGTCGGCAGGTTGAATATGGTCTGCAAGGCTTACCAAATAAGTCGTTAAATAAACATAATTCTCTCTTTATTTATTTTTATCAATAAAACCAATAAAACATAGCTGTTACCAGCTGAGCTTAGATCTCGTTAATGTTTTGTTTACTGTTTTTAATTCTGTCTGACTGTCAGTCGCTCCCAAGTGAAATGCAACAAATCATTGAACTGTTTAACATGCAGACAGTTGCCTCTAGGGGGAACAACGTGACGTCATGCAATGCATCTAAATTGGACAGCACTCGACTCTGACGTAGTTATTGACTCAGAGGCATAAGCTTACATCCAAAGTTAGTCGTACTCTATTACATATAAAAGACTCAAGCCCAAAACTGTGATGAGTCTAATCGTGAATTAAATAGCTCTGTGGCTTAACGCTAGTTATTCGCTCTGGAGTCTGTGAATAAACGAGGAAATACATACGCCTAATTTATGCACTCAAGGTGCAAATGCACAAAGACAACACAACAACAGTTGCAGCAGCAATAGCAACAGAATAGCCAACACCAATGACAACGTGCAACAACAGCAATAACAACAACAACACAACAACGGGGTGATTACAGACACAAAGCAAACACCTGAATGAAGTCACCGAGCACAACAAACAAATCCTCAATTGCTTGATCTACTCTTAAGTGATTGACGTAGAAATACCCTGTTTCGTTTTACGCTGAACAAAGATCTGAGACCAAAGACAATCTAAGAGTACCAAAATAAGCTTTGTAATTATTATTTTTCGATCTAAGGTGAAAACATATAATGTAATATCCATAACAAGTATTGCTGTGAAAGTGAAATTTTAAAATCAAGTCTTAATACTATTAATGTTATTCATTTTGAAAGAGTATCCAAGGCATTAGCTGGATTGCAAAAGTGTCTCTAAACTTTTGCAACAAGCAACAAGAAGCAATGTCCAAAAATTTGTGGGCGTTTTATACTCTGACAACATGGCAAAGAGTATATTAGTTTTGTGCAATGTCTCGTCTGTCTGTCTTTTTGAACGACACTCTTAAAGCTAGCCAATCTTATAATATATGTATATTCGACTATTCTCGCTTTAGATTAAGTGTTTAAATTGGCTTGCTGGGCTATTAAATCAATAAATTCCATAAGTGTGAATTTAATAAATATCTTACACAATTTTAAAGAGAGTACATTAACCAAACTTGCAAGTTTACAAATATAAAATGTAGCACTACACACTATGCAGATATATACACTACAACTAAAATTTGTATCCCTTAAAATTAATCCAAAAGCTTTCTCGAGATATCGAAATATTCAATGTAAAGTCTCCACATGAACACTTTTGGGATAATATCATTATAATATATATCATTATATATATATATAATTAAAACCAAAGTTATTAAAATTTTCTTTTTTGTAGAAGCCAAGCAAAAAAGAAAACTCAATTGATTTTACAAAACATAACAAACACTGAATAATATCAAAAATTGTACCTATTTCGATAAATTTCTTTTTTTTTATTTAAATAGTTGTGAATTAATTTAAAAATGATAAGCATTTTCCCAAGTATTTAACTAACTTATATGCAAAATATATAAATACACATTAAGGTAGATTGTTCAGCTTACAACTTCAATTTTGCTGGTAATAATTGGCGACCTTTTTTAATAATTAAAATATGCATTTGGTGGCTGGAGCCATGTAATAATAATATAAAAACAATATTTATATGTATCTTCAACAGTTTTTGAGCTAGATTTACAAAATACACAATTGGCATCAGAGTATTAATCAGTCGGTTACGCCCGATTGCAATGTTCTTAGGTGTTTTTCCTTGGTTTTCTTCTATCGTTTGTGTTTAACGATTGCGGCATTTTCTTTGCATAACACGAAGTGCAAAAGTGCAGAAATGCAGATGAGGCTACGACGACGAATAAGAGCAAGTGTGAACAAATGTTGGTGCAACTGAATAGTAGATAAAACTTAATAGAAAACAAGTAAGAGTGCTGTAGTCAAGTAAACTCGACTACGATATACCCTGAACCTAGTTATTAAATATATTCTATTATTATTGGCAAATACCCCTTTAAAAAGATTTGCACTAAAATGCGAGCAGCTCTGGAAGCGCCCTCTGCCGACACATAAATACATAGTTGTGCTCGCGTTGATTATCATGCCATCTCTTTCTCACACATGCGCTCGCATACTTATGAATACAGAATATGCTATATCAATAGTATGCATATGCATATCATATACTCATTAGATAATTTATTGCTATCGGAAATTTAAATGATCGATATTCGATAAACGAAGGCAGTTATCGATAAAAAAAAACTTGATCTGCGCCTGGTATACGAGAACCTATATTCCAAAGTCTCTAGCTCTTACAGTCTCTGAGATCTGCGTGTTCATACAGACGGACGGACATGGCTATATCGACTCGACTATTGATCCTGATCAAGAATATATATACTTTGTGGGGTCGGAGATGTTTCCTTCTGCCTGTTACATACATTTGCACAAAACCATTATACCCTTTTTACCCATTTTTAATGGGTTCAGGGTATAAATAGCAAGGTATTGTCTTAGGATTACTACATGACACAGATTAATAACAATAGAGAAATGGCTACTGTAGGAGGAGCAACACTTTTTAAATTGAAAACAAATCAAATCATAATTATTTTTTTTTTGGTTTTTACTGTTATTCGCTCGTCAAGTCAAGGGTGGCGATCGATTTGAAAGCTGCACAATCTATATCTTTAATTTTATTATGCTCGTTAAGATACATAGTTCAACAAGCAGCCATTGTCAATTTGTATGCGGTTCTCATTGTGATGCATAGTTGCTCTTGTGTTTAGCAAAGATCAAGCGGATTTTTGTGTTTTTGTAAGTGCGACCTACTAAAAAAGAACAGCAAAAACGACACGTCTACTACAAAAGACAAGGCAGTCAGGCAGGCCAGACCATGCCAGAGATAGCAGGCGAGTCTCTGAAGCTGGGGCCGAGACCAGACACAAAGACCGAGAGCTAAATAATTTGGGTCAATTGACTCACACAATGCGAAACTTGTTCTGAAAGCGCGCTGACAATAATATCCGCAAGATACTTCTACAAATACTACAACAAACAACAGGCCATAATAATTATACCCCCTCTTCAGATAGATAGGCTCAAAGCCCCAAAAGCATAATATTTAAATTGTGTGAGATTTTGTTGGCCAATGAGAAAAGATTGTCTAGATGCGCATATATTGCAAAAATTATACACAAAGAAAAAAATCGCACTGCTACCTTATGTTTCGTATGTCTAGAAATTATTTCGAGTAGCCAGAAACGCAGAAGGGTTAAATAAATTTCAGGGAGATTTTATAAAATGTAGAGGGTTTTTTTTTAGTGTAGTAGCAATCTACGACTAATCCAAATCAAGAAAGAAAATGTTATGCCAGCTGCCATTTTGAAACGCTTTTATCATTAATATACCTCTTAATAGCTTAATTACATGAATATCGCACAATAATCAATCATTTTATTAATGATAGATGCAAATCGCGAAAGAGGTCGCACTAAATGTGCTGAGTTAATAGATAACTAAACTTAACTAAATAATAAATTAATGAAAAAAATTGCGATAACTTTGTCATTTTTATCGTAAGCTGCAACTTTGTATTATATATATATTTGATATTTTACATTTATTCATATTTTTGTTTTCCAGTTCAACAAGCTTAGGTTTAACATTTAAGACACTAGACACTTATTTTACACTTTATTATATAGTTTTCTACACATCTTCAAAACTAGGTTTGTAATTTTGAAAACCGCTTAGGCACGTTTCCAATTAGATTTTAGATGGAACCTAATCGGCTGAAAAAACAATTAGTTATCATAGAACAATTATCCACTCGCTTGCCCGACTTGGGGTGAGTTTTCCAAAAGCCCATCCAAGTGTTAAGTAATCCTATTCCTCGGTTTGGACTGTGCGTAGTGCCTTGTGTACGGTTTTAACTAAACTGATGCGAGTTATTGCATCAAACTGAGCAGATGCTTGCTCAAAAGTGTTTTCCACACCCTAAAATTTTGATCGGTTATGCTTAGCTGACTGCTTACGCAATTTTTTGCAATCCTTAATTTTGAAAAACTTAATTATACGCAGTTTTCGACTTCCGTTGGATGACAAAAGCATACGCACATTTATTAAATATACCAGTATGATGACTACAGAATTTCCCTACAAACTGCTCTAAGCTACTTGTATCTCATGTTTACAATATACAAATATTTAAAGATTCTATAAATTTAAGTACTTTTAAATTTATTTAGCTTGTCTTTCACTCTTACTTATACAAACAGAGAAAGGTCTCACTTTAAGTGCCATATAAAGTGCATAGCGATATCATAATACCCGCTTACAGTGCTATTAAGGCGTAGCAAGTAATTGCTTAGATTGTACATTTTTGCAAGACTAGAAAGGCAATCAGAATGGGCTCTGCAATATTCATGGATGAGTTAACAAACAGGGGCACAGATCAGCAGCATTTAATTGCTTATCACACGGAATTTCAGTTCGAGTGCGACATTTATGGTGGGCCTTTGACTTTTGAATGCAAAACGAGTTCAATGCATTTTTGTGTCAACAGTTTTTCAACATTTTTTTTTTGTTTGGACTGAATAATTCCAAAACATATGTACATATATACATACATACTCATGCATAACTTATTAAATTAGGTGGAATGTTTTAATCACTGATTTATGCTGATCTAAATAAGTCATTTTAGTGCAGTTAAAACACAAGAAATAAATCTTAACGCTTCGCTAATTACTTGAAATGATATCAAAATCATTGCGGGGATCAAACGGATAAAACTATTTAATACATTTTATCTTACAAATTAAAATAGAGCCACAGACTTGCGAAATGATATGCAGATCCTCGTACAAAGTTACAATAAGCTGATCAAGTTTGTTTTCGATCTGAAGAAACTTCTAGCTAAAAAGATTTATATATAAACATCTATATATAAACATTCGGTTTAACAACCTGAGCTGATTCAAGGCTACCAAAAATCAACAGAACAGTTGTTAAAATGCAAGTGGAACGGATTTCAAATTGAAAGGAACTGTAAATTCGCATGGGTGTTTAACTTAAATGAAGTAGATGATGGGTTTAGATAGACATTGATATAGATATAGACATTGATATTGATATTGTCATTGGAATAGATATGGATGTGCTTAACATATAGAGCATTATTACCCTCATCCACAACTAATTACGCATTACTCAATCATGTCCAATTTATAGATATACACCGTCTATAGCACATAAGTAGCTAATTATTTTATTGTAAGCTGCCGATTGGGCTTAAAACACCCGATTTAATTGCCATTTTGTTTTCTAGTGTAATTAAGAAAATGCAATAATAAAATGCGCCTATCCGATTGCGGTAGATGCAGCAGAGCAACAGTTGGGAATAAGCTCATCAATTCAAATGCCTAGCCTGGCAAAGTGGCCAAAAGCAATCAAAAGCCGGCACGAAATGAAAGACGGTTGCGACAACCACATAGGTAGTGGTAGACGACCAGGGGAGGTGGAGAGGAGAGGAGAAAGGGAGGGGGACACCGTTACCGTTGAACGTTGCACGAATTTGGCGGCGGCTCAAGTGTTAATAAAATATTGCAGTTAACTTGCAGCAATACTAGCGGACATTAGGCGTGCCAAACGGAGGGGTAGTGGGAAAAATGGGGAAGGGCGTAGGGGCGGGGCGGGAAAGACAAGGCACATTACACATTTTTTGCAGCAAACATTTGCAAATTGAATGCGAAATGAATTGCAACCAAATGTGTTTCGGGCGCTGAGTAAGATGATTGCATTTCTTTTCCAATGATTGCCAACGCTGGCCCGAAAGCAGCATCCAACAGCAGCGACGACAACAACAACAACAATAGCTGCTGCAGCAACAACAAGATGCTACACTATATGAAACGGTTTGCGCTTACTTTTAGACTGAAAGTGCTGCGAGGCTTTTTAACAGCACGTCGCTTCCTCTAATGACGCAAGTTCGGCTTTTGGTAGTTGTATACTTTCAAATTAATTTTCGATTTAATGAATGAAGACGTGCTTTAACTTTTTTTTATTGAATTTTTTTTTTTTTTTTTTTTTTAATCAACAACTTTACGGTTGTTTGGGAATATTTTACATTCGTCCGATTCGCAGCAAATGCAAATATTCCGTTGCAAGTCAAACAGTGAAACAGCTCCAACTACGTGCAGTGAAACCAGAGTCAAACTACAAAAGGCACATGCAACAAAAAAAAAAAAAAAAAACTTTGCAATGGAATGCATCATGTGTGTACCATATGCAACTATGCAATACACTGAGCGAAACCGAAAAAAAGGGCAATTACCACTACAAAATAAAGAACCCTTAAATGATTAGGCAGGAAATTAGTGTACGGTGTATCTATTCATCTTACTCGGTGTATGATTAGTTAATTTATAATAAAATGTTGTCGTGCTTATAAACTTACACTTTCATTTTCGTATTTTTGTAATGCTGGGTTTTTTCCTGTGATATTCAGGTATAAACATTTTTAATTTTTTAATTACCTACAATATATATTTACATATTGTTGTCTAGAATATTTCGCTCAATATTTGTCTTCAGGTTCGTCACTTACAACCTTAACTAAATGTAGTACCCATTGAAATTTATAAAAAAAATAAATAATATATTAATAAAAAAAAAAACAGAGGTTATATTATATCATGACAAGCATTAACAACCGAGTAGTTAAAATTATATATACCAAATAATTGATAATTGATTTCATTAACAAAACCCATTTTTTATAATGAAAGCAGGACATTGTCGGCTGTTTAAGAATAAAATGTAGAAAAAAATGTAGAAATAACGGTTATCTTAGGCAACCGATGATTATTTACTCTTGCTGACTGGATTCTCCATTTCAATGTATATTTAAAAACTGACTCTAAAACAATATCATACAGTACTTTTTTGTCCAAGTGCTCAGCAGTAATTTAAGAATATTAATAACTGGTGAAATTATTTAAGATTTCGTGGTAAGCATACTCATCTTTCAAACGATATGATATAGTGATTCGATCCGGGCAGCTCCAGCATATATTTCAAGTTCAAGTTTCATCAGATAGCTTTAAAGCTGAGGAAGTAGTTGCCAAGACGGTCTTGGCTATATCGATTCGACTAATAATGATGATATACTTTATGGAGTCAAAAACGTCTACTTCAATGCCCTACAAAATCCATGACAAAAGTATAATACCTTTGGCAAGGGCATCAAAATAAGCCGTAAACAGTAGAAGCATGACAACAGCAGAAAAAACAGCCCGTATAGATAATGAGAGTACAGAAATCGCAACATAAGATATATGTATGTTTTACATAGATGTACATATTGCACATATATCTATGTATGTGTGTATCTGATATGTGCTTACAAATATCGCGGAAGCTTCAAGGTGTTTAGACGGAATGACGGCGTAACTGCATTGAAATTGCACAGAGACCCATGGATTTCGAAAGTGCAGCAAGCTGAACTTAAATAAGCGTGAAATTTGCCAAATTGTTGGCACCTCTGAAATGAGCCAAGTGATATGAATATCAAAAGCGAAATGTTAAATACTACCGGTTATTATACTTGAAAATGGGAAAGTTGTGCAACAAGTAACAAAATTAATATGTTGTGTATATTTTCTTGATCAGGTAATAGAGAAAATTATTGGTTTTTATTACTTGAATTATTATTGAAAATTGTTAAAGTGGAAAATTAATTGTCCAGAAGTATGCATGCTTCCATATCCTAGTCGACTTACCAATTTCCGTCTATATATACAAACCAATTTCAAAGACCATTAGAACTACCTCCTTCAAATTTTTCATTTACAATATACGCAGCTAAAATTTGTTTCATTTTATTGATAACTACCCCCTCGAACAGCGATACAAATCGATTTCCGATAGCATTAAAAGACATAATTATAAATATAAAGGCTAACAATTGATATATAATATACCCTAAAATATTATTGATCGATTGTAAAATGAAAAATATAAAATAAAATAGAATAACAGATGGATTCAGGATATCTACATCTATATCTATCATTTGCTTACAGGGCATATATAGGGTATTTTCAAGTTCGAAACTATCGACCAAAGCATACGTATTTGTTTTTTGTCATAGCGGTTGTTTTTTTTATTTCATTAGCATTATTATTCTTTAGAGTTCAACGACATGTTCAAATCTACACATCAGACAAAAGCCGACTACAGAAAGTTCAGATGTCTCCATCTCTTGCTCTTTAGCTCTCTTACTCTCTCTGTCTCTTTCTATGTCATTCGCTCACTGTGAGGAAAATCTGCAAAAATTGACGCATTTTTTGTTGCGCACGTACCCGCAAACAGAAGCCAAAGAGAAGCTGCGAGAAATACGTACAACGAGACACTACAGAAACACAGAAAAAATAAAAACTTCGCATAGTTTCATAACAGAAGTGGTATCCATTAAAATACAAGAAAACCTAAAAGCCACACGAAGCCTTGAGGGCAGCATGACGTCATAGCAACGCCTTCGGTTTCAGTTATCAGAGTTGCAAATTTTACTTTTTATATGGCATTAACTCATTCGCCATTTATAATTGGCCTTTACTTATCAAAAGGCGTCGGCGATAGCAGCTAGAGAAACAACATTTGTCAAACAGAAACCAAAACAAATAATAACATTGCGGTAAAGGGCTAACCGACTCGACGATACTCTCCTTAAACAAATATCTATAAGTAACTTGAGGTTTGAGGGTATAGTTGGAATCATGTGTCATAGTCACTTCGGTGGTTGACTTAAATACGCATATTGTTTTCTATTGGTTCCACTTAAGATAAGCCCGGCGCCTTTTAATTATCTATGCTGACTGAATGAATGATTGTGGGATAGTTTCACGCTTATCGTTCAAAAATTGAACTTTCGCACTGCAAACAACTTAGTTTAATAATAGATCTTAAGCAATGAGCGCATACTATATTGGATGAATTTAAGTTATGTATGCTTCCTCTTTAAAATACATCTACCACATAAGACTTAAGTTTTCAATGTTAATTAAAAATGTTAAGGAACTGACAAAGCTCAACGGACTGTAAACATTGTCGGCATAGTTCTCAATGTAATTAATATGCGGCTGTTAGCACCCCGCTGACAAAAGCCAAGTTTCTTTATTCGCCGCTTCTGGTGCTTGCACCCTGTTTGTCGCACGTCAATAGCAGTTACTGATTGGGCTTGCCCACAAAGCCAGAGCACACAGCAAAATAAAACAGAATAGAACAGAAGCCAGAAGCAAAACTCAGCTGCTGCCGTCTGCCTCCTTGCCTGATGGCTGCTCATATCAAATAACCTTCAAGTGTACAAGCAAACAAACAAAAACAATCAATCTGGCATCCAACCGGTTAGATGCATGCTTACATAAATACTAATTACATATACACATTATGATAGACACACACACATAGATAAATAATAATATAATATGTATACATTTTTGTATACCCTTGCGATGTGTATCACAATTTTTTAATGAAGAACATATTTTCGACCTTGAATAAATGATAAAGAATATATTAAATAATTTAAATTATAATTGTAATTTAATAATAATTTCTTGATATATCATCTGCTTGGGACATTGATATTAACATTTTTTCGAAACATCGATACGAACCTCGAATTTCGAAAATTCGCATCATACGAATGTTGAAAGGTCAAAATATTGTCCATTATGGGGAATGTAGATATTCGAGAATGTAACAAATGTTGGCTATTAATTTAGGCAGTGGTAGGGGTAGTACAGATGTCGAATAGTAAAACTAAATAATACAGCTGACATAGGTTCTTATTCTGGCAAGTTATATTGACAAGACTGAATCATCTGGGAAATAAAATTTAATGTATTTTTAGAGTATGTTAACTTCGGCGTGCCAAAGACCAGCTGTATTTCTTTTGTTTTTTTAAATCAGAGAGTATAATGAATGCAACACAAAACACTTGCCAGGGGGATTGCAGCGCATAAAGCCCACTTTAAGCCATATAGCCACATGCAACACCCTCGGAACTGTGGCACCCAAGCGGAAACTACTCAGCATGCCCGTGTTGAGACTCGAGCTGGCTAATCTGAATCTAAACTACTGACCATTCTGTACAAATCTAAGCTAGCTATTGACACCTACGTTTATGGCCGAGTCAACCCTAATCCATACAAGTACATGTCTATAATAACAGGTCTTAGTTTTCAACAACTAAGAAATGAATTATTCAATATTAAAACAAATCTGTTATCAATTCACTAAAATTGTTCTTATTAAGAACAAGTTGCTTTCACATTCTTTTGTTACGCCATTCAACTTAAAGCGTTGACTCTCCTCTGAGTAATTTCAGCTCAGGTGACGCACTCAAAAACATAAAACCCCAGAAAGTAAGACAAAAAGATTATAAGCCTTTGCAAACCGCAGGTAATTTGGTGACATTTAAATTTTAGTCTGCAGTTCGAAATATTATTATTTATTTATTTAATCGGACAGACGGACTTGACTTATGATTCTGATCAAAGTTATATATTTGCTTTATCTAATCGGAGCCTTCTCTTTCAATGTGTCACATATTTCATGAGAAACTTTTAATAGCCTCCTCTACAATCATACAATCATACCATACAAATGATAAGACGCCAAGAGGAATTGGCAGATCAGAAGCCGAAAGAGTGACTCGAGCGTTAAGTGGTTGTCGTTTTGTAATTATTAACAACATCTTTGGAGTGGGATGATGGTTGATGGATTGCTTCTCTCCTGACCTCATCATGGCCAGCTGACTAAATGACTTACTGACAGACAGAGTGACTGACGGTTGCGTGTGGGCAACCAAATAAATAAGCATTTAAACGCGTACACCATTTTATCAATACAAGTTTCGGTTCGTTGCCGTCATTCAAAAAGGCCGCCGATCTTTACTGGCTTACAAAAACAATATCAAACAAAAACCGTGCCTCAAGATTAAGTGTTTTTAGGCAGAGATTTGAGATTTGAGCCGCGGTTAAGTGAAGGTCATTGGCGTTTGTATTTCATGGTTTTTGGGTCAGGGCAAGCGTGCAGAAAATAAGTAAATGTAATGCCAGTAAACCTTCAGAACTAAAATAAAAATCAATTATAATTCTGTGCTAAAAAATACTTTTGAAATTAAGGTCATATTTCTACCAATATTCATTTATATTCGCAATGAGAGAAAAGTTTCCACTTAAAGCTACAAATCGTGTCGAAAGATTTGAATATAGAGATTAAGAAAAATGCCAGCAAATAAGTGAAAACACACGAAAATGTACAGAAAATATTTTTCTTTTCAATTACACAGTACAGTAAACCGTACATGATAAGTTTCCTCATTATTTTTTTTAAAAGATATGTCACTAGGTAAGTGAAAGCCTCAAATTTGGTAAACTCATAAATTTGAATTGAATTAAATGTCTTAGTCACTTTTACAGAATTGTGCGTATTGTCACTCGAAATTGGGCTTAAACCCTCATGTACCCATGGTCAACGTCGAAATGAGATAGAACTTTTTCTGGGGCTTAACCTCGTTTTCAGTTCGGTGCACATGCTAAACGCTTAAAACTCCATAGCCTACGCATTTCGACACATGTAAAGAGAAAATATGCCGCATAGATCGTGGTATTTTAATTTGCACGTTTCAGCTAAAATTGAAAGAAAAAATCCAAATAAAAAGAGACCAAAGTCAGCGTCAGTTTTTTGATGTTGTAAGAATCTTTTTTTTTTTTTTGATAATTCGATGAGCACAATGTGAAAAGAAAGAAAATTAAGTCCAGGAAACGGGCAAGCACACATGAATAATGACAACCCACAGAATTCATGCAAAATTTGAGTCATTAACTTGCCTCAATTGGTGTCTGCTGCCAGCAACAAAGGGAAGCAGCAACCGAATAACGGGAAGGTCGAACATCTGACGGATGTATATACATATATACAATACTTTTACAAAATCGACTCGGTTGCGAACTTTGCGAAAGTCGATAAGTCGCAATTTATACACGTAAGAATAAAATACAAGCTGCAACTTAAAGCGAATCTTTCTTATATTCTAGCACAATGAATTTGAGATAAAGTTTAAACTGCAGTAAATCATAAATTTTCTTATTTAAAATAATAGTAATGCTAAATAATATATGATTCAAATGATTAAGCCTGATATGCAACAAAAGCTGAAATTTAAAAATACATTGTTATCTGATATAAAATGTATGACGTATGAATTTTCTATATATATGTATATAATTTTTGTTGTTTACCACTGCAGCCGAGACAGGAAGTATTCCATCAGACAAAGAGTTTCGCTAAGCAACCAGACAACTAACTAACTCACCCGTCAACCGCCAGGGAAGTCCAGCAAACTAGCAACCAGCAACCTGTGGGCGTTGTCCCAACAGCATGCCAGCAAAACTAACAAAAGAAAAACCAAACAGGAAAGAACGCCTATTTTGGGCAAGCCAAAAGTGACATACCCTTCTAGACGAGAAGTAAATTACAGTCATCCAAAAAGTGACTGATTGATTGTATGAATTCTATTTGAAATAGTAATGCGATCTCGTTGCATCTAAATCTAAATCTAAATGTCTTGAGCATAATAACACGCATAACTAATAAGTTTGATGTGGATAACTCTCCATACAAAAGGTTATCTTTCGACTGATCGATCTTATATAAGCTATATGATATAGTGGTAATACTAATAGTAATAGTAATAATATAAGCATAACAATAGCCATATTGGGGAAGTTAAGCTAGACTAACAAAAAAGTTTCTTATACAAAAACTCATATTTCAACCGATAATATCCGATCCGGTCGCATACGACATTTGTAATGCCTACTGCTGTAGACGAATTTATGACAACTACAAACAGAGCAAATAGTTTGCATAGAAATATACAAACATACGTCTATATCAATTCGGCTAGCGATGATGATCATGAATATATATACGTTATGGTTCGCAGACATGTTTTTCAATGCGTTACAAACATGACGACATAGTTTTAATACCCTTTACAACAGTAGTAGACTAGCAGTGACAAAGTTTTAACGTCGTTGCATGTCAATTTAGTTAGCATTACACAAACTGAGGATTGTCTAGGAAGCCATGAAACTATTCGCAGACAACTTCTCCAACCAGGAACCAGTAGCAGGACATTGAATAAGGGTTGATAAATAACGTCTGCAACTATTTGTACATTGCGTACAAATGCGAGCATTAAGAATGTTTATGGCTCAATCAACTTGCTTGTTGACCAACAATTTGAATATAATTACAAATATGACGCCACCCACTTTTTGTTTATTTTGATAACAAATATTATCCATATTTTAATATGTACAGGGTATTATCATTAGAATAAAGTTCAAATATGTGTCTGACTGTCAAAATAGTGCTGGTATCCACATTCCTAAACGGTAAATGAAAATTACCACAGAGGTAGGTGGACAGATATGTAGGCGTTAAGTGGAACAAATAAGAGTGATCCAAGTGACTGCATTATACTCTGTATTCGAGAAAAAAAAAACACTTATCTTACAGATAAAGCCTTCCTAACTTAAATCGATATTTATGTAGATCGAAATGGAGCACAGAAGTTGTTAGATTTGACGCATTTTCATATTAGCAATCCCAGGCAAGAGGACAGGGGCCAACAATAAATGGGCGTGTCGACGCACTAAAGAAACACGACTCTGGGGAAAGAGGAGTGGCTTCCCCAAAATGACTGTTCTGAGCTTTGGTCGAAAACACCCCCATTTTATGGACGCGTATTATTTATAAAGTTGCATGTTCGGCAGTCACAAGACTCCAGTTTGTCACACTGCCACCACCAACTGTATATTTTAATGGGTGTGCTTAGAACGGGAGTTACAAAAAAAAGAGTAATCAGTATTCAGTGCTTCCTTCACTTTTTTTTTTTGTAAGTGCAGCCACAATTTCCTGGGGAAGGTGCGCCCACATATGTGTGTAAATAACAGACAAGCATAACATACACAATATGTGTGTATTTATAACAAGTCCGAACACCTGTGTGTATATATATATAATAAACGCGGCTCGAGGAACTCGTCGTATGGGAAACGCTCTCGAATAAATGCTGCATAAAACTAGTTGTACAACTGGTGGAGGGTGTGGGGGTGTCAGTAGTCGACATTGCAGAGTCAAAGTAATTGAATAGCTTTTTCGCTGGCACCAGAGCCAAAAATTCACTTTACTTGATTTGATGCACAAGTATATAGGCATTTACTGAAAACTGAATAATGATAACACAATTGAAAAGCACCGATTTACTTTGATACATCCTTTCTGGTGGCACCAATAAAGATCTCAAATTTCGCGGCCCTAACTGTACTTTACTGTACATGTAACCAAATATATATTTTTGTCTAATGTTAAAGTGATTTGTAAGTTACATCATTTTACTTGCCTTATTAGAATTTGGATATAAATCGTATAAGTTTACCTGCAAAAATATAAATAATTTTAAAGAATTAATAAATTAGTCAGTTAAAAAATTATAAAATTTTAATTATATATATAGATTCATGAATACATATATATATTTTTTATTTGTATACTGTCAGCAACTGTATTGCAACGGCACAACTGATAAACATATTAGCAAGTAAATTAACATTTGTTGCTCACTCACCCACATCAACTCCCCTTTGCCTATTTACCACCCAACCCATTCTCTCTGCTCTGTTTGTACAAGTTTTGCAAATCTCTTTCTCTCTCTCCCTCTCTCTATCTATCTTGTCATCGTTCATATAAATTAACCTACTTTTAATACCGTTTACACCATTAGCAGTCATAACAACAAGTTAATTTGGTTATGAAATTCAGAGCATTTATTATTATTTAATTTGAGTCCATTTGCTTAGCTGCTTCAGCAAACCAATCGAGTTTAAAAACATAGCAGTGCTCTGCATTTTGCATTTTGTTTAAAATAATAAATGTATATAATAAATTAAATGTCGCATGTTTATGTGTTAAATATTTTCTTTTGAATTATTCAAGTGTTTTACTCGAAAAGCGGTGACTGTCGTCTATTTACTAATATTTATACCAACAATATATTTTTATTATTACAATTGTTGTCAAGATTATATGCTAACTTGTTATAAGCAAACTAAAATTTTCCCTGCATTTAACTAAAATAATTACCATAACATATATTTAAATATTTGGGCAACAATTTTATAAATAACCTGTGATCATTGTCATTTTAGACATTTAATAATGTCTCATCGATTTCTGCTTCTTCTTTTCATAGAGGAATTAGTTTTATAAAATTAATAATATTTATGTAAGCATTATATTATTGATTTCATTTAGATTTCATATCATAGTTATTAATTTATAACTTAAACTTTCACAATAATTCAATAATATTATTACCTCAAGATTAAATAGTTTTATAGTTGTGCACAAATATCTTTAACTATCCCCCGAAATGTATTATAGAACCTGGAAACTGATTCTGATTGTGAATTCAGACATTGAACGTTATTTCTTTATCTTCCGTTCATAGAGGAACTCGTTTACCTTTTGACATCGCAATAATTTGCGGAATTAACCTTCCACTGTGCCAAACTTGGCAGTTTGCACTTTTCAATTTCATTGAGCCTCCGGTCTGACTTTCTATGGTGATTTTACAGTTTATGGGTGGAAAGTTAATAAAAAATTCATAAGCAGAAGCAAACAACAATCTCGTTTTGTAGCCACTCAGCGGGCAAGCAACATTTTGTGAACTCTGATTGGCGAATTTACTTCAATGCATGTGTGTGTTTAAGTGAGTGTGTATGTGTGAGAGCTTCGCGTTTTTTCATCTTTATAAGGCAACAATGTAATTAAAGATCATTATTAAAGCATTAGACATTTGCAAGTGGCGCTCCTGACCATGTTTAGAAGCCATACAAAGCAGTTGGCGAATTCAAAGTAGTTCCAAATTGACACAAAATAGTTGTTGGATCGCCTAGTCGCCTAATAAGTTTCAAAAGATTGCAATTCATCAACTTCATAAATCAAGAAGACTTATTTCCAGCTGTTTTTAGATATTATCACATAGTGTTTTTCGCAGTGGATTCCGTTCAAATTGAACGATCTTACATGATTTAGGCCGAAGTCATTAAGACACGTTCAAAAAAAAAAAAAACTCCTCAAATGTTATATATTAAATCGATTTTTTTCAAAAGTCATGAATAGAGAATAAAAGCAAATACTACACGGAAATCTAACTAGAAGCACAGCTGTTAACTAATTTGAAATTAACTGCTAATTTCTGCCTACAACAAATTGAGTTAAGACCGACTAATTTCTCTTTTTTTTTGCACTAATTAATAAAACAATGTTGTGAAACAATAATATTTGCTTTGTGGCCTATTTAACGCGCCTATACAAATTCATTAAAAACAAAAAAAGGTGGAGAAGCAAACAGGAAAAAACGAAGAAACAAATAGCAATTATGCACAAAACGAACTTGAGACGAATGCAAAGTAATTGACAGAAGCGGAAACCATTTGGTTGGCTGTATAAATAACAGTTTTGTTTGGTAAATGAAATGACATACTATGGATATTGAATTAATGCCAATTGGACACGCAACAAACTTTTAGTTAGATTGAACCATGTGTTTGAGTGCTCGACTGACTGAAATATGGTTGCTTTTTTGCTACCCAAAATGTTAGCTTTTCAAGGCACCCAATGTGCCATAATTTATATGAATATTGCGAAAGATCTTGTGGCGTAGCTTAAACTCTTTTGCGAGATCTAAAAAGATCAACACATTCAACTCGATCAAGTGGTTTGCCATGTGGAAAATAATTATATATATATTGTACACAAACGATATTGATAAATTCCATTATTATTTACATTGAATTGGAATATGCGGAAATGATCATAGTTACGTCAGATTAGTTGCTACCCTTGTTATCCAATTGTAACAAAAGCAAATCACACTATTATGTAAATGTCAAAGCGAGACCTCTTCTCTTGTCATGCCACGCCCAAATTACTGTTCATATCCCTAATTAGCTGTGAAAAGTGTGGAAAAACTTTCGCTAGTTATGCGAGACGCTTAGCGCATTTGGAAAGTCCAATATATATATGTGATAACGTGAACCGCACTCAGTCCAGACCCGTTCAAACAAACAAACTGGGCTCATTTCTCAACCGTCGCCAGGTAAATCAATTGAACTGAGCGTCTGTCACGTTTGCCCACTTTCAATTGGAATGTAACCCAAACGTATAACGATCATCATCTTCACTTATGATGATGACGATGAGGTTGTAGGTTGACTTTTTATACTAACTGGCTAGCCTAACGCATAAATAACATCAACAGTGTCCGATGTCCGGTGATGACAATGACAAACCGCTAATCATAACTTAAGCATAACATAACAGAAACCGGCGAGCTAAATTGACTAAACGTGTGCAGCACCTTACAAGTGAAAACTGAATACAATAATATACAAAATCAGCAAAAAAAAAAATGAAAAAAAAAAAACCATTCGAACTGGTAAAAGTTAGTTGTTGTCGTGCTAAATGAGCCGCAACGAACGCCCCTCAGATGTTGAATTGTGACCAGGCAACAGCCTATCAATACAAAATCGTTAACTTTCGGTCGACAGATATCTATCTACACATATATAAATATGGGTATATAGCTAGCTGATTAGTTTATGTAGATAACGGAACAGTGACTATGTCAACCCACGGGCAATTCCAGTAACTAAATTTAAAAATGCATGCATTATGCATAAATTAATGTCCGTTAAATATATTATGTGCTGACAACTTGATTAAATTATTCTTATTTCCTACAATTTATATGCTCTAATGTATTCCACGCTTAAGTCCGGTCTGCATAAGCTAAACGACTTTCTTTTGGTATTGGAAATCTGTCGAGCGAATCAGTAAAAGTTGTGGAAGGTGGAAGGGGTCAACTCTAATTGCTGTTAATTTTCCATTGTTAGCAGCTCTAAGGTTGAAGGTGTGCCAATTAGCTGTAAGTTAGTGCGATGCGATTGCTCTTTGATTTGGCTAAAGCTGCGCATGTCATTCTTATTGCTTTAGCCCATTAAAAAATAGATAAAAGGGGCGTAATGAAAGTGCGCCAAAGTATGCAACAGGCAGAAGAGAGCATTTCCAAACCCATAGAGTATATATATCCGTTTTTTGATTTTCGATAAATATAAAATGAATTTACATAAAATTTATCTCGACTAGAAAATTTTAACGTGATTTTTTTTTATTTTCCAAAAGTAGAGAGACAGTTCAAAGATTTCGATCGCTTCTGTAGAGTGTCGGAGCATATACTTTTATAAATGATTTAATTGTGAGAGAGATTGATTACTATATTCTTTACAATTTCCTTACTTTTATTAAAAAAAAAAAAAAAAACGATTCACACAGAATTTTTAATTGTATTCCGTAGTTCTTAGCTAGCTATTCTAAGTGTTCTAAGCAGCAAACATGCTTTAACCTTTTTACACTATTAAGCTAGAACACACGACGAATTTAACCATGCATATGAATTGTGTGTGTTGTGTGTTCAAGCAGTCAAGTTCAATAAACTCTAACAAACTCCAGAGTTAAAGTTTAACAATATTTTTTTATTTCCGCTTTTCTCGTATGCTATGGAGAAGTGTTTTGGTAAAAATGCTGTATGGCATAACTAGACAGCAAAAGTCGACAATAAAATAAACGATGATTGCCACAAGCTAGAAGGAAGGAGTTAGCATAACAACAACTACAACAGTTTCGACAATAGCTTTATTTTTGCTGGGGGTCAGACAAATTAATGGACAATGAACAAGGCAACTGAGAAACATCACACAACAAAAGCCATTGTAAATAGTTGAGAGGGGAGGAGGGGAATGGAGAGAGGGTAGGTGGATAAAAAAAATAGTGACCCATTGGTTTCATTTCATTTGGCAGCAACAAAAAAGAAAAAAAAAACAAAACAGTCAAAAACAACAGTAAATCATTCAATGAGCTCGACATTTTGTGCCATTTACTGTTCTCTGTAGGATTTCCAGTTCAATTCAGAAAGCTACTCATTTTGCTCTACTTAATTGTCATTTCCCGTTATCCCATCCCTTATAAATATTTCTTAGAAAAAGTCATCAACTGTTCTACACCCTATTCGATAGAGAAATTGAGAAACTGAGCATCAGGTTGGGTTTGAGAACAATTGAGTGCACGATTCTCACAAATTGGTCACTTTTGAATTGGAGATTTTTTTTTGCTTCGAGTTGTGTTCGCTTGAAAAAACACGTGTGTGATTAAAAATAAGAAGCAAAAGACAAACATGAAAGAAATCCGAGGATAACATACCCTAGCAAATAAAATTTTAATTACTTACTTCTAAATTTGAAAAAAAAATTTTTTTTTCTAAAGCAGCTACGTAATATTACAGACAAAGCCATATCGAGATGAGTAGTGATGCGAATTAAGAATATATATAAAGCATATACCTTATAATTCAATGCGTTCCATGTTTATTGTCTTAGCTAGAATACTCTCTGTAAGAGCATAAAAATAAATTAATGACGCAAGTGCGGCAAGCGAAGAAAATAAAACTAATTAGACGAAAAGCATTTAAATAAAAATAACACAGTCGGCAAGCAAGCAAAAAGCGATAAAAAAAACTAAAAGAAATAAAGAGCAAAAACAAAACAGAATCGGCAATAAAGAATGTATAGGAATCAGTATTTAGTACGCAATTCAACGTTGCAAACCTGTTTGAGGGTCGGGCATAATAATCTATAATCAAGTTCATTTTTACCTTGATCATTGCAAACCTCAATAGATTGATTGATGTATTGATTGATTGGAGCCACATTTCGCTTGCCCTATTGTTTGTGTATTATGTAAAACGTTGGCAGATAAGATACTAAATGACCAGAATAACAAACAAAGTTCATGAAAGCAAAATAAACTTTGCAACTTGAATAAATATTGCAATCAAGCTGTCTATTCAATTCAAACAAATTAATTATTATCTTTCAAATTGAATGAAAAGACTCTAAAAAAAATTTAAGAATTTCACGAGTATCTGCAACAATAAATCGGACGCATAAATTATAATTATGTTCTGTTGGTAGAGCGTGTTTTTTTTTTGGCAGCTTGCCAGCCTCGAAAGCAATAGCAAAAAGTTATCGTCAAGTTGCACATTTTTGAACAACTGTGGCAAGCAAATGAAAAACAAAAAGTTTATTGCAAGTTTTGCGACACTTTCAACAAAAAAAGAAGAAAAAACAAATCGGAACATTTCTTTCGCGCTTAACCGACAGTGATATTCTCTGACAACAGTGAGATACCAGGAGATAACACATGTGGGCGTATCTGATTTTGATCGATTTGCATAAAACCCCAATTTAAACTATTTGTTTGGTGTGGAAATAGACGAATACATATTCCAAGTCTTAAGACTCCAACTTTAGGAATAGACGTGCACTACACAAAACTAATATACTCTTACTACCTACGGTATCAGTGTATAAATATTTGTTAAAATTAGCATCATAATAGAGTCGTGTTTTTATTGTCCAAACAGGCAGTTGGAAAATAAGTTTTGACATTAGAGGAACAGAGACCACTTTCTAAAGTTAAGTACAATGTATGCGTATATTTTATTTAAATAAGTACCCATGTATTTAAGTATGTGCAGTTCGCATTGTCTCTTAGATACACAAACCACTTCCTCCAAAGCATTACTAGTTCATTGCCTTAGAGATCTTGGCAACTAGCCTGAGTTGTCCAGTTGTCGATGAAGCCCTCTAGAGTAATACCCAAATTGCTTATGACACAGAGCATAACCATTGCTCTTTATAGTATAGTAAATTTGGCAAATCATCAAATGTTAAATTTGCAACAAAAGTTGCTCAATGATGGAGGCAGAAGCTTTAAACAGCTGCTTCAGAACTAAACCAGAGCTAAATTGAGCTGATGAATGCTTCGTTAGTTATGTAAATAAGATGGATCACACATGTAAGTATGTAAGTATTTAGGAAATAGCACACAATTTAAAATCAGCAAGGAGGTTGAAAATGCAATGGAAGTATAGCAAACAAATCAAATTCAATTAAGATACTTAATTTTCTAAAACAAATAACCAAGTAATTTGGGAACAACTTGGCAGAAATGTGCTGTTTAATTAATTTTTAAATCTCAACGAGTTCCCCATAGATAGTTGTACGATTCAAAAGTAGCCAAGTAGCTAAACAAAATTCCATTGGGAAAAACATAATTTAGTCTATAATGAACTAAAAATATTTCACGCTATGCTTTTTACATTTTTTGTTCAACATTCCTAGAACTCAAGTTTCAGTTGTTTGTTGTTAGAATTTTGACCTTGCCACTCACTGCTCAGTGCAACATTCTCAAAAGTGAGCTTTTCGTGCTCCCACATAAATCCAAATGCAAATCGAGAAGTCGTAGTAAAGCAAGCAAAGTAAAATGTAAGCCATAGAAGCGGCAAACAATGTTCGACCAAATTCCAATTAAAATAGCATGCGAGAAAAGGCAGCTCATTAAAAACGACCTCATAGCGTAAAAAGCTAGTTGCAAAAAAAAAACACAACTTGCATGGAAAACAATTGAAAAGAAAGCTGTGAACAGGAGCGACCACAGTTAAATCGAAACGGACAGATAGACAGACGGACAGACCCCAAGGGGGGCGTTTCCAGTTCTTGGATGTTATTTATTTATCAACATGCAGACATAAACATGTGTTTCGTCCACAGAGAAATCCCGATGGCAAGAGAGAAAAGAGAGTGGAGAGTAGACAGCAGTCACATCTTATGTTGTCTAGCATTCACTTCTTCAACTTCTTCTTTTTAACTTCATTCACACGTGTGTTTGTTCATCGGTATTTGTTGTCTAAGCAGCATTCTGCAAGCACTCCATGTGTGCGTGCGTGTGTGTGTGTGTGAGAAAGCGTCAAGTTACAAGATATCAATAAAAGTGCACAGCCAAAGGTTAAGTGTTGTCATTGTATTTTGTTAGAGTTTTCGTACAATATATTTATACTTCGCTAAGTACTTTTAATATTAACTACTAAAACATTTACTAGCTTAAATATTAATATACTAATTTATTAATTGCGTGGCAAGTGCTCTAATACCAAATCGAATAATAAAATACTACGTTGGCAACCCTCGCTTGACTCATATGCTGTCTCTCGTAAAAGATAAGAAGAAGGCGCTAAAGCAACAGCAACAGCAGCGACAGTAAGGGCATATGTATATAAATATATAGGCAGACACAATACGAAGTAGACGCAGTAAAAAGCATAAGACACACAAGTTTACAGAGCTATAGAGAGAGCGGGCGAGTGAGATAGAGGGAAGAAGAATTTGGAGTCTCTGAAGAATGTTGCACCTTATTTGCCGACACAGAACAACCACAACTTCTTGCACTTCTCACGTTGTGGCAGCTTAATGGAACTGCATCCCAGCAAATTGCCAAAAACAGAAACATGTGCAAGAGAAAAGAGTAGAGAGTAGAGGAGGAGTGTGTATTGAATTTATCTGTCTGTCCTTCCAAGTCTCAAAAGAGTCGCAACATGCATAAGACAGTGAGTGCAATTTGCCATTACTATTTGTGAGTACGGCTTCAATTTCGCGAACAATTTAGCAGATGCTTTTAGAGATTTATTGCATTTGCACATTAATACAACACTTTCGGCTAACTTTAACTTTATGTGGTTCATACAGAGAACTTTTAAAATGCATCTTGGTAATATTTGAATATTTGAAGATTACACTATTTTTCAAGAAATAAATTTCTCTGATAATTTGATATCAATTGAAATAGTTAAAAATCTTCCAGCTGCTCGTAATTCTTAAATCGCATTCGCCTCACTTCAATGCTGGTCGGGAAATCATTAAGAGGCTAAAGTTATTATCGAGTCACGTCATACTTGGAAAGAGAAGAGGATTGAAAAACTAGAAATCTCCACGATAAATCAGATGATTTGTTCAATTCTATTTTGAGCATTCCAAACAAATACTTAAAGACAAGAACAATCTTTCGATGGAGCAAGATGAATCCTTATTCGGCCCGTAACTAGACAGAATGAACAGGAAGACAGAAAGAGAGAATGAAAAAGCAGAATCTAATAGCTCTCCACCTGCAGCAGGTCAACGTCGAGTTTAAGGAGGCCGAGGAACGTCTTAGCGACAAAGCAATGCAAATAGACGACGCGAAGAAACCCCAACAACAGACAAACACAACAGTCAGGTAGCAAAATTATGAAAAAAAGAGAGAGAGAGAGAGAGCAAAGAATAGTGAAAAGAAAAACGAAGAAGATAGAACCACGCTGATGCCACGTTGCCGAACTTTAAATACTCTTACAGACAAGCTGCTGACTGTTGAGCGATGAGTAAACTGATCTCAACTTAACATCAACTAAGGAAGAGCAAACAACTTAAAGAATTAAGAGAGACGAAGAAGCAAATCTCTTGTCCAACTATTGTCCTAACACATTCGATGACAAAATTATAATGCTCACAATGCAAGAGTATACAAAAAAACAAACAACAAAAGCAGTGAATGAAGACGAAATCTGTGCAGAGCAGAACAAAACAAAGACGAGAACAGAAACCACACCAAAATCCACCTGTCACAAGCAATGTGTGCAGCTCTTTAGCGCTCTCTCTCTCGCTGTCCTTCTCGCTCTCCCTCAGTCTGCTCACACTTTCCATGAGAATCGTGGACTTCTTTTTTGATCGCATTACGATTTGCTCTGAACAACGAAGAAGGCATTTGTTAGTGAAATACAACACTAGGAGTGCTGACTGCTCGCATATATGAATGGAAATGTACCTTTATTTTAATTAAATAGTTTAATATATATATAAGATTGCAATAAAACTCTCCGATTTAATTTGTCCAGTTTATTGAAAATATCCATTCACTTTTTAAGAAATCGCCTTTATAATTTAATAGTGATGCTTTTTTCTGTACGCTCCACATTTTTAATCGGCTTAGAAACCATCGACCATTTTTAGTGAGCTTAAGCTTCCCAAACTGTCAGCTTGGAAGCTCTTAAAAAATTACCCGTTTACAAAATAGTCATGTTGATTAAAAAGCAAGTCTCAAAATTGCGCTGCTTAACTTCGCTTCCCATGTATGTATTGAAGACATGCAAGTATCGGAAATTTCTTGTGTGATCTCTTTGAAATGTAATTTTGGGTTATGAAATGATTTACTTAAACATTTTAACTGATTTAATGACAACACTTTAAGCTGTGAATTGACACGTGTGGTTGTTTTTAGACCTAATACGCAAATGCCGCTTTATTTTCATTTGTAGCAAGTCTCTCTTTTAACGGTTGTTGCTCGCGCAGAAAAGCAAAACAAGACAAGAAGAAAAAATGCCGCAATTGGCCTTCAAAGCAAAAAGTTCGCACTCAAAGTCACCCAGCCTCGACACACACATAAATAGATTAGTATATGTTGGTAAACACATACACATACACACACACACACACACATGCGTCAGCTGAGCAATAACAGAAACCACCCCAAACTGAGTGCCTTCCCTTCCACCACTGCAATAACAGTGAAATAACAGCACATAGAACACATAGAGCATAAATAGGCCTAAGCATCAGTATCAGCATCCAAAGGCATTCCAACCCCAAAAAAATTGAATGGAAAACTGTGTCAGAAAACAACGGGATTCATAACTCACCTCATTTCAGCAAAAAAAAACTGGACGCATTTTAATAAGTGGCTGTTGTTGTTGTTGTTTCTGTTATTTACGATATTTAATGCAATAAGAAAGAACAGCAAGACGGATGGATCAAAAAGAATGCACTCTTCTCTCTCTTTCTCTCTCTCTGATTTTCTTCTTTCTTAGCGTTGTTTTATTTTACTTTTTTTACTTTTTGCAGGGCAGCGCGCGTTCGCTGATTTTATCTTTATCTAAATTGCGACGTCAACGTCGCCACTGGCAATGACATTTTCGCACACACACACATTCACGCGGCGGCGGTCAGTGAAATTTCTTGTTGATGTTGCAGTTAGTTCTCCAAGCCAGGCAGGCAGACAGGTGCACTCACACACACACACAGGCACATTTATATAAAACCACTATCAAGCACTCACACACACACGCAGCGCAGACACACGAAGAGTCTATGGGGAGGGGGCAGACGCTGGCACCTGGCACTGAACTTCTCTCAGCTCTTCTTTACATATATTTATATATATATATCTTTTTTTTTGCTTCTTTATTTTTTTTTGCAAGCGGTGGCTGTTTGGCTTCAGTTGCAGCTTTTCACTGACTTTATGATTTTGATATTCTCGGTATCTAATCTGGGTTTGCTGGCTTGCTTGCTTGCCACGCTTAGATAATGCTTAATGGGGCTCTTATCTTGCGCTTTGTCGCCTTTTGTATACACTTCACTTTTTTTGTAATTAATTTAATTTTTGCAACAGCCGCGTCCCGACGTGCTCATTCTTCGGCGTCAAAACAACAACAAATTCGAAAACAAACAAAATATGCCCTTGCTGTGAAAACTTGAAAATACCACAAAGGAGAAATATAATATATTCAATATATTTTAGTGTAGGTATTTTTTAGGCAGTTATTACGATGGCTGACCAAGTGAGACCGTATCAACACAAAGACCGGCTGCTATTTGAAATGTATTTTCGATTGCAGGATTGTCACTGTAGTTAAAGCTTGCTAAATATTTAATTTGAACTCCCTGTTAATTAAATTTGTTTGTAAGTTAATTTGTTTGCAATAAATACGATGCTTAAATGCGTAAAAACACATACTTTAAATGTATTAAATTTGCATATTGACAGAAGCTGTCCGTTTTGGGTGTTGAATTATCTATCAGTGACAAAAGGTAAGACATATGAATAGCATACATAAGCGCTTCCAACAAGTAACGCTAGGCTTAAGAAAGGCAATATTATTGTGTTGAAATCATAGATGTCGCTTTGAAAGTAACTATGATTTGCTCACACGTAAGAGCTGAATGCTATAAGCGCAGCGATGGTGTCAAGAACTAAATTTGTAAGATTTGACATATAGATGGCACTTTTGAATGCTATTGATACCTTTGCCATTATTTGGGGATATATTATTGAATTTACTATGTATAACATAATTTATGAGCTAATTAGATGTTCTGTTAAGCACTTGCAGATTATTCTCATAAATATACATTCCGAAATGGATTGACCCCAATTTCTTATTTTGTCGAGAATTGTTTGACAAGCAGATCTTTTTAAGACCAACAACAAATTCCATCTGCGATTTCCTGGTGTATTTTTATACTTTTTTGCGTAACACTTTCTGAACTCAAGTTGCGATCTTGCACAGACCAACTGGCCTTATCTGAGAGATAACGATAATGATAACGCGCATTATCAGTCTAAAGTTAAATTTATTTACGTATACTTTTTTACAGAGCTCACCTCTCGCATATATCTCATTTTATACTCCACATATATCTTATATAGCTCCGACTTGTCATATGATAAAATAAGAAACTAACTGACAGTGTTGGAAAGTGCTCTGCTAAACATAAATACATTCCATAATATATAATTTAATTAAATGAAATTAGTTTAAGTAGTTCATAAAATTCCATTTAATTCATTTAGTGCTTCTACGGATCATTCTTTAATTTAGAACTTTCTTTGGCAAAACAAAACAAACTATATTAATAAATTAAAGTAAGCATGAGAAGAACACGAGGAAGACATATTCTACGTAAGATTTGTGCAAAGAGGGTAAACAAATAAGCTGTGCATGTATAATTAACAGGCAGTAGGAAGCATCTCCGATCCCATAAAGTATATTTATTTTCGATAACCATGTCCGTCTGTCTGTCTGCTTATGTAATTTGATCCATAGCTACCCACGTATCGGGAATATCGATACAAATCGATTTCCGATGGCAATAAAAGATACATTTGATAAGATATAAACTATATACTTATATCTAAAATAATCGGAAGTATTATTCATCAACCGTACAAATATGTCATTAAAATCGGATAAGAAATACAGATTTTGCTAAGCAAAATCCATTTTCATATTAAGCAAATTATTCCTACTAAATATTTTCTGCTTTTTTTTTTGTTGGAATTTTTGATAATCTGTCCAAGGACAATCAGCAATTTTTAAATTTACAATGAACATGAAAGGATTCATTCCACTTCAGTGAGTCAACCAATATATTCATATTTAAAAGGCCAATTTACTCTGCACTTAAGAGCTGGGTTCATAATATCTCCAAGCGCATTTTAACTTGTTTTTTTTTTAATGATAAAGTTAGTCTTTATTAACCCAATGTAAACTCTACTTGACTCAGAATTAATTGATTGGATTATTTAAAATTGTAATTTGACTCCTTTCGATAAATTTATGTAAAGTTTAATTAAGCAGTTTTTTATTAGAAACTGAACAGGATAATTATCCTTAATTTGGTCTCTTAATTTGTATATTTAACTGACGATACAGGAAAATAAATTACAAATACATGATACAGATTAAAAATAAATAAACTACGAAAATATGTTTGAATTTAATATAATTGCATACTGAAATTAAAATTTTACATTTGCTGCTGATTGGATTGAGTGGATTGCAAAAATACAAAATCCAATCAGACCCAAAATCAACAATAAAATGAGTTAGTCAGCATTAGTTGAGAAGCCTGCAATATTAATGTGCCCAGAAATGTTATGCCCGAGGCTAGAAGTTTAAAATGGAGTTCTTAATTATATAAATAAAGTAAAAGAGGAATTATTTACATGAGAAAATCTATTGTTACTCGTACAGAGTGGTCGAAAGGGTTCAAAAGGAGAAACTGGGACGAAGCATCAAGCGACAACATAAACAACATAAAAACTAACACAAGACGACGATTTGCTGGAGAGGAAAAGTTACCACATATAAATCCAGCGGAATGCCGAGAAAATAGTTTCCAATACTAGCGATGAAGAGCAAATAAAACATGTTTCTTTTGTACTGATTCCAAACTGAGTTTGTAAATCGGACATTCTGGAGACCAAAAATGGACTAACGAGGGAGTATCTTTGTCATCTAGGAGACCTCAAATTTCTTTGATAAAAAAAAAACGTATACCCAGTGTATTTAATAAAAATTGCAATTTATGTTGAAGAACTAATCCTAAATCACATACAACTCAGTACTTCCGTAATTATCGTAATTAGCATTTTTAATTAATGTAATCATGCAAATTTTAAGTGATGAGCTTATGACTCTTTCCGGGTATTCATAAAAATATGTTTATGTAATTAAATAGAGGCACATGTGGCTGAATAGCTGTTACCAAGCGATTTGTTTGGCCTTCAAACTGACCAAAAGCGTTTTTCTACGAATATCAATCAATGCAACTTATCAGCTAATTGTAATTTTTGCTGTAGCGGCATTTGCTATTTTATCCACATGTGATTGACATTATGAAGGGTTCATCAAGCATATATATATATATATATATATATATATATATATATATATATTTATATTTAGTTTCGTTGAACAGTCGTCTTTACAATTGCCAACAGTTCGCTGCGTGTTTTTATTTGTGAATAGTTCTTGTCACGAAATGTGTAAAACTTTTTCGGTTGAGTGTGGAAATCTTTTCGAAAGTCGACCGCTTGTGCAAATCACACTTTTGAAATCCTTCGAGGCAATCGAAACGGCCTATGAATATGGCTGATAAGCAGTTAAACTGAATGTAAAAAAAATAAGACAAGTGAAAGTAAAATTAAAAACAGTGCAACTAAAAATATGATAAGCCCAAAAATGGCCTAACATAATATACCTCCTCTCGATCACTTCCTGAATTTTGTGTTAAAAATATGTTTCAAAGCGACTTAAAAAAATTATGATAGTCGTTCATTCTGACTTGTAGGGTATTATTTGGCATATAAAGAGTGAGAGAATAATAAAGTGAAAGTGAAAAAGGCAAGTTAAAGTAAAAACATGACAAGCCTTTAGTTTTCTAATAATCTATTCCTCCTATGATCAGTTCCTACATTTTTTTTAAAGGTATAATGAATTTCGAGTAAGAACACGTTCTTAAGTTCAAATATAGTAAATCTTCAAGTCAAGTCAAGATTAAAATTATTATGTTTTTAGAAATCATCGCAGTTTTCGCAAAGTTTAATGTTTGTGAAAAATTGACTTATTAGTTGTTATTAGGGGTTTCAGCTCTAAATTTAGTGCTACTCTAGATTTCAAATGATGTTAATAAGCCTCCGTTTAGACAAATTTATAGCCATGAAAAATGTTGAGTCGCTCACATGATTTTTGAAGGATTATATGGCAAAACCTTACAGATAAGAATCAAGGATCGCAAATGGAAAAAGATGTTGACCTCATCTCAAGTCAATTCACCCCATCCTACCTGCTCTCACCTTATCTCACCTGATATAAGAACTCACCCCATCTCACCTGATCCCAGCTGATCTCATCTCACACCTTTTAAGCAAACCTTGGCCTATCCTCTCAATCTGGCTGCTGTCAGTCTGCGTGACATTTTTGCGCGTCAGATTTGCTTTATCTGTTATCTTCATTCAAGAAAAACAGACTAACGACATTATCTCGGGCATCTCAACTGTTGTCGTCGTCTGCCATCAGAAACAACAACATCAACATCTGCTGGCAGGCAGGCAGCTGAGAGCGGCTGTCACTAGCGATACACGATACGGTAACTGGTCCAATTTATGAGTTAGAATATCATAATCATGATGAATGATCATCATCTTTGTCGTCATGATCATCAGCTTGGTGGAAGTGAGCAACGTTTGACTGCACAGATTAGCGGCATTTGTGTCTCTGTGCTCCGATCTGGAGATTGCAAAAGATATAGTTAGCATACTTGTATGCACAAATCGTTTTTGGGGTTTGCTCGGATAACAGATTTCTCAGTCTCGGTGCGAACAGCGACTGTGAAAGTTTAAAACGCGCAGCCCCAAAAAAAGAAAAGAAAAAAAAAATAAACCAATAAACAATTCAGCGTCGCACCCGCCCGCCACTCCTCAAATGAATATATAATAAAAAGAAAAAAAGAAAAGGCAAAAACCTGAGCAAAATGAACTGGCAGTGTACAAAGAATATTTAAATTACGTATACGCAATGCAGGCAAAAAATGTGATTAGAGTGCAAAGTGAAGTGCAACACACAAACAAAGAGGAAACCTTGAAAAAGGAAAAGCAAAAGCAAATGCAAATCAAATAAACCGAAATCGAAATCGAAGAAATTTGAGCAAATCAGAATCAACGTTCGAGAAATGTTAATGGCTTATTTTTAGTGTGGGACACAATGTAATAAGCATATCATACATACATACATACATACATACATACATACATATATATATATATATATATTGTGCATATATACGACGATTTTGTCAAAAACAAATCAAACACAAAAAGCAACAACAACGGCAACGATTTTTGTGCGCCGTTTATTATCACAAATTTCAATTGGATTTAATCAAAAGCATAAGAAAAAGTCAGTCACAACCCTGTAGATGCAAACACACACCCACACCCACACCCACACCCACACTCACCCCAACACCCGCACACACACATGCATACAATCATTTTGAGTGGGTGTCTAGCAACTGTACCTGTGTGTGTGTGTGTGTGTCTCTCTTTTTTTCCATGTGAGTGTGTGTGCGTGTGCGTGTGCGTGTGCCGTCTGACCGAGAAACTCAAAACTAAGCCAGCCACGACGGCTGCATTTCATTGAAACGAACTTCAAACTGTCACAGCCACAACAACAACAACAATAACAATAACAACAATAACAACAATAACAACAACAGCAACAACAACAATAAATAAGTATTGTGTATGTGCGTGTGTGATATGGTGAAAATGGCCAGCGAGGAGACGGTCACGGAGACCGTCCACACCGATAGAACCGAATTGTCCCGATTTGGTGAATTCTGCCAGCGACGAGGCATAAATCCAAATTTGATTATGCTCAAGATAACGCTCTTTGTCATGTACGGAGGTGAGTAGTCATTTACCATTAAGACTATCACATTAAAATCCAATTATAAATGGGCGGAGGTGGGAAGGGAAGGGAAGGGAAGGGAGGGAAGGGGCTGATGGGGCTGTGGGGGGTGTAAAAACGTGACGTGCAATTAGCTTGTTGTCGAATCGAGACAGTGAGTTTAAGCCTTTTATGCTGATAACACACAATTCTAATTTCAGTTATACAATATGGCGCTCTCTTGGTGCTGTGGCTTAACCCAATTATGACAGGGCTAACAATGTGGTTTATGATAAGAGCATATAAAAAATAAATCATATACTTAACAGTAGTATGAGCAGAAGTTGTGAGATATGATATAGCGCAATACTCGCCACACTCAGCAAAATAATCGCACTGTATTTTAGAAAGGGGCACTCACATTACTATTCAGAAAGTATATTTCTAAAAATAAGGATTTTTCTATACTTTATTGCAGGGTACATTTTCTTAAGTTTAAAGAATATAAATTTGTCTAGTTTTCATTGTGTTTTTATACCCACCTGAACCCATTAAAAATGGGTAAAAAGGGTATAATGGTTTTGTACAAATGTATGTAACAGGCAGAAGGAAGCATCTCCGACCCCACAAAGTATATATATTCCTGATCAGGTTCAATAGTCGAGTCGATATAGCCATGTCCGTCTGTCCGTCCGTCCGTCTGTATGAACACGCAGATCTCAGGAACTGTAAGAGCTAGAGACTTCAAATTTGGAATATAGGTTCTCGTATACCAGGCGCAGATCAAGTTTGCGTTACTTTATCGATAACTGCAGCGTTTATCGAATATCGATCAATTTAATTTCCGATAGCAACAAATGACACAATTTTAAAGGCAGAATCTTCTAATTTATACATAATATGCATATGTATATTGTTGATCAACTGCCCAACTGCAAACACCCAAGTTATAGTCGATAATGTATTCTCATATTGATCTCATTTCTATCAGCAGCCGCAAGCATATTCTGTATGCATAAATATGCCAGCGCATGTGTGAGAAAGAGATGGCATGATAATCGACGCGAGCGTCAATATTCTTTTGTGTGTATTGCGTGTTTCACGTATTTGTCGGCAGAGGGCGCTTCCAGAGCTGCTCGCATTTCAGTGCAAATCTTTTTAAATGGGAATTTGCCAATAATAAAGAATATATTTAATAACTGGGTTCAGGGTATATCGTAGTCGGGTTCACTCGACTACAGCACTCTTACTTGTTTCATATGTTGTACAAAGAATTCTAAATTGGGATTTCTTGTTGCCTATATTAAGAATATACATTAGTATTTTAAGATTTCACTATTTAGTTAGTTTATAACATTCATATAATTTAATTGAAATAACTTTCGATTTTACAACGATTCAAACTCGCTAAACTTACAAATTATTCGTAAAAGTAAAATCATTTATATTAGTTTTTAGGACTTATTTTTTTCTGAGTATATAAGGTGATAACTGGGAATGCTGAGAATACTAGATTCGTTTTCGAGTTTAACGTGTATTGCATGAGTATTCGACTTTTCTCACCTTAGGGGTAATATTTTGTAATATTTCTAATATTATTTATATTATTCCACATTTGCAATATTTGGATTTACTACTTTTTATACATATTTTTAATTAAGCACCTTGTTTCCATCATTAACTTAATGCTAACTTTTTCCGAATGCCCAAATGAAGACAGCCTTGAACTTTAGCCCGACAAACTCTTAAGATATTATATTTACTAAGCTATTTAATTTGGTAATTTAGTCAGTAGTATTAACTGTTTTTCACTTGAATAAATGGATATATATTTTGTATGTCCATTGTTCCAAAGTGATAGATTAACCTGTTGCAACTAAGCCGTACCTTTATTATTACATTTATTATTTAATCGCAACTTTGAAATATTCATATCAAGACTCATTTCCTGTCCAAAGAACGATGAGCTTTGCGCTCCTATTGACAAACACTGGGCGCCAGTGTGTCCACCTATAAAATTTTAATGGCTGCTTTGTTTTTGTCTGTGCTTAAATTTTGAACCGATGTTTGTGTTTTTGGAGCAGCGTTTTTAAAATATCAAACTAAAGATGAACGTGGATACAACTTTTCTGGGTCACAACTCATATTTTTGTTTACCTACTGAATGCTCAAAAGTTTCAAATATTTTCGCACGTAGTTGTATCTATGTAAACTATAAATATTGATTAGTAGATTTGCAAACAATATAGTAAAAATGTATGTATATCTACTGATTTATTTGTTTAATCATCTCAAAAAAAAACATGATTTAAAATAAAATTTGGTATGTATGTCTGAAATAAAAAGAATTTATAAGATTTCTCGAGAATTTAATTGCTTAATTTTTCCGATATTTTGTTTTGTGGATTGAGGAATCCCCAAAAAAGCAATCAGATCATGAATTACTTAAAATGCCGCAAATGCATTGGAAGTTATTACGTAATTAAACATTTGATTTAACTCAGGCTTAAGCATTTCTTAAATAGTCCTTCGGCTCATGGAATTTTGCCAAAGTCAAAGCTGTTATTTAGTTTGTAATCACTTAATTGTTATATCTTGATTGTCAAAATCAAAACATCAAATAAAATTAAATGCAAAACTAAGCTGAATACATCACTGACGCAATTAAATTTAGACAAGCCAACAAAAATGCACACACACACACACACACACAGGCACGCACACTTACACAGAGAGCAGTCTCGCAATTCTATCCACAATGAGATGCGAGTTAGGCTGGCAGTGAAATCTTTGAATTCATTATCACAACGCACTTCCGCCCGCCACTGCCCCTTGAGCCAAGTAGGTATCTAGCATCTTTCTGTGCGTGTGACGATCTGGAACTATATAACTGTAGAAGTATAGAACTGTGGAACTATGGAACTGGGGGACTAGGCTGGTCGGAAGCTATCAATTAGGTACAAAATGTGTTACACATTTGTATAAATTTAGTTACACAAACACTAACCACAAGAGTGTGAGAGAGCGAGAGAGAGAGAGAGAGAGAGAGAGAGAGATGAGAAATGATGCATCTTTTGATATGAGTTGAACAGCTTTTCTCAGCATGTGGCAATTAAGACACACATCCAGTTGACTGAGTGTGTGTGTGTGTGTGCGGCTTTTGTAAATAAATCTATCTTATGTACTTTATGGCATGAGAAAGGTTTAGTTTCATTCGCCTTGTAGTTGCCTTCAAGTATCTATGTATCTATCTGTCTAGCTATGTATATATATATATATATATACATAAATATTATATGTGTGTGTGTGTGTGTGTGTGTGTATGTATCTTAAACTTAAATCAACTCAAGTCAAGTCAAGTCATCTGACCGTGCGCCGTTTTGTTTCTTTTTTATATATTTTTTTGCTGCTAGCGGTCAATGACAAAAACATTTTGCTATTGTTTGCTGCTCTCTCTATCTTTCTTTCTCTGTCAATCTTCGTCTCTCTCTCTCGCTCTCCTGTCCGTCATACCCATACTCTGTCGGCTTTTCTTTATGTGACCTCTGCTTGGCAGCTTGGTCTCATGTTGTCTTATGCCATTAAAGTCAAATTGCCGCAAATATTAGTATTAATGTGTTTTTTATTTGGTCTAATACTCATGCCTTTGTCCGAGATTTTTATTTTGGCAGTCCAGCGGTTAACATATTCTTGATTCCATATATACCCCGTATCTATGTGTATCTGTGCAGACCCAAGGGCAATAAGTCGTTGACTGTTTCAAGTAGCCAGGGTCGAGTTAGCATTTATTGCGTTTGCCAATCCACATTTCTAATTGGGAATTTGCTGTTACATTTAATTAGATAATTTTAAATACTTTTGTATCTAAGCAGTGTGACAATCGATTAAAAAATGTGTGTTATCTCAAAATAAATCTAAGTCAGCTTAAATCAAGAATTAAAGATGCATGCCTCTTTTAATTTACAAAATGTACAATTTTAAAGACAGCTTATAAATATTATTTAAGTACCCACATAAATATGTCATCAGAACCCGGTCAGGAGAAGTGGCAGGAATTTGCTGTGGTCTCTGGCTTGAAATTAATTTTAAATGCACACCACGGAGACTCAAAGCAAGGCGATGATGAAAATGTCCGCCGATCCATACAGCCCTGAAATTAATGTATTTCCGTTTCCGTCAGTTGTGTCAACGACCAAACACGCACGCAGACACAAAGCAATTAATTGTTATTACATTAAGGATACATCACACACACATGCACACAGATGCACACAAAGTTGCAGCAATTGCGCTGATGCAGTTTACCATTTACCATTTAAAAAAATAATCCATATTCAGAACATTATCAGAAATTTTCACACTGGGTGTTCCAAATAGACTGCATTTATGGATCAACATATTGAACATCTATCCAGGTCAATTATACAGTTAAATTTCTATTTTAAGAATATACTTTATCTAGAGCAACTCACCTTATTATTTCTAAAGAATATTTTCTTTGTCTTTCCAAAAAACAGCTTTTTCTTATGTCTAACATCGAATTCTCCGTGTGCTTTATTTTATATACACAACTCTAACTATGATTATATTGCTATGTATATTTTTTTGTTGAATTGTATTTTAATATTTAACGTATACAAACTTTTTAGATAGTTTACAAAGTTATTGATTTAAATTGAAAAAACTCTTCATTCTACGGCGCCTCGAACCCGAGACCCTTAGTGAGCAAAAGCAAATTTCATTACTATTTTCTGTATTTCAGAAAGGAATTTTTCTAAAAATGAGAATATGCATTTAAATTTTCTAACTTTAGTGCGATTTCTTGTCTGAGTGTGAGAGGATAGAAATTGTAGCTAGTTTTGCTCTACTTACTTTCGATCGATCTACAGAAAATTCGTACTGTGTTTCCCTCAGGGATTATTCCCATTTTGTCGTTACGAATTTAAAAATAAACATGGAAACACATACACATGCACAGCTACATGCACATATGCCACTTAATGAAGCATGCACTCGATGATAATTATGTCAGGCACTGTAAAAGAGAGTGAAATTTAAGCAGCATGATGAAAAGTGCAGAATGCTTTTTAAAGAGCAATTTGCATTCATGGCACGAAGCACAATCCACAATCCAATTGCGTGCAACTGGATTTGGTTTGCATTGAAATTGGTCAAGGCTCTCTCTGTTTCTCTCTCTCTCTCTCTCTCTCTCTCTCTCTGTCTCTTTCTGTATTTCTCTCTCGTTGCACTGTCTGTGGAGGGCCATCTGCAATCCTCGAGTCGGACGATTTTTCGGTTTATCCACGCCCAATTTGACGTCATTATTTGCCGTTATTCTCCTCTGGGGTTGCACCTGAACGCATTCTGCTTGTTTTGTATGTCTATCATTTATTAATGAAATGTGCTCGAGCAGGTTGGGAGGAAGCAAATCCAGCACAGACTATATAGCACTTGGCTCGGGGTCCTTGAGCTTTCTTGATGAAACTTTACGTACTTTTTTTGCCTGAGTGAATTTATTTATCAAATGTCCTTATGCAGCTGCCGCAGCTGCGTCTCAAGTCGCATAATTTTTGAACAGAATACAAATTATATTTTGTTAAACGAAGTAAACGAAATTATTTTAAATCAATTTTCAATCCAAAATGCATTATGCGAGAAAAGCTTATTAACAATTTTGCTTTTATCAAGCAGAGCACTAAGAGTCATTTAAATATGCGCATATACCAAGCATTATTGCTAAACCTCTTAAAAGGCCGCAATGTGAACAGTTAGAGCACAGCTTTGGATTATGTACGAGAATATTATGCATAAATATTTAACTTGTATGTGAATGATTACTCATGCGTTCTATTTTTATAGCCACTTCATCACTGCTACCCTATTTGACGATACACATGCAGTCGATTGGATTGACGGTGGAGGAGATTGCGATTATCTATTTGGCGCTGCCGTTTACAACGTTCCTCAGTCCGCCGATAACAGGTGAGTGAAGTGGAAGAGTGAAGCACTGCAAGATAAAATGGATAAAATGGAATACAGGAAGCAAAATAAAACCTTACTACAGTGATATCATATGTGACTTTGACATAAGTGTTGCATTTTTCTTCAAACAAAGCTAAAGTGTGTAAATGCCAAGTTTGCAAAAAAATAAGTTAGAAAGCTGAACAAAAACAACATTGTTGCAATAGCATCTCCAAGTTGGCAAAAGAAATGCAGGCAAAGGCAAAAGAAAATTAATCAATAGTTAACTGGACTTAAGATCAAATTATTTTTTTAAATTTCTTTCATCTTTATCTACTTTTTTCGGCTACTGTATCTACTTCATCTGTTTATCTGGCAACAGAGAATCTAACAGTCGATGATTTGTTAGTTAGTAGCTTTTTAACATCAATTTTTTATTGCGACTCATCTCTTATTGCGGACCAGTTAAATTTTTCATAGATACATTTTTTTCCATCACAGGGCTGTCAAAAATATGAAAAAGCAATAACGATCGGTTCATCATTGCGTTTGAAGTTCGTTGCATACTTTGCTGGGCATCAGGAATTTATTTATATGTATTTATTGAGAATACTGGAAACTGTTTCTTTCTGTTTTTTTTTTTTTTTTTTGTAAACAAGTCTGCTTTAATGATTTACTTGAATGCAATTTGTAAGCAGAGCTTAAGTTTTGTTACTCAATCTTCTAAGTATTATTTCCAATTACAGTTAGGAATTTTTTTTTTTTTATGCTGACCAAATCTATTCATCTCAATCTGTGAATAAATTGTGACTTGGTTTGTAAATGGTGAGGGACATCTTGTAGTCAGCTTACTTACTTGATAAAGCTGAAGCACTTAAGCCAACACTTTGCTCACTCACAGATACAGATACCGTTACTGATAAATATACGTATACATATACAGGCACACACACACACACACACACACACACACACTCGCATGTTTTATTCCATTTCATCTTCTGTATTTTTCTCTCTGTCAATCTTTGTCAGGTTTTCTCGTTGACAAATTTGGCAAATATAAACCAGTCGTTGTGATGAGTCTTCTGCTGAATGCAATTTTCCATCATTCGCTGCTCTTCATTCCGCAGCAGGAGATACCAGGAGTTGTGCCATCTGCATTCGTATTACGGCATCCGGACAGCGGCGACATCGAGGTAAGCATGCATTTCACCACAACAACGACAATAATAACAAGAACAACAATCACAAAAAAAGTTTGTCTTCTTGAAATATTCTCTTTAATTACTTTTGTCGCTCTAATCGTAATGGATAAACGTGCTTTGAAAACGAAAATTGGATTGCAACAGCTGCGCAAAAGATTATTTGTGTTTAGCATTAAGGCACTGCCTTTTGGATTAAACTGAAACTAGCTTCAACTGCTTAAGAGCTGACAACTTGGAAGATGTTGAAAGTCGAAAGTAATAGCGTTGCCACAACAAGGGATGTGACTCTGCTCTTATGAAGTCTGCACAGTCTGCCCTATAAGTATAAGTACACACTAACTGTCACAAAAATACACACCCACACACACACACACCAGCCCACCGCAGGTATTAAATGTAGTGCACAAAGTTGCAAACATGAACTACAAGCTGCATGAAAGAGCCTCTCATGTTGCATACAGCTGTTGCACGGTAGATTTAATGCGGTTGCTTTACGGTTTCTTGTTGTCGTTGTTGATGTTGCTGTTGCTGTTGCTGTTGCTGCTCTTTGTTAGTAATGCACCCACAGCATAATGATGACTATGACAACAGAGTCGGTAAAGCTAAGTAGCCCGAAGACACTGAGTGTTGAAGGTGGTTAAATCTCATGTGTGTGCTGTGCTGTGCTGTGGAGTTTAATAGCTGTCCGGAACAAATATGATTTTTATTAGATTTTAGCAATCACGTTTTGCCCATAAACATCAAGTATAATTAAGCCATCAATATTCGGTAGATGTGTTGTCCCAGTAAACCAGGCAACTGAACGAGAATCTGCTTTAAAGTCACACGCTAGTGTTTGGATGTCGTCATAATCAATGGCCATAATATGCGACTTAAATATATACTCATGCACACTACAGCTCAGTCCAAATTGAATTTTGACAGCCATGACAGTGCCCGGAGCGACATAAAAATCTCAGGCGCGATTTATAATATCCTCTGGATTCTATTTTTATCAGCAGTGAAATAAACATGTCTTGGCTTGAGCCCCACACACAAAAACTAGCATATGAAAGTTGTAGAAATTGAATATGAATTTTATTCGAAATATATGATTTGAAACTAAAAGCAGTTTCAACACAGAGGAAATTGGTTCAAAGCTTTTACAGTATGGCACTAGAATTTTTGGACACGTGCCAACATTCGATTTTAGGAAGTTTACCATAAACTTTACAGAGATTCGTGCTAGCGAATTTGAAAAAATGGTTGTTGCCTTCATAGCTCTCACTTTTTGATTTGTGATAAATGTGAAATCAGATTTTATTCAATCAGCTCAATTCAAATCAAATTTGACAGGTATGACAGATGTGAGAGTGGCTACACGAATTACAATATATTATAACATTTCAATAACTAGTGGAAAAACTTGTATCTGCTTAAGACCAATACAGAAATAATTTAAAATCAGAGTTGTAGAACTTAATGTGGACTATAATAAGAAAAATGTGTTTTCAAACTAAAGTGTAATTGAAATCCATTGGAAATTGGTTCAAGGCTTTCAAATTATTGGCACGCCAAATTTTGGACATGAGCCAACATTCGGTAGTTCAGTAATTTTAGCTTAAACTTTGACAGAGAACAGTGTTTCCAAATTTGAAAATGTGTTCGTTGCTTTTACAGCTCTGATTTTCGTATTTCAGGTTTTTTTTTTTTTTTGCAAAACACATTTAATGCAATTAAAAGATTGTATTTGTAAGTTTAACATAATTAAGCCATGCTTCATCATCAATTGTCTATCAATATCCCTTTTCGATAATTTAATTCAGCATTTCTTTAAGACAAATACCTATGCTTGAATACAAGCATGTACAACATGTATTGCCATGGGAATGTTTTACTTATCTCAAACGACTGCAACGAACACGTATTCAATTGCGCCACACGCATCCTTATATGTGTAAGTGTGTGTGTGCGTGTGTGTGTGTGTGTGTATCTGTACGTATGCTCAGCAGAGCTATACGGTTGCATGTCTCCATTTTTGGCAAAACGGCAAGCAGCAGCAGCAGCAGCAGCAGCAACACACATAAATGCCGGCTGTTATTTGAGGCGCCATAACGCTGTCACATGCAACACAGGCATATACACTAAGAAACACGCCCATTGCCACACGGAGCCATAAAACGCACACACACGGCTAACAAGTGAGGTTATAAATGTCTCTCTATCTCTTTCGACATGTCATTGTGTGTGTATGTGTGTGTGTGTGTGTGTGTGTGTGTGTGTGTGTGCGTGTGTGAGTACGCCTGTGTACTGTGTGTGAGAGTGTTTGTGATTCCACGCCAAAAGTAAAGCATATCCCATAAAGAAACAGAGATGGAGAAGAAGTTTGAACCAACTGCGAAGTGCTGCGAGCCCATCATTCTGAAACACGTTGGCGAACACACAAACGCAGCATTTAGCTCACACACACAGCACACACAACACAGGCACACACAACACGGACACACACAACGCAGACTCCCAAAAATAAGCACAAATAAGCCACACACACGCATTGTGTGTGCGTGTCAGGAGTGGCTCTCAATGTGTGGGGTTCACCCAGTTAGCATTATGCCACTGCATCTGTCGATGTGTCCAACAGTTTGTCGGTTATTCATCTGAATATTTTGTGTTTGTGTGGCAAAGTTGCAGGCTGCTTAAATTGGCCCTTTTTTTACATTTTTTTTTCTCGATTTCTGCATGCGTATAAATTTGTGTCATGTATAACCATTCAAATATAGCAAATATCTGTGCAAGTGTGTCGTTTGTGTGGGCTGTCTGGCACTGGACCTTATAAATGCTGATGCTCGACATCGATGGTCCAAAAAGGCATTGAGCAAATTTTGTAAACCTCGCATTTTTATTCATACCCTTGCAATGAGTAGTATCATTTTGGCATGTGCAATGTGTGCAAAGCATTGGAGCAGAGATCTATGACCAAATCAAGTATTTGCATATATCAATAGTCGAGTGGAGATCTTTGTAAATATATTTAATGCAAACTATTCTCTTCTTGATATCAATTTTGTGGAAAGTGTGGCTGAATTTTTGCCTGTTTTTCTGTGAAGATTTTGGCTGGCTCTTATCACTATTTGGGATCACCAATTTGAAGAGAAGAACTCAATTATTGTGAATAGTAAAGTGAGCAGATATGTTTTCGAAATACATATTATTTGATTTTGACTGCTACAATATCTAGTAGTCATATCGTATTTGGGTTTCCAAAGTAATTTATCCAAACTCTAAATAATTTAACGAATTTATGAATTAAAATTTTTATATATTTTAGTCAAACTGATTATTAAAAAGAATTTCGAAAGTATTTAAAAAGTTAGTTTAACAAATAGTAAAATGAATAATTCTAATGAAATATGACAATTTGGACTTCAGCAGGGGTATATAATTGTCGGCGTGCCAAAGATAGCGCTCCTTTCTTGATTTTATGGGTTCTGTGTATTTTATGTTTATGTATATAGTTTGAGTTATTGTTGCTGCTGTCATTATTGCTTTTGTTGAATGTCCGGCTGGTGCTGGTGCCGGTGCTGGTGCTGCTTCCTCTGTTATAATAAAAATTTTAGTACTGAATTGTCATTGAAATGCTGGAAAAGCGCTTTCCTTGCTAATATATGTAACAGCAATGCCGAGAAGGCCAGAGTTGAACACAAAGGGCTTCCAAAAGGTCGGCAGTGAAGCATTGAAGATAGATGGGCTTAAGTCTGCAAGGGCGCTGAACGTTGAGCTCTGACAATTGCGAATATTAAGAAACATTAAATTATAATAATAAAAAAAGGCGCTGAGTGAAATAAACCAACTGTGCATTGTATTTTATGCAGTAACAGAAATCTTCAACTCATTCGCATGAGTACATTTATATTTTATTTCTAACAAAAGGTCCTTGACCGACAATTTGTAATACTTTTAAGCATAGTTTTCCGTTTATAAAAGATGTTAGTTCTTGTAAAAAGAATAGTTAAAATTTGCACGAAACAGAAACAGCAGTGCTTTTTAAATGTCAGATCATCTGCAGTCTTGCTGACTTGACTGACACCGGTTACGTATACTAAATCAGTCAAGTGTCTTTTTCAGTCGGCACTCATTGGGCAGGCGTTAGTCGAGAAATTCTGCAAACCTATTAGCAGATAACAACCAACTACAATACAACCACTCTGCAATAGCAGCAGTTCTACCATCAGTAGAAAAACAGGTAATACTGTAGAACAGAAGAACTGAAGAACTCACAAGTAAGGCGAAAATACAAGCCGAAAAGTACACTTAAATTGGAGTGCACGCCGGCTTCTCATGTGTGTGTATCACGTACCTTTATCTATGTGTCTTTTTGTAGCACTTAAGCCACACTAGCAACACACAAACGTTCAACTTATATGTGTGTGTGTGCGTGTGTGTGTGTGTGAATGTGTGTGTACAGTGCAATACGGTAAGTGTAACTTCCCCCATTGCCGTTAGTCGTAATGAAACGCAATGGACCTGCGTGTGAAGGGCCTCGATGTGGTTTTGGACCATTGCTAGTCGCACGCATTGCGCACATTAAATGAGAATTTGCGCAAAGTATCTTGTATATTGTATCTTGTTTCTGTGAGATACGCACTCACATTACCAAAACACTCCCACATCTTGTCGTTGAACGTGAGGCCACCTACAAACAGACCCTCCCACACACACTCTGGAATATTGAATTTGTATTTATGATTTGTACATAAAATACAATAACATCATTATTAAGATAGCTGCAGCTTCCAGCTGCACTTATTGGCAACAATATTTTCTGCTCGGAATTCAATGCTCGGACTTATATAAATATTTGTATTACTTGCGCAAGCATAAAAAGAAATTCAATTTTTTTTTTGCGAATTGCAAATTGTATTGTGATTATTTACCAAGCATATAAATTTGTTTTTTTGTGACGAATTATTATAATTCCAACAAAACATTCAACATTTCCGGAGAATGTTGTGAATGAATGTAGACTAACAGTTCACAATTTTATTTTGTAAATATTTTGATGTCGAGTTTAACTTCGTGCGGCATTCAAAATAAAATTAATACTAGAAGTAATGAGGGTATTAAAATGACAATATTGGGGAAACCCAGACAAACGAAATCTGTCGCTTATTTTACTGCGTATTTTACGCAATAAAATAAAAAATATAAAAAGGATATAAATAATATAACATAATATATAAAAACCATCATAAGACAATACTTCTGGAAATTGGCTCGTTGATTAGTACTACTTTACTTGCCCTTGATTCTATTGGAGTTGAACAAATATTAAGAATATATATGGACGTGGGCGTACTATTAGGATATGCAATATATGCTTAAAAGTAATTTTAACCTTACATAATTTTAATTTTTCATTATGCCTTCAGCTGCTTTCTCATTTAGAGCATAGCCGGCAACGTCTGAGATAAACTGGATCTGGTTGATCATTGACTAATGTATATTACACACATATGTATTTTATGTCACATATACTACCATATACTCATGAATTAGTATGCTGGCTATAAGAAATGTCCAAGCACAACTCTACTGCAACTCATGACAACTTTTTCGTGTTGGATTTTGACCTCCTTCTTTGACCCTTGCTTTGCGGTTTGTTACTTATTGGCATTATGGGCGAGCTTGCCGTATGGCAGCAAATTTATATGCAATCGCCGCTGTAGATGCCGGGCAGCAACGGAAATTACCATTTTATTATTGCACTCGTTGCTGCCGGACAACGACGCCCATTTCTCGCTCCCGACCTTATTGAATTCGCATTAAAATTTGAAATGGATGCATGCAAAGCATGAACTTAATGTATGTGTGTCCACAACAAGGACAACCTGGCCTGCACATATGCAGATAAGCCGTTATTTATTTATGTTTTAGCATCAGGGTGGGGCCTCAAGTAATGATAGTATATGTGTTTCAGTTAACTGGCTTTGTTCATGAAAAATTTAACCTTCTTCAATCCGGTTAATTAAAGTCTTATCCGATTCATCAACTTCTTCAATTGGGTCCCAGAGAGTGCAATTCACATCCAGCACATCATCATTAATGAAGCTATCTAAAATGGTTGTATCTCCTTGGCCAAATTCATTTTTATTCACGTCCTTATATTCATTATCGTCTACGTCGAATTCGAATAGCTTTCCATCGGAGTCTGAATTCCACTTTTCGTTGGTTATCAAAACGCCTGCTGCATAGAAATGATCTTCGAGCATTGCTTTCCATTCATTCAGATAGGTTTCAAAATCGTTAGACAATGATCGAGCCGCATCCTTAATGTATTCCATGATATCGGTGCCTGGAAGCTGCTTATATTTGCCATTCGGTCCAAAATCATGTGGGGCCGAGGACACATCGTAGATAATTCCCATCAGGGCCACTAAATATGTCCTCTCGGCATTTTTATAATCATACTCTTTCAGCTTATCCATTGTCAGCTTGAGATTCTCAAATGGCTTCGCCAGCTGTACGTGCCCCTCATTCTCGTAGTCCTCGTCGTCGTACGTGGGATGATCACGGCGTATTTGTATATAGGCCAAATATGCCACAAAGGCAACCATCAACATTATCCCATATGGGGAACTAATCCAATCACGCAGTTCCGAATTGTAAGTTTTGGGCAATGGCGACATTTTTAAATAAAATATTATTTGTTTGTCTCAACTTTTGTATATTTTCTTAAGGGAAATTTTTACTGCCTACTCTCAGCTGTAGGCTAGACAACTGTAAGCAATACATTTTCAAATCCCTTAGCATTTTTCCACAAAACAGCCAACTATTTTGTACTACAAACTCGACTCAAAGGTTGAATTCTCAAATCATATTAAAATGTTGGAAATGGGTGAAAAGCAGTCGAATAAATCTCGACCAACTAACAATTATTATTATGCAAAAATGCATCATGGGCGAATTGATTACTTTTCCGCTGTTCCTACTTTCATTGATTCGATTTGAGATACTGTGGTTATTTAAGATGCATATAATTTTCAACTGTTGCAGATAACTTCTACACGGACGTGTTGATAATTGTAAATTAACTTTTACAAATTGAATGTTGTTGTTGTATTTTCGAATGCGAATCTTCCCCAAAGGGGATATTTGAAAACTTTTAAAGCAACACAATAAGCTTATATTTGTAATGTTGTTACTGTTGTGCAGGTATGGTGGTCGCCTTGCCCCAGCAGGGAGTGCCCCGAGGAGCCCGAACTGGATTTGGCTGTCCATGAATGCGTCGACTATTGTCTAATGCAGGAGCGAGTTAATCCACAACTTTACACTGAATTGCCGGATCCAGACAAGTTCACAGAAAGGACAACGACATCAACGACAACGACAAAGACAACGACAACAAGAACAACCACAACTACAACAACAACGGCGCCAACTTCAACTACAACCACGACTAGGATATTGTCCAATACGGGCATCGAAATGAGAGAGCCAACAATGCTGACCACTGTGCCACCATCTACGACATCTTCGCCCGCATCCTCGTTGCCAGCACTATTTGCAACGCAAACGAGAAGCAGATACCAAGATGCACTTAATATGTCATCGACCATGTTCCCGCCACTAGAGAACGTTTCTGCAATGTCCTTGCTGCAATCGCCCTCGACATCATTATCATCAGCTGAATTGTCAGCCATGTCCATGCAGGGATTGAATCGTAAGTGACACTTTCACATTATTATCCCAGCCCGCGTCCCCGTCGCCTTTCCCGGCACTCTTTTGTCCACTTTCATTTGTCCACGTCAGCCTTATTATTAATACAGCTGCTCTCGTGCTTGCTTGTTAGTCACTGGTTATAATCTTGTCAACGGCGTCATTGACTGTTGAGCACAAGTCGACCTGGTCATGTACACATCCGTATTGTTTTTCTTTTGTATACTTTGATTAGTTTGTTGTTTGGCCGGGAAAAACTTGCTCCATTAAAGCGAAAGAACGAGTTAGCCTGTTCGACAGCAAATACAAAAACAAATTTACCAGAGTAAAATGCAACCTGAGTTGGGCATGTAGAGTAGACAGCAGGCAGCAGGCAGCAGACAGCAGACAGCCTGTCATCATTAATGGTTTCCGACCTTCCAGAACTTTGAAACTTCTCCTGCATCGAGAAAGTTGTGAACGGGTTTTCCTTATTAGACTTTACTTAATATAAACCTGTATTATATTTGCTGGATAAGTGTATAAAACTTCAAGAAAACTATAAGCACGATGCTGTACTAAAATACCTTACAAATTATATTTGATAACTTTATAGAAAAAAAGCTTCTTTTAACTAACAACCACTTTGTAATTTTTAAAGCCTTTCCTGGCACTGTGCCAGTTGTTTAGATTATTTCTGTGTGCCTTGGGCAATTTCGTTGCATGTCTGTTAACATTAATAGTAAGTTGAAAGATACTTAACATAAGGGTCCTTGCAGCTTCCAATGGCACTGTCAACAACAGCAGCTGGGTGCATTCGGATAATGAGGGTGCCACATACTTTATGCTGCAAATGCATCCAGACTTGGCGGATCCGACGGAGCAGTTGGGTATGGAAATCGAGCAGGATGACAATGAGACGGTCACCGATATTAGGCAACGATTCGGCGAGGATAGACTTGTCAAAATGCAAATCAATCTCACCGATATGGACGACCTGGATTTGCGCTGTGGTGGCTTGGTGAGGCGCACAAATATATCCTATGTAAACGCCGGAGCCGTAAAGTGCATGATGCAACGTTGCACGTTCACAATGAATGCACCAGAGATTTGTCCACCGGACTATAAGGAAACTGACGATACAATATTCTGGATATACTTTCTGTTGCGGTAAGTGAAGTCACATACTTTATCATCATTATGTATGTTATTTATTACAATTGTTATAAATCTGGCAGATTCCTTGCAACAACTATGTTGTCCGCTGGTGTCACCATTATGGATCCCATAGCTCTCACAATGATTGAGAAATATGGCGGAGACTTTGGGCGCGAGCGCTTGTTCTCCAGCATTGGCATGGCCATCTTTTCTCCCATCACCGGCATTATGATTGACTATTCATCCCGTGGATTGGGCTACACGGACTACTCGGCTGCATTTTATACATATGATGTGCTGCTTGTCATATCGACAATGTCCGTTCTAATGATGCCGTTGGGCGAGAAGTTGCCGGCGGATAATGTATTTCGGGATTTGTGGAATCTATTGAAAATGCCGCACGTGATAGCATTCATCTGTTTTCTGTTTGTCCTCGGCAATTTCTGGGGCTTTATCGAGAGCTTTCTATTTCTGTATCTCAAGGAGCTGGGCGCTCCCAACTACTTGTTAGGTTTGTGGTTGTGACTTTGTCAATGCGACACTCCAAAAAACAAATATGCCCTATATAAAAAAAAAAAGAATCGATATTTTCAGTTGCAAAATGAAAAGCACCCACTTAAAATTCACATTCTGGTAACAAGAACGAGCTGTCTGATTTAGTATGATAATTTTCTGAATAAGAGGGCATATTTTTTTCGCGTGTATCAGCGAAAAGCTCATGTGGCCTCCTTTGTGGTTTATTCCAGGCATTACAATTACTGTGGGCACCGTGAGCAGCATACCATTTTTGTATGGAGCTGAGAAAATCACACGGATCTTTGGGCACGTTAATTTGATTATCATTGCTTTCTTTTCGCACGCCGGACGCCTCGTGGGATATTCGTTTATCGAGTAAGTGAGCTGCTGCTGCAGACAGACACACAGACATGTGCGTGCAATGTAATTTGATGGCGGCATCGCCTCTTTCTAGGAACGCCTGGTGGTGCTTCCCGTTTGAAGCCATGGAGTCGCTCTCCTGCCATTTGATGTGGGTGGCAGCTGCCACCTATTGCTCCATATTGGCGCCGAAAAGTCTGTTGGCCACGCTGATTGGCGTACTTGGCATGGCTCACTTTAGCTTGGGCAAGTATACACAGTAGCAGTAGCCATCTAATCACTAATAACGCACCATTTGTCTAATGAAAAACTTGTGCACGTCACACACACAGGACGCGGCAGTGGCAGCTTTACTGGTGGCCTGCTCATTGGACAGTTTGGGACACGGGATGCCTTCCGCTATATGGGACTTCTTGCCGTTGTGGGTGGCATTGCGTATGGGCTGCTGCATTTGATATGGCTGCGCAAATTCGATCACACAATGGAGGAGTCTGAGGAGTATCCCGAGGCCGTCGAGGCGGGCGAAACTGAAAAGCTTACCGAGCCGGCGACCAAGGAACAGGGTACCTCAATGTCTCTGGAGCGCTTGAGTCTGATGATCAAATACAATCAGATTGGCAGTTTGTCATCGTTGCCGCGCGGTTCTCGGGTTAGTTTTCCAACTTGGCTGACATTTGAAAGTTTTTAATTGAAAAATTCAACCCCGTCTCCGCGGGAAAAACATACAGGCCGATATACACGACCATTTGTCGGTGCGTCGCAGCAGCTACAATGTGGAGTCGCTGCGGGGAGTGCCAAAGCATGGCAACATTGGCAGTAGCGCATCCAAGGTGGATATTTTGCGTTCGGCACTCGAAATTAATCACAAGTCCTCGAACAATTCGATGCTGAGCAAAGCCGATAACAAAACGTCAAATCAATCACTGGGTCGCAATCGTGCCGACAGTGCGCCCAAATTGAATCACAGCAATCTAAAGAACATTTCACAACCCGCCCTCGAGGGTGTTGTTCTGGAGGTGAGTTTCGCGTTCTTCACTTGTCCCAAACATCCTACATCCAATCTCGCCGTGTGTTTGTATTTGTATGTGTGTGTCTGATATATATATATATATATATGTATAGATATATATATATACATTTTGTATTTTTTTGTTTTTTTTTGTCTGTGTCGATGATTGCCGTCAATTGTTTTGATTTGTGTTTTGAATGGCGCCTTCTGCTCTCGGTTAGGGTTCGTGACTTTTAAAAATGTTCAGCAGCTGTTGCCTCAATAAGTTTTTAGCATACCCAGGAGTTTGTCCTGCCGTATTCTTTGTGCCCTGTGTTTTTTGCTGTCTTGGCAACCGGATGCTCTGCACCAATGCATTTCCTTGCCGTTTATTGCCGTCTATTGTTCATTTTCCAGTTTATTCGTGCGCTTTTGGCATTTGTTGCCCTTGCTGGCTTTTGGGTGCCGCTTGAACGACTTTGAAATCGATGCTGCAGCCAGCTCCAAGTGGATTCCAATATTATTGGATTTTTTTTTTCAACACAAACAGCTTACTGTCGTAATTTTGTTGGCTTTGTTAAGCACTATTGCCAAAACATCCGCATAGCTCAAAAAGATACGATTCTTTTTAGATGATTTTTGTCAATAATTGAAAATAATTTAAATGGTAGATTTCTAGGTTAAATAGATCAATAAACTTCTAATTCGTTATTGCAGACTATACTGAAAATATTGTATTCCCTTGTATCTTTTTTTCCAACATATTTTAACCTTAGTAACCGTAAAAAAGCTAAAAAAAAAAAAAGAGTACCTTTAAGCTAACGTCTAGAGGATATAATCTGATTTGGTTTAACAATGTTAGTTAGTCCTGGCTTGATTTAATTAAAAAGCCTTAAATGATATATGCCACAATCGATTAGACTCACCATGGTATGCTTGCCGCAGTTAATTTCAAAATTAATTAGCAAAGCTTTCAAGCGCACTTTTATGGCTCCCTGGCATTTATAATTCAATAAATCAAATGTGGTTGCAACAAATGCGCAACACAAGGATACAAAACAGTAACAACAACACAGCCAACCAACAACAGCAACAAATTAATGTATTTATGAACATGCCAAACTTTGCCTTAGCATTTCCAAGCAACAAACAGCACTCTCCAGTGGATATTGCTGAGCGAGTGGACCAACTGACTAACAGGCAAATTGACAAACTGACAGTCTGCCTGGACTGGCCTGGCCTCTGTTGAGCTGGTCTGGCCTGGCCTGGGCTGCACATCACTGAGCAGGAAACAAAAGCCAGCAAAGCCAGCACTTAAACAGCAGGGAGTTTTCGGCTCTGAGAAGCAGCCAACGTTTGCAAATTGCAAGCGAATTCCAGAGGCCAAACCTCGAGTTCTGTGTTCATTTTTTCTGTTTGCTTGTGCAATATAAGTTTGTCCAAACCAAGAGAGCTGCATGTGTGTGTGCCTGTGTGTGTGTCTATGTGTGTGTGTCTATGTGTGTGTGTGTGTGTGTGTGTGTGTGTGTGTGGGTGTGCGAGTTGGTATGCGAGTGCATCTCTATCATAAGTATGTAACTGTACAAATCTATGCTACAACAACAAATGCCATTCACATACAAAACAGGGCGTGGAATCAACATTTTTTCCGAGCCGCATGAAAAAGTATCCAAGTGTTTTGTTAACTACCATACCCGCTGTCGATTTATCCGTAATACCCAGCTCTATGCTAATGGTAATGTACAATCCCAAAGAGACGAAATAAAAGCACTTAAAGATAGAAAGTTAAGGCATGCCGACAATTAGATACCCTTGCAGATAGAAAAAACGGAACAAAATAAGAAATCCTTGGATAATATATTTCATGAACAAAAATCAACTATTATAAATCTTTGCAAAAACGAAAAGAAAGAAGAAACCAAAACGGAAGAGATTTTAGAATAATAACATATTTATAAAAAAAGACTGCTAATAACATTTCATAAAGGAAAGAAAAAGAGAAAATAAAAAGAAAAAGAAAGAGAAAAGAAAAGTCCGCTTTTAAAGGTTCGCAGTTAAGAAATTAAATAAAATTATATTTTTTCATCTATTTTTATATTTTATTTAATTTAAAAATGTTGCACTAATAACTATTTTTGATATAAAGAAACTTGAAAACAAGTTAAGGGAGTTCGACTCTATATACCTTATCTGTTGGATGAACACCGATTAAGAAAAATTATTTATTCAGCCAAAATTCTCTCTGCAAGCGTATTGAATTACAAAACATATATATACACACATACGTAGCTGCACCCGAATCTCTGTACCATGGAATCCAGAGGATTCACATCACCAAACATGAAATTGCATGACAAGTGCGCCTAGCCAGCTAGCTAGCGGCTAGTGCATTTTGGATATGTACTATATAAATATATATATATAGTTCATATATAGGGTTCATATATATTTATATAGTAGTAGTAGCTCTCGTTCCTGTTGTTGTTGGTTTTGTTACAGTGGTAGTTGTAGTTGTTGATGCTGGTTTTACGTTTACCAAACCACTCGGGCATTTAGTTATTTCGGTGAATTAGAGCCCGCACTTGCACCATTTGCCTCTTTGGCATTTGGCTCCACTTGTTTCGATAGAGGCACCACTGACGCTCAGTTAGTGGAGGTATTCCACTTCAACTGCCGCTACCACTTAATGCATGCACAGTTTATTCTCGTTTAATTTGATGCATTTCTCGATTAAATTTATATGTTCACACAACGCATTTCATATTTAAATACAAAAATAAATATATATGTATTTTTTGGGGTTTCATTTTCTTTTATACGTTTCTAGGATAAATGTAAAAAAAAAATACGATGAAAATGTCGGCTTTGCAATTTCTTCTTTGGCTTTGATTTTGTTTGCGCTTTAAGCCGAATGATTTGTTGTTCAACTTAGCACAAGTTGACAAAAAATAACAATGGCAGCTGTTGCAAAAGCAACAATGAATCGTTGGGTGAACACGAATATATATATATGTATATGCAGGAGTACTTGGTAAATGGCAATGAATGTGAGTGCTGCATGGTGGAAAAAGAAACATTGCCCTAACGTAAACAAACAAAGAAGCGCAAAATGTGAAGCGATGGCAACCGATTTTGCAGCTCTCTCGATGCTAGTGGGCTAAAATAGAATCTGCTGTTGAAAAGTTGACACACAAATTATATGGATACTGACATTTTCCTGAACATAGATACAAAGAAATACTTTATAGACCGAGTCACGCTGCTCAAGAATACTTACTGCACTATTCTATAATTTGTATAATTAAGAGAAGTCTACAAATTGAATATGAAGCTATTGTAAATATTTCACTTCTGTTTTTAATCAGCACAAAAGAAATGTCATTTTGTGACACTGTATTCTGTATTCATTCCAACACCGCTTCCATACCAATATTTTACAATTTTTAATGGCACGTACGAATTTTCTTCCATTTCCTGTTAGCTTTCCTTCTCTTCGAACTGAGCTATTTTTTTACCCCCCAAACTTTACTAGCATTGTATTTTTATTTTTGTTGTATTTCTTGTGGTGCAAATAAAACGATTTATCGATGGAGGGCAAAGATGGTAAAATATAAAGTGGAAAACAGATTTAATTTTAGCTGACGATTACTTATATACCCTAATACGTGTAAATGGTCGATAACAATTCGAAATTGCATCTGTTCCAAACTTAATAAACAAAGCTTTTAGAGTAGGAAAAAATATGAAGACAAGAAAAAAGCTAACAGGCTTTAGTTATCAACTCAGCTATTCTATCCTTATTAGGTAAAAGAAAGTGTCCTTCAATGAGAGAACACAGATTGTGAGAAAATAGAAATACATACTTCAAATGAATGTCATCTAATTTGTTGCCGTTGGTCGGCAGGACAATGTTTATCATTGTTGACTTTGGTCCACAACAACTTAATTTGGTGAAAAACAACACTGCCAATTGGCACTGCATAATGTACCAGAAGTGAGTACGAAATTGCGCGTAAATAATTTTTATTGTGAGTCGGAGAAACAGAAAGCAAACGAATTAAAGATGGGAATTAATGGCCATCAGCTCTTGAGAACTATCAAAGCATTGGAGCTTTAAGGGGGCTCTTCAAAAATCGTATGCATGTGTGTTCTCCAATTTATGCAATCAGGTACATTGCTTTGGAGTGCTCTCAGCTTTTCCATACAACTCAATAAACAAATAACTGCGAGTAGTTTTGATGCTTTTGGATTTATGTCGAAAGCTTAATGGCCCGGTAATGCAATAAGAGCAAAACTGCAAAAAAATAACCAGAAGACCAAAAATCGATAAAGCGTTCGCAAGTTTTTAATAACCCACGTGAATATACTCGTACCTCAACCTAAATGCGTGAGTTACAACAAATTGAAAATCAAAAGATATGTCTTGAGCAAGTATTTAATAAACCCAGCTTATAAATTCTGGAGCAGTTCATTCGTACGTATGGACCGATATTGGGCAAAACAATGTCAGCATAAATATTCAGAGCAAGGGTAGTATACCTTATGATTCCGTTTGGTTTCAAATATTCAACAAAAACTGCGGTTTATTCGAGCATATTTGCTGCATGACAGCCTTCAAAGGCAAATAAAAAAAGTTGAATCAGTTAGCATTCGTTTCAAACTCGATTTGTTTGGTCGTGAAATATGTATGAGTTAATTTTACCATGCAAGTGAAAAATTTTTAAATTTCAATAAAATAAACTGGAAACAAACAAAAATATTGCGTACAATGTGATTCGATTGCATTTGGTTTTTATTCCCTATTCCCTCAGGAGCAAAAAGAGAATATGGGTCTTGGCGAAATTTCATCTGATCGAAAATCCCGGTTTTATTTTTTGAATTAGAGTTAAATAAATTTCACTGGTTGAATTTTGAATATAATGGTAACTGCGTTAGATTAGATTTAATTAAGAAGAATATTTTCAATCTGATTCCAAACAATCATAATTATGCAAATGAATAAAAATACTAATAATATTATGCTAGAGTAATAAATTGTTGTCACAACCAAAAGTAGTCCAACTAAATATTTTCCATTTTACTCAATTTCAATATCAGGCAATTCCCTTGGGCATTTTGCAAATAAATAATTGGCAGGAAAAACTATAGTTGTTATGGAATTGACTTTTTTTGTTGCTTTATTTCACATTCAGTTCATAATTTTATATTGGGCGGCAATGCGGTAGGCGAACAAATGCAAACAATATTAATTTGTTTAAATAAATAGGTTTCCGGTTCGAGTGTATTATGATTTTATCAGGAAATGTGCAGGGATGTACGTATATCCTACAAAGTAAAGATGGGGATAACGAGTAATGCTTTACCAGAAAACGATAATGCAATATATGTTTACCATCAATTGTTTCGATTGCAAATATAATATGCTACTAACAAATATATTTATCCATACATTATATATATCAGTATATGTACATATCTTTATCTAGTATTTTGCATTCGGCATGCCCAAGAATATACTTTTAACGTAAACTCTGTCACTAAGTAAAAATTTTTGTACTGACACACAGGATCAGGAGGGACCGAAGGTTATACCCGAAGAAACGGAGTTGAATTCGTCCAAACAAATTGTGGCAGGCTCTGCGGAGGAGCCGGTGTCAACATCTCAGTCCAATGGAAACGGGAATGGGAGTGGAAATGTAAACGGGAAGAGTTTGCAGGATGATGACAATTGATGAAAGTGTATCAGGCGCCGTATGCGAATACTTGGCGTATGAGTGACATTAAAAGAAACATAATGAAATTACACAAAACTATATGAATAATGCTTTGTGTGCATAAAATGATAAACTAATTATTGTTAGCTGTACATGTGTTACGAGTATGTTAAATAAATGTTGCAAATAAATAAAAATAGTTGTTGAGCAGAATTGCTACATTACTCATTTAAATTGAAAACTCCGAACTTTTATTTGCTTGAAACTGCTTTTATTTTCAATTGCTTAAAATAAGTTGTTAAAATAACAAAAAACCAATATCCTTCATTAAATGTACATATATAATTTTTATTTTCATTAATTTATCTTTTTTTTTGGCTTATCATTTAAAAATGTTTAATTAATTTCGCATTTTCTTTGCGTACCAGATTTTTCAAAAGTTCTTTCTTTAGGCTAAAGCTGCTCAGTATAATTTATTGTTATTATTATAATAATTATTATTTTTGTCGACCTTTCTGATCGTCACATTTTCTTTCTAAACGTAGCATTTTAATTACAAACTTATTTTCTTTATTATTTTATTCTTTATAAATTGTATTCTTTATAAAATTGTTTTCCAATTACGGCAAGTTAATATTTTGATTTTATTTTTTATTTTTATGAGCACATTTGTTGTGAGCAGTTCTCGTTGCATCAACACTGAAATCAATGTATACCCATCAACTACAATAAACGGACACACACACTTAAATATAGCGTATTATGCAAACGGATATTAAGTACACATACATTTTCAGCCCCATTACAATGAAAAGCAGTGAAAACAATTTCCAATTTATGTTAATTATTTAATTAATAATTAATGAGTGTTGAATAACAGCTTCTCTTTGCATACGTGGCTTTAGCGCACTGCACAAAAATTAGCGGCAGTAATCTTTGGTATATGCCACAAATTAATTTATAACTGATTCCGGTGCGTATTTTGTCTATAAATGTAAAGTCAATTTAATAGTGCAGTATAATTAATTGTAACTAGTTTAGTATAGATTTAGACCAGCTCAAAAGTACGGAAATTCAATTTGAACGAAGATTTGCAAATTAAATTGATAGGAAAATTTTGTTGCTATTGTTGAACATATATATTTTTTAACAAAG